>CM060898.1:124945394-125497894 GCA_030762935.1 Hymenopus coronatus
AATTTGAATTCATTTTGAAGCTAAGGCTAAAATATCAGGCTACAATTCGGCTTCAAGAGACTTCTTAAACAAATTTATTCACACATTTGAAAACATCACAGCAAAATGTATCACATTTGTGCTGTATCATACATTATAATACATCTGTGGCACATGTTTCAGAAGGCTAGCTTGCATTATTTGTTTAGAATTTCAAAAATTGCTCCCTGATATCCTTAACTGAGTCATCTTGCAAGCTAAAATGTTGTATTATGTGTTTTGTTTTAAAAGTAATGTATACGCAACAATGAAGTTACTCAAAACGAGAATTGAAACTTGCCAGAAAAACCCTCTCAACAGTTACAAGTTCAATTTAACATTCAAAAGATGCAGTGCCCTTAAAGCATGTCCTTTTTCTAATGACTGTATCGTGTAATTTGCAATATTTGAAATGACATCCTCGATCGCGGACACAGAGGATTTCTTGTTCCTTCCATTAATATGCAACTCTGTTACTGAAATGCACTTCTCTATTTGCTCTTAGCCTGCAGTGTTCCCAACATTTGCAATTCATCTATTTTCTTCTCTCATCACCTCATCACGAGATGTCTCTTTCCAACTTCTACCAACCTTTCGTTTCTCTCTTTTATTTTCTTTTTTATTCACAAGGGTAACAACTGAATAATTCACGTGTCCCGGATCGATGTGAATGTGAAGCAGGGATGGAAGACACTTCTATGCCCTCCCTGGCCGTTGCGTTCGATATTCTGCTTCTGATTCTATATCAAGTTTGTAGATAAGGTCGTAAGCCTAACCACATATATTCTATGTATGTATTTATTTCTCTGCAAGTGGGTATCACCCGGTGGCAGAGTTATATATGTATACAAGATATATAAACAATAAATCACAGCTGCCAGTTTATGGCTTTGTAAGGTAGATATAATAGTTATTTACACAAATATGAAAACATTAATTTTTCTCTCAATTCAGATTAACTAATTTCATAAATAGAATCACCAACCAATTTAACATTTGTATTTACAACAATATAAAATCACAAGCACTTCATTTAAGAAATGTTTACAAAAATTATCCAACATTAATATCAAGATTTTCCCTAAATTTCTTCAGAGACAGGGGACAACCCCGAAAGGCTGCTCCAGGCAATTCATTCCAGTCTTTTATGGTTCTATTTACAAAGGAGAACTTTCCCACGTCAGTTTTGTATCTTCTTCCCTTAATTTTGAACGGATGATCGTTTCGTGCATAGTAAGTTGTTCATCAAGGTAAAGAGACTGGAAGAGATTTAAAGCCATTTTATAGCATTGCGAAAATAATGTGAACACTACAAGTATGATGTTTACTTTCTCTATGCGTACAGTGCACATAGTAGGTAGAGAAAGTGTTGTATTTCAACCAAAAACGAGATATCTACCAAGATTTACCGAAAATACTTGTTTTTAGAGACCCTGCTTTCAAATAAGGGAATTTTTAGAAAAATCCTGTGTGAGTGTGTGTTCGTGTCTATGAACATGATAACCCAAAAACGAAACGTCCGTTAAATACCGAACTTGATATGTAAATTCAGCATTTCCAAGGATACCGCACGAAGGTTTTTAAGAAACTCGCCTCTCCCCGCGCCAAAATACCCTTTAGTTTGAAAAAAATTAAAAATGTACATCTGGAATGTTCTGGTAACAGCCCCTAAAGTCCTCTTAATTCTGAATGATCACTGCATAATTGGTAAATTGTAAGAGATAAGCAAAAAATATTTAACAAAGAATGTATATCTCGTAAAACGTACAATTTGTTATATGTATTTTTTTTATTCATATAATTATTTTAGTAGAGTTAACCCTTCCCGAGATATTTATTCCTTGTTATTGGTTTCAGTTTTAAAATACTTAAACTTTTCTGAAATAAGAAGTCCTCGTTCGTTTGTTTCATTTCTCTTTTTATTTACTCCTGGTCATGTAAAGAGAACCGAATTTCAGTTGATTCTCACAACGAACAGTTTTTAGAGGATTTCACTTTCGTTTTAGCGTAGTTAACTTTCTTATTTTGGAGCAACAAATAAGACTTTTTATGCTAATGCTCATCTCGATTATTTCAAGTGTTTATAGCTTAATTGACTATTATGAGGTGATTTTATAAGCTTCATTAAGGAAAATAGTGACGTACATAGATTATCCCAAACATGCACAAAATTCTGGTAGCCATTTAGAGCAGTTTATAAAATCTTTCACGCAGTATGAAGGTGTAGAAATGTTTGTACATATCTCTATTTGTTTATTTATACAGTAATACATTGTACATTAATGTATATTGTATATACATTAATTCAAACCATAGTTCAGGAATATCAAGTATACACCAGCCATTACATCTACGAAACAATATGTTGTGTTCCAGTACCACTGATAGACTGGAGTGTGTAACTGTGGTGCCCGCAGTGAGGGCTAAAACAGTCCTGCATGCCCTCCTGAACTGGGCTAAAGCGATATTCCGAAAAAAATTATTGGACATTTTAAAATAATAATGAGGAATACCTCCGAAGTGGTTAATTTCATATAAAATATGTTTGACAAATATTGTGTTTTAACTAGATTTACATTTTTACTTTCTCTACTTAAGGGGACAAGGTAGTCAGAATATACAGAAATTACACCTTAAGTGGGTTGAATTACAATTGCTCTTAAATTATTCAATTGTTTTTCCAGAAATTTATATCAATTATTCTATAAATCATTACAATTGTTTCAAGTGGTTTTTTGCATTAATATCTCATTTGTTTGAGTCTGTAAAACGTATTTCATTCAGCAGAAAAGGGTACATACAACTTAATCCTAGAACATGTAAATTTATATACCCTTTTCTCTGATACTTGTAATACATAATTACATAATATAATATACATAATAAATTAAAAAATAAATATATTTGCAAACTAAAAAAAATAAAACTGTGATACATTTGCAGTATTGTTACTTTCTTAAGATGGTCAATATATACTATAACATCACAGTTGTGATTCAGAACTTCAACTATGTGCTGAAAACTTCAGCTTTCCAGCTCTCATACTTTCTGAGAAAAAGGTTTACCTATAAGTATCTAAAAATTCTTACTTTAAAGATACAAATGTACTAAAAGTGGGCATTACATAAAAGCTTTACAGAAATGCACACTAGCTTTTAAACAATATTTAAATTAAGTCCTCCAAACTCCCCAGAAATATACATTTTATGAAACTAGAAATAATAGAGGTATTAGTGTCTATGTCTAGTGTTAATTTCTGCCATTTCAGAGTACCTTGTCCCCTTACTTATTTAGAACATAAGTGGAGAAGGTATTGCAGTAAATTCTAAAATTCAATACCGAGATTTCACCGGAAATACCAATTATCGCTTTAGCCTAGTGTACTCCCTTAATTGCTTCTGTTTATAAGGAAGCAAGACCATTTCTGCTAATAATTATCTTGCTTAATATGAGGTAGACAAAAGGATAAGATTTTTAATAATAATTTGTCAAGAAAGTCATGTGAGTGGGACACAAGATTTTTTGTGTAAGCAATTGTATCTATCTCTTACGGTCTTATCAGTTATGCTGTCATCCATCATGGAGATAATGTCAGTTGTTATTCAATGCCAAAGCGGAGATTTGAGCCATGCATCTTCCGGTATCTAGTTGGTTGCTCTAACCACTGAGCTACCATGGCAATATGCCGGTACGGCATTAAATTCCTCAGCTGACTCCATAAATCCCGGTAAAGTACTAGGTGATCTCAAATTAATTTGAGACGATATACTCAAGTGGTTTCACAGTTTAGCTAGTTATTAGGTCAGTTAGTGTTCATTTACTTGTTTTTCACACAAGCCTGGTGTAGGACCAAGTTAGCTAAGTGGTTATAGCGAACAGTTAGAGACCGGGAGATCCATGGTTCAAATTCCGGCTGTGGCATTGAATTTGCTGACTCTGTTTATCCAACTGCTGTCCTACACGCAGCATAGGTGAAAAATCAATTAAATTAGCCTTTATATTTGTCCGAGAAATACACAGTGCGTGCGCGCCCATACACATAAAACTCTTTTCCTAAAATTCGCAAGATTATACTCACATGACTTTCTCTACCCATTCGTCAATAAGCTTTATTTAAATGCGCTTTTCTACTTCTTTTCATTAATCTAAATAATTATTTGCAAAAATGCTTTTTCAACTCATATGCATACAAACAAAGGAACTACAGTCGCATAACAACCAACTTTTGACTATCAGTTTAACCTGTGGTTTCCCTTATTTTGCTTCTACTTACAAGGTAGCAAGTAATAAGACTATTTCTGCTAATATTTTCACGATTAGCATGAAGTAAATAGAAGCATAAGCTTTTTACAATAATTTGTTGCAGAGATGTAGAAAAAGTCATGTGAATGGAACACATCAGATATTTTTTTTCGTAAACAAGAGACAGACAAGCTCGTAACTCAGCAGGTTGTGTGGGTGTCACTTGCACTAGGTCAATACATAAACAAGCACGTCTCACTTCAGATATTACACAAGTGAATGCTAATCAGAATGCCAGTCGCACTCGTTATCACCCACCCTGCGTCGTGTTTGTAAGCGACCGACGTGTTTACATCCAGAAGCCGGTTAAGATTTCTGACCAACCTCAACGTAACCTTGCCGAGTTACTTCACATCTGAAAAAGGTGCTCGGAAAATTTCTTTAATTCTTTTAAATGATTAATTATTTCGAAACCATGTGTGATGTCCCATAATTCCTACCGAAACTAATATCAGAAATACGTTGCTCTACGCAACTGACAAGTAACAAACCATTAGCTTCGTACATTCTTGTGGAATTACGCATTCAGTTTGGAACAACTACTATTCATTTTTTTCGAAATTGGCTGATCAAAGAAAAAAAATTCTATTAGACATTTTTGTTTGTAATTCTTCTATGAAGCACATATTAGAAGGGATGTCGTAAGCTCCCTTGCAACCTGGACATACGTACTAGAAAAAGTTAAAATTAATGGACCTTGAAAGTTAAAATTTCACATGACAAACATCGGACGAACTTGGGTACGTTTAGACGTGAAGGTAATTTAAAGTATAAATAATTACTTGTGCTAAGCCCTGGCCTGTATCTAACTTTTTTTCCTCTTGATGAAACTCCTCGATTCAGAGTTATGCATCAAGGGATGCCAACAAAACAGAATAGCAGCACCTTGCCTTCTAATTAATTTATCACATTCCACGTTTGTTTAGAACTTCCGGCGGAAACTTTTGTTCTATCGTTTGCATGCATAAAAAGGGAGCTGATGTCAATTTCGTTGAAAAACTAATTAAAATTTCATTAACACAATCAGTAATGGAATGGATTTTTATCTTCATAATAAATTGGATTAAAGAATTAAAATTTCAAAACTGCGTGTCACTAGTCTGCCGCCATCCTTATCTTACCTTTTGGGTTCTTTATTTTTTGTCTCTAATTCAATTAAACAGTGCAACAAGTTTGTTCGTCTAGAATTAAAATTCTCTTACTTCAGAAATAATGCTTCTAATTATAAGAATCTGTCGCCAGATTCATCGGAGTCCCCTACTGGGTAAAAGCGTTTTTATCGGGTCCAATTGTTTACGTATCTGATTATAAACCTGTGGTCCATCTGCAGCAGTTACTTTTACGGGGCTTTTAAAAATGTATACCCAAGAATATTTTTACTTTCTCTACATGTATTATATACATAGTGTATAATAAGAGAAGGTATTGTATTGCACCCAAAAATTCGATACCGGGATTCCAAAGCAAATACATGTTTGAGACCCCCTCTATCCAAAAACAGCATTTTTTAGAAAAATGTTTGTGTGTGTCTTTGGGCAGCATAGCTCAAAACCAAAAAGGCCATTAAATACCAAACTTGGTATTAAGTTTGGTATCATCCAATACACGAAAATGTCCAAGAAAATCCCCCCCCCCTCCAACTACCCTTTGTATGGAAACATTTTAAAGAATTTGAATCTTCTCAAAAATGGCCACAACAGTTTTTTTATTAAAATGTCGTATATTAAAGATATTTACATGACAAGTTGTTATGTTTATCTTGAACTTTCTGGGAATAGCTCTGAAGACATTTTTATTCTGGATGAATTTCGTGAAACTTAGCATAACTGGTAAGCCGTGAGAGATAGAAAAAAGCTGTTTAATTGAAAATGTAGAGCTTATTAAAACACGCAATTTATATTATATATATACTTTTTTTCGTGGAATTGAATGTTTGTGAGAGATTCTCGTTAATTGCTTTCAGCTTTAAAATACTTAAACTTTCTCATAGGGAAATTTGTTAACTCCTGTCCACACAAACAAAAGAAATTCAATCACATAGCAACCAGCTTTTGACTCTCCCTTTAGTCTAGTGTATTCGCTTATTTCCCTTCCACTTGCAAGGAAGCAAGTAATAAGACAATTTCTGCTAATTTTTATCTCAATTAGCATGATGTAGATAGAAGAATAAGCTTTTTAACAATAATGTTTTGCAGGGATATAGAGAAAGGCATATGAATGCAGGACATGAGATTGTTTCCTGATTATCGTGTCATATTTTAACAGGCTGGAAATGTGGTGGGTGCCAGGACATCAGGGCATTTATGAAAATGAAAAAAGCTTATCGCCGTCGAAAAAGGCTATCGGGATACTTTCTGTTGTTCTGACAGTATTATTGAAATCAGTAATATATTCCAAAACCTCGATAAAACAAAGCGTAGGGGAAGACACTAATTCAGGTAGCAAATCTATCTTGAATAAAGACATGTCAGGAAACTGGTCTTAGTTCCATACAATAATCTTTTCTCTTCTTTCCTGAGATTGGATAGAACAGGGATAAGGAAAGTAGTTGCATTTATTTCTGAAGAGGGTCATGAATCATCTTCATGAAGTAGGTCTCAATAAGATTATGTCGTCATCCGTGGTTTAGGGGTAAAACGCTAACCTCTGGTTCTCAAGGTCGCGGGTTTAGACACGGCAGAAGGCAATGGATTTTTTCGGGCGTAAATACCCTTGTCATAACCTCCTTTACTTTTAGAAGTAAAGACTTTGGTTCCGTATCGTAAAAGAACCTCAAGGCTGTAAAAGATAACTATAAACAAAAGTAGGTGGTCATTCACGCCCAATGTAGATTGGGACGCTGAAAACCGCAGCGTCCACAAATACAACTCAATTATATTTCTACAAGAAAGAATTCATTTGTATAATGTGCAAAGAGGACGACAAAACTGATTCCGTATCCTCTGTGACTGTCCAATCCTGGATAAGGAGAGACCATTCACATAGAAAAGTTAACGTATGCCGAATAATTGAACGTATGGCGTGAACATGAAATTTGCTTTGCCAATCACAATTATAATAACGTTAATGCTAATGTCAACACTGAAATAAAACAACTGAAGTGTGAACGCGTTTAAAATAGAGGCTGCAAGTATTGACGAGATGTAGCAATGTATTTTACTACTACAAACTGCATTATCTATTGTGTGTGGTCTACTGTGTTTGAAATAAAAGAAATCTAGACGTGCGATATTTTTGAACGAAATTTATATTATCCTATTAACATTTCATCGAACGATTCTATATCGAAATTTTCAGAACAACTTGCACTTAAAATAATTGGAAAATAAAATAATATACTATAATAATGATTTAACGTCAAATTGCGCTAATATATTATGATATTTTATTCCGTACATGAAAGAAAACGGATAGTTTATAACATAACCTAAGTTTCCTACTGCAAGCAAACATATTATTATTGCAACCTACCTTCACAATTCATTTCACTCGCAATCTGTTCCCAAATATTTTATTTCAGCAAGTTATTTTTGTATGACTTGTCGTTTATGTGACAAAAATCATGATTTTTAATTAAAATAATCCATTTCTCGCCATATGACTTCATATTTTTGCTTCTTTTGTTCTTATTAGTGCGATAGTGTTTTTTTCTTCTTTTTCCTCTTGAATCACGTCAACATGAACGCTAAAGCTTTGAGATTGCAAGCTTTGCGTTAGCGTCTGGCGATAATGTTCATGTTAGCGAAATCGATAGAGCATGGTCCCATTTATTAACCTGATTATAAGCTGTAATGTTCATGTTGCGTTTGCGTTAACTTTTCTATGTGAATGAGCCATCAAACTTTTTATTGCATGAGTGGATGCAGGGAAGGAAGCGAATATTGGAATCAAACTACTACAATTTGTTCAGGACACAAATGGAGTCCTTTCCAGTGAAATTAAACAGTGTGCCTTTTACACTAACGTGCTGGAGATTATTAAATTCCAATAAAACCACCCGTCTACCTACCTACCTACCTACCTATCGTCCGTCATCTGTCTGGCTGCCTATCTTTCCATCCATCCATCCATCCATCCACCTATCTATCTATCTGCTATCCATCTGCCCGTCCGTCCGTCCATCCATCCGTCTATCTTCTGTCTATCTATCTTTCCTCCATCCATCTCAAGTTTATCACTTTGTCTATACGTGCAGTGCACATTGTAGGTGTAGAGAGCATTTTATTCCACCCAAAATTTTGCTGACCGATAATATATGTTTTGAGTGCTCCTGAGTGAAATAAGCATTTTTAGAAAAAGATCCGTTGGTGTGTGTTTGAGTGTGTGTGCGCGTGCCCGTGTCTGTAGACAGGATAGCTCAAAACGAAGGGACCGTTTAGCATTTTTCAAGGAGACGGCACGAAGATTTTCAATCAAATCCCCCATCTCAAACTACCATTTACATGGAAACATTTTTGAAATTTTGTTTTTCTCAAAAATGGCTCTAACAATTTTGATTAAAATATCCTATTTTAAAAATATTTTACATATAAAATGAATGTCCTGAGGCTTCTGGGAATAGTCTCTGAAGCCCTCTATTCTGGATTAATTTTTCATAATTGATAAACCATAAGAAATAGACAAATGCTTGGTTCAAAAAAATGCAGAAATGTCCTAAGCTTCTGTGTTGGCAGTTTCCGAGATATCTGGTGTTATTAATTTCAATTGTAAACTGCGTAACTTTTCTCATATGGGAAGTCACCTTTCCTTTCATCTCTCTTTTGTTTTGTTTCAATTGTTCATATAACGACCAGCTTATAAACGATTTGAATGTTTCTTTTGCCTAGTGTATTCTCTTATTTTTATTATTTTTAAGCAAGCAAATAATAAGACAAATACTCCTAATGCTTGTCTGATTAGCTTGATGCAGATAAATGAATAATCCTAACAAAAATAATTTGTTTGTTGAAAGCTGAATAAATTCATGTTCTTTGGAATACATCAGATTTTTTTTTACTTTATTTGCTGCTTATTTATATTAAGTAGATTCATTCATGGTTTTGAACCTGCTGAATAAAATAAAATAACATTCTTCATCTTCTGCCGTTTAGTAGTGGGTATAAAACAATACTTATGAATGGTTATATTTCTATTTGTTGGAGATAAACTGTTTCAGATATAACTACAGCATACATTTCGTTAAAATACAAAGAGAATGGCGATAGTAATATATTTAAGAACTGGACTCTCTTGCTGCTTTGTACCTCCATAACTTCTTGCTTATAATCGGGAGAAACAAATGATATGGAGAGTAGTCAGAGCTAAAGAAAGTAAGTTGCGGCATAGGCTTCTAGGAGTGCAGTAGACTTAGAGAGATAGCCGAAGCAGTTGACAGCTGAGTGCATTCAGCTTCGAAGCGATGAGAAATAAAATTGTTCTAAATCAATTAAATCTGAATTGTGTTAATATATTTTATAAGAATAATCTGCGTTAGAATGTGTGTTAGAGAAAGTCATATGAATATAACGCCAATATATTTACTTTCTCTACACGTACTGTGTACAATCTGTATAGAAAAGGTATTGCATTCCACACAAAAATTCGATACCGATATTTCAGGTTTTCCCCTGAAAAGACATTCTTAGAGAAAGGCTCTGTGTATATGTGTGTGTGTCCGTGTGCCTGTAAACGCGAAAAAAATGAAAAGTCAGTAAAACAATAAATTCGTTGGTTCATTTTAATATCTACCAAAGATGTGACACGAACATTTTGAGGAAAATCCTCCTACTCAAAACTACACTTTGCATGGAAAAAATTCCGAAAATTTTTACTTTCTCAAAAACGGTTCAAATGATTTTGATTAAAATACCGTATATTTAAGATATTTACATAACAATTAAAATGTACACCTTGAAGTTCCAGGTAAATAGCCTCTGAAGACCACTTTATTGTGGACTAATTTTGCTGAGTTTTGCATAACGGAAAAACTGTAAGAGGTAGTCAAAAACTTACTATACAAGAAATGAGATATCGAGTTGACCATTTTTGAGATATTCCTTGTTATTGATTTTGGTTTTAAAACTTAAAATTTTTCACATATAAGAATTTGTCAACTCCTAGAAATGCAAAAAAACACATTTCATCCACATGGCAACTAGCTTTTTAAAAGTGTGTTTGCTTATATCTGTTCTGCTTTCAAGAAAACAACCAATAGGAACATTTCTGTTAATGTTTATCTCAGTTAGTATGAAGTAGATATATTTATAAGATTTTCATCAATAGTTTGCTACCGAGAAGTAGAGGAAGTCATGCGAGTGTTACACCGACATTTTTACTTTTTCTATACGTACTATGTACATAGTGTATAGAGGAAGTATTGCATTCCACCCGAAAATTCGATTTCGAGATTTCACCGGAAATATAAATTTTGAGATCCCGGAATCCGTAAAAAACATTTTTAGAAAAAGGTTCGTTTGTGTGTATGTGTGTATCTGTAGACAGCCTTGCTCAAAAACGAAAAGTTGGTTAAATGCCAAATTTGGTGTTTAAGTTTGGCATTTTCTAGAAAATTCCCCCACCCCGAACCACCTTTTACAAAGATGATTTTTTGAAAATTTTGATTTTCTCAAAAATGGCTGTAACGAGTTTTATAAAAATACATTAAGTTTAAAATATTTTATGGCTAACGAAATATATATCTCGAATTGTCTGGGAATGGGCTCTAGGATCTCACTTTTGTATAACTGGTAAACTGTAAGAGATATACAAAAACTTATCACACAAAAATGTAGATCTCATTAAAACACACAATTTAGGTCATACACACTTTGTGTGGTTAACCGTTTCCGAGATATTCCGAATTGTTGGTTTCATTTTTAAGCCTCTCAAACGGGAAGACATCTTTCTTATCGTTTCTCATCTGTTTATTCCTGGCAAGTAACGTGATTGGAATTTCAACTGTTTCTCATATCGACCGGCTGTTATAGCACGAGACTATCGCTTTAGCCTGTGCATTTTTCTTGTTTTCCTTCTACTTGCAAGGAAGCTAGTAATAAGATTAATTCTATTTATGTTTACCTTGATTAGCATGATGTAGATAACAAAATAATGTTTTGAATAAAAGGTTTGATTACCAATCAGCAAGAGGATATCATCTGAATGGAACACATTACATTTTTTTTTCTTCTGCTTACAAGGAACCAAGTAATAAGGACAATTTCTGCTAATGTTTATTTCGATCATCATAAGTAGATAGAAGAATAAGATTTTCAACAATAATTTGTTACAGAAATGTAGAGAGAGTGATGTGAATGGAACATATGTGATGTTTCTACTAGAGCTTCAAGGAGTTCAAAACATGCACGTTGTGGTCACTAGGTTGTTTACCTCAGCCCATGCTATTGATTCACGCGATGCACATTTCTGCGTGGCCTGTGAAATAAGTGTGGGAATAAGGGAATCTGTTTAGTGTTGAATAGGGTTGCTGAGATGCTCGACGTCGCGACGCCCGCACTTCTGATTTCCCCCGGCTGCAGTAACTCACGTCGTGTGGTCTGACGTGGGGCTGATTTCCTATAGGCACACAAACCCGATACTTTAAAAATCACCTGCAACTTTAATATCCTCTCAGAAGTTTCTGATTAAACGTTCATTGGTCATTCAAAACTTAGTGCCAATACTGCCTGCATTTGACGTCATCAGCGGTAAATACTATAAGCTGATAACAATGAAGCAGAAGAGCATCTAATGTTTGTTAACTGTTAATTTGAAGACAATATAGAAAAGGTAACGTAATGTACCCAAAATTCGATACCGAGATTTCACCAGAAATACATGTTTTGAGACCAGAAAAACCATTTTTGGAAAAAGCTCTGTGCATCTGTGTGTGCGTCTGTGTGTGTATGTGTGTTTGTCTGTCTGTGGACAGCATAGCTCAAACACAAAGAGACTGTTGAATACCAAACTTGGTACTTAAGTTTGGTATCTTCCAAGAATGAGACACGAATATTTTTAAAGAAAATCCCCCCACACTCAACTGCTCTTTACATGGAACTTTTTTCGAACATTTTAATTTCCTCAAAAATGGCTCTAACGGTTTTGATTAAAATATCGTATATTTACCTGAAAAATGAAATGTATATCTTGAATTTTCTGGGAATAGTCTCTGGATGATTTTTACGGAATTTTGCATAACTGTTAAACCGTCAGAGGTGGGTAAAAACTTACCATACGAAATTGTAGAGTACGTTAAAACGCACAATTAATGTTATATACATTCTTTTCGTGGAGTTGTTCGTTTTCAAGATATTCCTTGTTTTTAGTTTTAGCTTTGAAAAACATACTTTTCTCATACAAGAATTTGTCAACTTGTGTACATACAAACAAAGGAACTTCAGTCACATAGCAACCAACTTTTGAGTACATCTTTAATCTTTGGTACTCCCTAATTTCATTTCCGCTTGCAAGGAAGCAATAATAAGACTATTTCTGTTATTTTTCTCTCGATTACCTTCAAGTAAATAGAAGCATAAGCTTTTTAACAATAATTTGTTGCAGAGGTGTAGAGAAAGTTATGTGAATGGAACACATCAGATTTTTTGGTAAGTTTAACTGTAGACCGTTATCTGTAATGCTCTAAATAATACTTTAGTAAATTAGAACAAAGGTGCTTCAGCGTTGTGGCTTCTCATCTAGAGGTCCCGGGTTCGACTCCCGGCTGGGGCAGGGAAGTCTCCTTTAACCAGAATCATTCCTTATCCCCCACACAGTCTGGAAGCATGAATGTGAGAGTGAATGAGTGTGTGTAAAATCGAAAATCCGGCGTTAAGAATCCTACAGTTCAGCGAGAAAAACACCAACAGTTTCTCAAGTCAAAGCCCTAGATATGACCATACAAGTTAAAGGGGGCTATACAAATGAAACAGTAAAAACAAGTTGATGTGTTCCATTCATATGACTTCCTCTACAACTCTGCAATAAATTACTGTTAAAAAAGCTTAAGCTTCTATTTACTTCATGCTAATTGAGAAAAAAAAAAAAAAAAAAACCCTAGAAGAAACAGTCTTATTATTTGCTTTCTTGAAAGTAGAAGCGAAATAAGGGAGTACCATAGGTTAAAGTGATAGTCAAAAGCCGGTTGCTATATGACTGAAGTCCCCTTTGTTTGTATGGACAGGAGTTGAAAAATTCCTATATGAGAAAAGTATACATTTTTCATAGCTGAAACCAATAAACAAGGAATATCTTAAAAACAATCAACTCCACGAAAAAAATGTATATGACATAAACGGTGTGTTTTAAAGTGCTCTACATTTGTTATGTGGTAAGTTTTTGTCCATCTCTATCGCTTTAGAAGTTATGCAAAATTCCGTAAAATTTACCCAGATTAAAGTAGTCTTCAGAGGCTATTCCCAGAAAATTCAAAATATACATTTTTAATTTCAGGTAAATATCTTCAATATATGATATTTTAATCAAAATCGTTAGAGCTATTTGTTAGAAAATCAACATTTTTTGAAAAATGTTCGATGTAAAGGGTAGTTTGGGGTGGGGGATTTTTCTCAAAAGCTTCGTGTCGCATCCCTGGAAGATATTAAACTTAAATACCAAGTTTTGAGTTATCGTGTTCACGGACACATGGACACATACACACGGACCTTTTTCTGAAAATACCTTTTTTTGGATACAGGGGACTCTAAAACTTATTTCCGGTGAAATCTCGGTATCGACTTTTTTGGTGGAGTGCAATACGTTCTCTATACACTATGTACATGGCACGTATAGAGAAAGTAAAAAGCTTTATTAAAATTCAGGTTGTATGAGGTATCAATGCTCAACAATGCCATACAGAATTATTGGAAGCTTGTGGTAGAGAGACTTTACCATATAGTAACGTGGCTAGTTGGGCGAATGTATTTGAAGTCATGTTCATACTTGCTTATGATTTTGACGTGTTCTCAGGTCCTCAAGGAAATCGAGTGATGGTGTATATTACTTTCAGGAACACCATTTACGACCAGCTGTGCGTACTAAACGTCCAAATCTCCTGAATTATCATCCTACTGTGTTACATGACGGTGCTCGCTCTCACACGGATGCCCATGTTGTTAGTTTTCTCGCAGATGGAACTGGGAAATTCTGGAGTATCCTCCATGCTCCCCAGATATGAGTCCATGTGATTTCGACCTTTTTAAGAAAATTAAATTACCGCTTAGAGGAGTTGGCTTTAGAACCCGACAGACAATCAAAGCAGTAGAGCGGTCTGTTCGAGTGTTAGGACAAGATGCTGTGAATGGCTTCCGTCGTCTCCTTGATGTATGGAGAAGAGTTCTTCATGTTGGAGGAGTTTATTTCTAAGCACTACAGTAATTCTTTTACTGTTGTTAATTCAAAGTTTGCCATCAATTATTGAATATAAATTACGTTATATATGGACGCTGTACTGCTACGTAAAACTACCAAAAACTTTAAATAATTTCAAATTTCTCTCATAAAACTTCCCAGAATATGGACTTGCTATTCATAGAAATGTTGGTAATTTAGAGAAAATGAAATTCGTATGGACCAGTCAACAAATGAAAAACTTGATCTGTCCTAAAGAAGGCGCAGTCATAGGTGCCCAACCTGCAGCGGGAGAGGGAAGGGCAGATTACCTCCACCCATTTGTTTGGTAGCGGCAGGCAAATACCTCTCATCTATAACATCGCGTTCTATCATTGGGGGGGGGCACGTTAATTTTATACCGGATGGTACAAATACTAAAAAGATCTTCCTGAACGCCTTTGTTGTTAGTAACTTGGTCATCAGTGTTTTTCGGCAGGGATGAGCAACAGAATCTTAAAAGGCAGACCAAACGTTCCTGCCCTCCCTTCCCTACTACAATATCTGGTATTTTTATTCATTTCTGAGAAGACCTGTTCACAAATATACGTAGAACCAAATACTAATATATAGCTCGATGGCACGACAGCTCACGGGGAACCTTGGCCTACCGCCCGGCCGCTGCGTCCCCCATCTCGGTCCACTACAGACTTCATGGATGGGGTGCAGTATTGGAGGGTGAGCGCCTCGAGTCCCCCGGCCGGTTAATGCGGTCCTCATGACCTGGAGCCGCTACTTCTCCATTAAGTAGCTCCTCAATTCGCCCCCTCCCCAGGGACCTTACGAGGCTGAGTGCACCCCGGGCCAGGTCTCCCAGCGGGGGAAAAATCCCCACGCCGGTACTGGGGATCGAACCCAGGTCTCCCGCTTGGTAAGCAGCAACGCTACCACCGCGCTGAGACGACCCATACTGATATATGCTTACAGGAAAAAAATCGCAATTTGGGAAGTTTTTCATTGGGAAATATTTTTTAAATAAATCCCAATCTTTGTTCTGGGAATATTTAATGGATGTTAAATTTTGCCAAGCAACTATTTGAAAATAGTGGGAAGCATCTTTGCAGGTAAAATTAATTCAAATTCAAGTGCTGTTACAGATTGCATACCCGATAAAAATGTTTGCCATAATCAATATGATGGTCTTTTTCAAAGTGCGGTTTAATATTACATCGGAACCCAAAGAAAAGTGAATAAGACATTTCAAATTTAACAAAAGATATTCTTCCAACCATTATTTCTGAAATACGATGTGTTTGGTTAGCTTGAAACCTGCCATCGTGTCGATAGTTAAACCCAGTTAAACGCCACTGAATGACTGAATAGAAATGAAGCCCGGAGTCGAGACTGTCGAATCCATCGGCTCCAAATACTGGTGTCGACTCTCTCGCTCTGACGTCATAGAAAACAAACACAGTACCTCAGTCAACGCAACCTTGGTCATGTCGCGCAAACGATCTGTGCTTTAGGACCATTTTCAAGTACCGGACCGAGTTGTACGTCCGTCAAATGAGCAGGTCATATCGCATTTGGGTAATGCTCAAAATGGACCTGTAGTCCTTGGAGCTTAAGAGTTAGGTAGCTGACATTCGTCTCTCAGCACATATCCAGAGAAAACACCCTAACCGAGATTTGAACCTGGGACCTCTTGAATTTGAGGCTTGTGTACTAATGATTGATAGTTAAACAGCATAGAGTGGGCAGTATAGCTCAAAAACTAAAATATCGTTAAATAATAAACTTGGTATTTATGTTCAGTATCTTCCATGGATGTCGTCACGAAGATTTTCGGGAATTCCCACCCCAAACTACCTTTTCATGGAACACTTTTTGATTTTTTTTTTCTCAAAAATGACCCAACGTTTGGTATTTAATAGTCTTTTCGTTTTTTAGCTCTGCTGTCCACAGACACACACGAACCTTTTTCTAAACATTTTTTTTTTTATTCACGTGGACCCAAAACGTTATTTGAGTGAAATCTTGGTATTGAGTTTTTCCATTACAATACCTTCTCTATACTCTATGTACGTAGTACGTGTAGAGAAAGTAATAATACATTTTATTAAAGTTTAGAATGTATATAATTTTTAGAATGTATATAATTTTATTATGAAAAAAGAAATGTTTTAGTTTTTCCCAATTTTTTGACACACTTCACAAATGCATCACCTTAAAGTTACTTAAATAAAATAAATGTATGTTTTTAATTCACCTAATTTTCTCAATATGTTGAACATAACAATATGCTTTCAAAATATTATTCATTAATTTACTTCATTCTGTTAATCGATATAAAATTAGCAGAATTTGTCTTATTACTTGCTTCCTTGCAAGTCAAAAGAAAACAAGGAAATACATTAGGCTAAAGCAATAGTCAAACCTTTTAAAAGCTGGTTGTTGTGTGAAACAATTGAGGTTGGATTTGCATGACCGGCAATAAAACAAGAAAATAGTATACATTTTTTAAATCTGAAACCAGAAACAAGGAATTATACAAAAAAACGATCAAATCCACGAAAAAAAATGTATGTAGCATAATTTGTGTGTTTTAACATGCTCTACATTTGTTGTGTGGTAAGTTTTTGTCCATCTCTTATAATTTAGCAGTATTGCAAAATTCCGTAAAATTAATCTTCAGAGGCTATTCCCAGAAAATTCAAGATACACATTTAATTTATCAGGTAAATGTCTTTAATATACGATAGTTTAATCAAAATTGCCATTTTTAAGAAAATCAACATTTTTTCCATGTAAAGGGTTGTTGGGAGTGGGGGGATTTTCTTGAAAATCTTCGTGTTGTATCCGTGGAAGATGCTAAACTTAAAAAACCAAGTTGGGTATTTAAGGGTATTTTCGTTTTTGAACTATGCTGTCCACACATACGCACACACACGAATCTTTTCCCAAAAAAGGCATTTTTGGATTCAGGGTGTCCCAAAACATGTATTTCCGGTGAAATCTCAGTATCCAATTTTTGGGTGCATTACAATACTATCACAGACACACACTCACATACACACACAGATAGACACACACACACAAATGCTTTTTTTGGACTCAGGGGGACCCAAAACATGTATTTCTGGTGAAATCTCGGTTTCGATTTTTTGGGTGCAATATAACGTGTAGAGAAAGTAAAAAAGGAATAACAATGTTTAATTCTTCAGGAAAATATGACATTAAGTATGTATTATGTATTTTAACGAGATCTACATTTTTGTGTATCTCTTGCTGTATAAGAGTTTTACAAAATTCTGCAAAATTGATCCAGCATAAAGAGCTATTCAGAGGCTACTCCCAGAAAATTCAAAATATATATTTTAATTGTGGTGAATTCAAAGTTAGCCAAATTTAAGACTACCTTTACTACGTAACACTGATTCGCACTGCGGCCTGTCTATCTTGTTAGCTATGGTTTCAAGACGTGACGTCATGCGCTGTGTATGTAAGCTCGAATATAGTTGTTTTCCCAGCTCGTGGACCCTGAAAGGAATGCGTACCTATACAACACACACATGAATACAGATAAGGTGACACTAACAGACAGAAACGCTGTTGAAGAATAACATGTAGCCTAACTTAATATAGCAGTGGTCCTGCCAGTTCCGTGTCCAATTCTGTTTCATTTTCTGAAGAAGAAGATTGATTGAGTTGATATTTAAGTTCAAAATCTTCCAAGGAAATGCCCCAGAAAGATTTTAAAAAATGTCCCACTCCCATTACCTTGTACATGTGACATTTTTTTCGAACATGTCTAATTTATCAAAATTAGTGTCTGTTAAAATACCATATGTTTAAGATATTTTTTGGCAAACCTTGAATTTTCTCTGGCAATAACGTCTTAACACTTCTTCATTCTGGAAACTTTTGTAAGTAAGATAAAGACAGAAACTCACTACACAAAACATGTAGAATTCATTTTTTTTGGTAGTGTTTAACCCCCGCTTTAACTACTTATGGCACCGCAGGCGGTGATACATGAATAAAGACGGGGCACCGGTGGAATGCGATGGCGGGGGAAACCGGAGAAAACCAGCCCCAGCGCTGATTTGTCCACCACAAATCTCACATGCGGTCGCTTGGGATCGAACCCGGGCCGTCTAGGTGAGAGGCGAGTGGTCTAACCACTTGGCTACGGCGCGGCCAGAATTCATTAAAACACACACTTTATTAAATAGACTTTTTTTAAATAAATACATATAAAATTAGTTAACCGTATTATTCTTCGTATAATGGCAGCATTAAATTCATTGATTTGCGCACAGTATGTCCTTGTCTAGTTTTTCTTCTTTTTCTTGGAGTGCTCAATATACTATTTTCTCCTTTAGACCACAGCTCTTTCTTCTCCTTACGAATTCTCTTTATCGTTGACATGGAAACACCAGTATAATATGCACTTGGTTGTGATCTTGTGGCACTGGACGTAAATACTGTTTATTCAAAGCTTCTTCGTTATATTTATCTATAATGCTACTTATAAATTTCATGCCATTATGAATGCATTACCTTACATTTCTTAGCTTCAGACATGGTGAAAAGAATACAAATCTTACAGCATTGAACTACTTCTGCACCTTATTATGCTAGGTTAATACACATATCTGCAGGAACGATTACTGCATAACAGCTCGCCGGGTAACCAGATATTGCTTTCCCCTCTCCCCACATCTCATCCTGCAGGGCTCACCAGCCCAGAACACTATACGCTCGCCTATAACCTATGCTAACCTTTTGTTACATCCTGTATTTAATGTGAAGAAGGTGTTGTGCTACATATCCGAATTACAAGGTAACGTGACAGTCCGTGTTATGATGTATTTTACTTTACGTCAGAAAACAGACATAAAAGTATACAATATTTTGTCGGGCTGCTGGCTATATCAGAGCTTATCTTCAGCAGCGCAGCAGTATTTTAGGGGCTATTGTGTTTTGAGGCAGCATTCTCCTGACAGCTTTACTGCTAGGGGCCCCGAGCCCTCATTTTATAGCTGTCTTTTATGGCTCTCGGCGGCAATTAGTGCATTACGACCATGCAAGTAATGTGTTCCCATAAGCTTGTCCCAGAACAGCTGAAAACTTGGCGACGCCGCACTAAAAAAACGTATTTGGACATTTTATTGAGCCATTAAACTTAATCGCCTTGTTCAGAAAATTTTGAAAATTGTCTCCCTTACATCTTAACACTAATTAATTATTGTTCATTGTCACAGAGATAGGTTACATTCACACTACTTCTAAAACATCTATCTTTTATTAATGAATAAAGAAATTGTGCTTTTGAAAGTTAATTTTTCTATCCACTTCATTATAATGGAGAAATAACTACATTACGCTTTTCGTTTTAGACAAAAAGGGAATAACGATAGTCAAATTTCTAACAATAATCAAGAGTGTACATTTGTGAAATTTGACCTTAAGTTGTACAAAAATTAATATTTTGTTTTCTGTTTATTACAAAATGATATCAATTATAAACTTTAAGAAAATATTTTTTATTTTATCTACAAGTACTATGTACCCAAATAATGTATAGAGAAGATATTGCATTCCACCAAAAAATTCGATACTGAGATTTCACCGAAATGCATGTTTTAGGGTCCCTGTATCCAAAAAAAGTGTATGTCTGTGTTTGTGAACACGATAGCTCAAAAAAAAAAAATATCGTTATATACAATTCTCTATTTATTATAACCATATAATAATATAAAATAATAAATAAAATTAAAACAATAAATTCTAGGTTATGATATATTTATCTTTAAAGATCGTTATATACAATTCTCTATTTATTATAACCATATAATAATATAAAATAATAAATAAAATTAAAACAATAAATTCTAGTTTATGATATATTTATCTTTATGTTTTATTAGTTTTTTTTTGTTAATATTTAATAATATTTATTCTCCGGAAAGTCCGTAAAATACCAACTTGACATTTAAGTGAAGCATCTTCCAGGGATACGATGCAAAGATTTTGGGAAAAATCCCCCACCACAAACTACACTTTAATGGAAAAAAATTCGAAGATTTTGATTTTCTATAAAATGTCTCTAACGATTTTGATTAAAATGTATATCTTTAATGTGTAACTGGTAAACTGTAAGAGAGAGACAAAAACTTACTACTCAAAAAACGTAGATAACGTTAAAACACAAACATTCCATTTTTTTTATGGAATTGACCATTTCTGATGTATTCTTTGCTATTTACTTTAGCTTTGAAATACCTGGACCGCCTATTCATAAAGAGTCACCTGTCAAATTATAGCATCAGTTATTAATAATTTAAATGTGCCAAGCATAAAAAATCATGTGTTCCATTTACATGACGTTCTCCACATCTCTGTAACAAACCATTGTTAAAAAGCTTATTCTTCTATCTACTTTACGATAATCGAGATAAGCATTAGCAGAAATTGTATTAATGATTTTCTTCATTGTAAATATAAGGATAATAAGTGAATACACACGATAGCCAAATACTTTAAAAGCTGGTTGCCATGTGCTTCAAATCCGTTTCTATGCAAGGGCAGGAGTTGACAACTTTACGTGTGAGAAAAGTATAACTATTTGAAAGCTGAACTCAACAACAAGGAATATCTTTAATACGGCCAACTACACGAAAAAAATTATATGAGATAAATTGTGTGTTAAATCGTAATTACATTTTATGTGTAGTAAGTTTTTGTCTATTACTTACAGTTTACCAGTCATGCAAATTTTCGCAAACTTCACCAAGAAGTCTTCAGAGGCTATTCTCAGAAAATTCAAGATATACATTTTATGTATCTTAAGTATAAGAGATTTTTATCAAAATCGTTATAGCCATTTTTGAGAAAATAAACATTTTCCATATAAAGCTGAGAGTGGAGGAATTTTCTTGAAAATCTTCGTGTTGCATCCTTGGAAGATACTTAACTTAAATACTAAGTTTGATATTTAACGGTATTTTTGTTTTTGAGCTATGCTGTGCACAGGCGCACACGCACACACGGACCTTTTTTTTTCTGAAAATGCTTGTTTTGGATTCAGGGGGACCGAAAACATGTATTTCCGGTGAAATGTTGGTATCGAATTTTTGGGTGCATTAAAATACCTTCTCTATACACTATATACATAGTACGTATACAGAAAGTAAAAATCTGATGTTTTACACTCACATGACTTTCTCTAGTTGTACCAAAAAGTTTCGTTACAAAAGATTAATTCTTTGTCTACATAATGCTAATCGAGATAACATTCTCAAAACTAGATTTCGGCATCAGAAACTGGTAAACCGTATGAGACAGAGAATTCTTTTTACTCAACAGATGTAGACCTCATTGAAGTACAGGATTTATATGAGATACATTTGTTGTGAGGTCAATAATGTATGAGCTTTTCATTATTATTGATCTAAAATTTCCAATGTTTAAACTTTTCTTTAATGGGAAGCGGTCATTCGTTTTTCTTTCTTTACTTTTACTCCCGGCCATGCAAAACACAACTGAGTTCATAATGGTCACATAGCGACAAGCTCTTAACAGATTTGCCGTACTCTAATTTAGAGTATGACCTTATTTCTCCTTCTTTCTACAAGGCACTAGTAACAAGAACACTCCTGTTAATATCTATTTCAATTAGCTTGAAGCAGAAAGAAGAGTAAGCGTTTGAAAGAGCTATTAATGCACAATAGAGGAAATCATGTGAATTTAACACGTGAGATGGTTATATAAATCTGATGTCTGGTTGTAACACATTCGCATCGGTTTAATAGCATGCGAATTTTGGGTGTTAAGCGATTTTAACCCCGAAAGCTGTTGAGAAAGTTCAAAGACAAGCTTGTGAGGGGATTGGTTGGTACAGCGAGTGTGAAAGATGGAGTTTACAAACGATAATTGCCTGTTGTATTAGAGAGAGCCCGATCTACGTTTGCCCAAAAGCTAATGCACATCTGAGAACGAAATCAACTGATATTCAATTAACAGTGAGGCGCACATTCGGATGAAAGCGCCTGTGTTTAACGCTTTTACCTCGCATTAACTATACATTCGCTGAACCGTCCACATTACATATCTACCAGAACTGTTTCAGTCTTCTATGGCTGATGGAGGGATCAAAAAGAAAACCTTTGTATGAAGTAGATAAACGGCAATTAATTTTTACTTTATCTATATGTACGATGTATATAGTAGATAGAGAAGCTAGGTACTGCATTCCACCCAAAACCTTTTTGTCGAGATTTCACCGGAAATAAACTTTTTGAAGCCCCCTAAGCCAAAAAATCATATTTAGAAAAGGTGTGTGTGAACAAAAAGAAGGTCGGTTAAGACTGCCTCCGTGGCCGAGTGGTCAGCGAGCTGACTTCTCACCCGGAGGTCCCGGGCTCGATTCTCGGCTGGGGCGGGGACGTATTCTTTAGCCAGAATTATTCCCCATCACCCATAGAGTCTAGAAGTAATTATGTGTGTTTGTGGTTGATTTAAACCAATAGTAGAAAAAGAACCTACAGACAACGAGTTGTTTCAAGCGCAAAGCCCCGATATGACCTTAGATGTTAAACGGGGCTATACAAATGAAACAATAGAAAAAAACGTCGGTTAAATACCAAACATATTTAGGTTCAGATCTTCCATTTTTTTTTTTGGTAGTGTTTAACGCCCGCTTTAACTATTTATGGCACCGCAGATGGTGACACTGATGGTAAATGAATGAAGATGGAGCACCGGTGGAATGCGATGGCGGGGGAAACAGGAGAACCCGGAGAAAACCCGCCCCTTGGCCGCTTTGTCCACCACAAATCTCACATGCGGTCGTTTGGGATCGAACTTGGGCCATCTAGGCGAGAGGTGAGTGTTCTAACCTCTCGGCCACGGCGTGGCGGCATGATCTTCCAATGATATAACACGAACATTTTCAAGAACTTCCTCCCCTTCAAACTACCCTACACATGGAAAAAATGCCCTAAATTTGAATGCTTTCAAAAGTGGCTCCAACCGCCTATATTAAAGATAATTACATAAAAATACAATATATATTTTGAGTTTTCTAGGAAGAGGATGAGTTCACTGTCAATGATTTATGCATACCTGGTAAACAGTAAGAGCTAAACAAAAAGTTGCTGCACAAAAAATGTATATCTCGTTAAAGCACACAATTTATCGCATTTAAAATTTTTGTATTCATAGCAATTTGCTCTGTTATTCGCTTAAATTTTAAAATACTTACAACTTGTCTCATACAACAGGTTTTCGTCCGTTTCATATCTCTTTTGTTTTACTCCTAGCAATGAAAGAGAATTTCTCTTTGACTATCGCTTTAGTCTAGTGTATTATCTTATTTCCCTTCAACTTATAAAGAAACAGTTAATAAGACCAACTTTGCAAGGTTTGTCTACCAGGATATTGGTTTGCTATATTGCTTTTGTATTCCATCCAAAATTTTGATACTGAGCTGTCCACCTTTCGAGGTCCATGAGCCAAATAATTACTTTGTATGATCCGTATAGTAAATAGTGTTTGTATTGTACGAGGAGCGTTGAGTAAGGCCTTATATATTCGTAAAATCGAAGGAAGTTTCTATTTAGTAACCGTCGTCAGATGGCAGTTAAAGTTTCATCTACATCCATCACGTGGTATCCTTGGTTGGGAGTAGCAGAATTTTCTTGAAAATCTTCGTGTCGTATCCTTGGAAGATATCAAACTTAAATACCAAGTTTGGTATTCAATGGTCTCTTCGTTTTTGAGCTATGCTGGTCATAGTCAAACACACCGACACAGACGCACACACACTGACCCTTTTCTTAAAATGTTTTTTTTGGGGGGGATTCAGGAAAACCCAAAACATGTATTTCATGTGAAATTTCGGTATCGAATTTTTGGGTGGAATGCAATACTTTTCCTATACACCATGTCCATAGTACGTGGAGAGAAAGTAAAAAAGGTAGTGACTTAAATATTTTGTTCGACTTTTACAAATTGCGCAGCCTGAAAAAGATTTAAGTTACCTATATAGTTAGCATGGAGCGTGTAAATTAATGTTTATATGATGTAATACAACTATTGCAATTTTCCGCCAAAACTAGAGGCAATGTTTCTTGAATGACAATGGATAGGTTGGGTATAGAATTTTGGGTGGAGTAGAAAGTTTACTCAACCATTAGTAACTGATAGAAACAGCAGAAAGATGCTCTCTACGTAATGGAATTCAATATGACACAAGGCATTTCTCTGCCCTAGGGCACATGAGTAATGTGTGGTGATGGCTGGCGTATTACCAACTTTCTCTCAACTGAATGGCTAAGTTTTCTCACCTGAAATAAAAGCTTATAAGGCGGCGGGATACGGATTCCTTCACTTACACTTTCGCCCCAGCGTATCAGAAAATGAAGTTTCGCCAAGGAAAAATAAATTACTTTTTAACGAAATTTCCAACGGAGAGAGATAAGGCTCTAAGCGAGAGAGTGGGTACCTCCCCCTCTGCCCTACCTAAGTTGGAGACACGAGGATATCTTCTCTGTGTTCTACCCTTGCTGCCAGAATAATTCTGTTACTCAGAAAAGAGAAATGAAGAAGGCACAAGAAAAAGGAATCCGATGGGGTGGAAAAAAAAATCCGAGGTAACTAAAATGGAATCTGAAATTCGAGCACTCTCAAAAAATAACAAGTCTTCCTCTTACTTTTGATCTTTTCTTTATCCTTTTGCAGTTTAAGGCCTATTTTATGTGGATACAAATATGCTGCAAAGAAAAATAAGCGACATTAAAATGCATAAGCTCTCTTGATCATTACGGAGGCAGTTTGCAGGATGAAAAGGAAATTGTTATATCCATTTTATGTACTTCATAGAAAACAAAATGGATCTTTACTTATGGACGCTCTTTAATTGGCGTGGTACTCAACATGGATTTTTTTACTCCCAAAAAAAAAATACATCGTCCTCTGCCGGGTTTGAACCCGCGACCTCGGGTATATGAAGTTAGCATGGTAACCATTACAGGGCGGCTATCTTTATAGAGGTAGGATAGGATAAGTCAGATTGATAATTGAATGTTATAGCAGAGATTTGAAATACGGATCTCCCGGTCTCCAGCAGGCTGCTCTAACCAGTGAGCCACCATGGCAATATTTTGAGATAATATGTATAAACAATGTACATAGTGGATAGAGAACGTTTTGTGTTTCACCCAAAAAGTTAATGCGCTGATTTCACCGGGATTACTTGTTTTGAGACCACTGAATTCGAAAAAGGAACTTTTACAAGCATGTTCATATGTATGTGTGCGTGTGTGTGTGTGTTTCTGTGGGTAGTGTAGCTCAAAAACAAAAAGTCCGTTAAATGTATTTAAGTTCATTATCTTCCAAGGGTGTGATATGAAGATTTTCAAGCAATTCCCTCCACACCTAAGTACCCTTTATATGGTAAAAAAATCAAATTTTAGTTTTCTCAAAAATTGCTATAACGATTTTGGTTAAAAGTCTATATATTAAACATATTTACATGGCAAATAAAATTTTATTTTGAATTTTCTAGGAATAGCTTCTGAAGACCTCTTTATTTCGGATGAATTTTGCTGAGTTTTTCATAATAAAAACTTACTACACAAAAGATGTAGATCGCATTAAAACACTAACTTTTTGTCATATAATTATTTTTGTAGAGTTAACTGTTTTCGAGATATTCCGAGTCATTGGTTTCAGATTTAAGCCATTTAAACGTTTCTCAAACGAGAAGTTATCTAGGAGGCAAAAAGAACCGAGTTTCAATTGTTTCACATAGCGACCGGATTTTAAAAGATTTATCTAATGCTTTAGTCTAATGCAGTGATGGCCAAATGGTCGCCTGTGGGTCCAATCAGGCCCACGAGTATATTTCAGCAACTCCACAAATAAATATATAATTTATTGCTTTCTTTAACTTCCAGCACAAGATCGCATTTTAGAATTTGATGATAAGATTTCAAGATCTTGAAGTATTTCGACCACAGATGGAACTTTTCTACAATGGCATGAGATGTAAAGTAGAGTGGCAGCTCGGGGATCTACAGTTGGAATTATGTGAGCTCCAATGAGATTCCTCTCTTTAAACAACAATGGCAACTGGTGTTGAATTTTGAAAATTAATTTGAAAGGAACGTTTACCACGTCTTAGAAAATAGACTTTAAAACTTACTTGTGAAACTGCCTTCTTTGCTATGAAACTAATGAAATCAAAGTCCAGAAACAGATTGCAGCATCAGAACTGGAAGTGGATTTTAAATCTCTTGTAAAGGATTTTGAAAAACCTCATTGCTCCTAGTAAAAAGCAACGTTTGTTTCCTCACTATATATGCGATAAAATTAAAAAAAAATCTGTGTTCCATTCACATGACTTTCTATACATTTCTGTAACAAATTATTATTAAAAAGCTTATGCCTCTTATTATTTCGTGCTAATCGAGAAAATATTAGTAGAAATAGTCTTATTACTTGCTCCTTGTAGTAAAAGCGAAATAAGGGAGTAGCATAGGTTAAAGTGATAGTCAAAAGCTGGTTGCTATGTGACTGAATTTCCTTTGTATGGACAGGATTTGACAAATTCCTATATGAGAAAAATGTAAGTTTATTAAGGCTGAAACCAAAATAAAGGAATATCTAAAAAAAAACAAAAAAACATAAAGTCCACGAAAAAATGCCTATAACATAAATTGTATGTTTTAATGTGATCTACGTTTTCTTTTAAGTAAGTTTTTGCCTATCTCTAACGGCTTGCCAGTTATGAAAATTTTTGTAAAATTCATTCAGAATAAAGTAGCCTTCAGAGGCTATTCCCAGAAAATTCAAGATATACATTTTATTTGTCAGGTATATATATTTAATAAACGATATTTTAATGAAAGTCGCTAGAGCCATTTTTTAGAAAATCAAAATTTTCGAAAACTTTTCCTTAGTAGTTGGGGGTGCAGGGATTTTCTTGAAAACCTTTGTGTCCCATCGTAGGAAGATACTGAGCTTAAATACCAAGTTTGGTATTTTACCAACTTTTAGTTTTTCAGTTATCGTGTTCACAGACACTCACATGACTTTCTCTACATCTCTGCAAAAAATGATTGTTATAAACCTTATGCTTCTATTTACTTATGCTAACCGAGAAAAAAATAACAGAAAAAGTCTTATTAATTGCTTCTTGTAAGTAGACGCGATATACGGAAGTATCATAGGTTAAAGTGATAGTCAAAAGCTGGTTGCTATGCGACTGAAGTTCCTTTGCTTGTATGGACACGAGTTGACAAATTCCATATGAGAAAAGTATAAGTATTTTAAAGGTGAAACTAAAAATAGGGAATACCTCAAAAACGACCAGCTCCACGAAAAAAAAAATATATATATATAACATAAATTATGTGTTTTAATGTGCTCTACAGTTTTTATGTAGTAAGTTTGGTCCATCTCTTACGTTTTAGCAGTTATGCCAAATTCCGTAAAATGCATCCAGAATAAAGTAGTCTTCAGAGGCTGTTCCCAGAAAATTCAAGATATATATTTTATTTGTCAGGTAAATATCTTTAATACACGATATTTTAATCAAAATCGTTAGAGCCATGTTTGAGAAAAACAAAATTTCCGAAAAAAGTTCCATATAAAGAGACTTGGGGATGGGGGGATTTTCTTGAAAACCTTCGTGTCGTATCCTTGGAGTATGAAAAGTAAATATCAAGTTTGGTTTTTAACGGACTTTTCGTTTTTGTACTAAGCTGCCCACAGGCAGAAACACATGACATTTTTCTAAAAATGCTTTTTTTGTATTGAGGTGGTCTCAAAACATGTATTTCCGGTGAAATCTCGGTATCGCATTACAATACCTTTTCTATACACTATGTACATAGTACGTGTAGAGAAAGTAAAAATTATGAAAATTTCATTTCACCGCTCCTTAAGTCTAAAGCTAATATAGTTCATGTAGTTTAGACTTTGACAACAAATGAAGAAAGCCCTTGCGTAGTGACATTTAGGAGACAGTTCCGACTAAGAGAGGCATGAGATTGGTAAAGTTACAACAGTGAAGCAATTGTTTCCATTGGATTTCTTAGCATGTGATTGACAAACTCGATAGATCTCGAGTTTATTGCTTCCAAAGGGTTCCTAGAAATTTATCTCTTGTATAGGCTGTCAAAAAACCAGGCAGACTAACAAAACTATTTTATAGTAAGAGCTTTATTTATTATGCAAGTAAATATAATGGCACTATTATTATTACTATTCCTATTCTTCTTCTTATTATTATACATTACAATCGTATGTTCTACCCATTATTCAAAAATCTGTTGTGTTCCATTCACATAACTTTCTCTACATCTCTGCAATAAATTATTCTTAAAAAGCTTATTCTTCTATTTCCTTCATACTAATCGAGAAAAAATTGGCCGAAGTAGTCTTATTACTTGCTTCCTTGAAATTAGAAGCGAAATGAGAGAGTAGTATAAGTTAAAGTGATAGTCAAAACCTGGTTAATATGCGATTGAAGTTCCTTTGGTTGTATGGACAGGAGTTGGTAAATTCGATGAAACCAAAATTAAGGAATATCTAAAAGATTATCAATTCTACGAAAAAAAATGTATATTATATAAATTGTGTGTTTTAACGTACTCTATATTTTTGTGTGGTAAGTTTTTGTCCAACTCTTACGGTTTAGCAGTTATGCAACATTTCTTAAAATTCATCCAGAATAAAGCAGTCTTCAGAGGCTATTCCCAGAAAATTCAAGATATACATTTTATTTGTAAGATACATACCGAAAAAAACGATCAACTCACGAAAAAAAAAAAATATATATATATAACATAAATTGTACGTTTTAATGTGCTCTACAATTTTTGTGTAGTAAGTTTTTGTATATCTCTTACGGTTTTACCAGTTGTACACAATTCCGTAAAATTCATCTAGAATAAAGTAGTTTTCAGAGACTGTTCCCAGAAAATTCAAGATACACATATTATTTTTCAGGTATATATCTTTAATATACGATATTTTTATCCTTGAAAGATATCGAACTTAAATACCTAGTTTGGTGTTTAACGGTCTTTTCGTTTTTGAGTTATGCTACACACACACACACACACACACACACACACACATAGAGACAGATAGACACACGGACATTTCCCTAAAAATGCTTTTTTTTTGTTCAGGGTATCTAAAAAAATGTATTTCCCGTGAAATCTCGGTATCGAATTTTGGGTGCACTGCAATACCTTCTCTATACACTATGTACATGTACGTGTAGAGAAAGTAAAAGGAGTTCAGTGACTGAGGGCCCAAGTTGGTTTGAGAATGTCTCTTTTTATCTGTGTCAATAATGTTTGATACGACAGGCCATATTCCTTTTTAACTAATAAGCTTATTCTTCTATCTACTTCATGATAATCGAGATAAACATTAGTAGAAATGCATTTTTGTAAGTAAAGGGAAATAATGGAATGCACTAGGCTAACATGGTAGTCCACTCCTTTAAAATCTGGTTGCCAAGTGGGTGAAATCCGTTTCTTTGCATCGCTAGGGGTTGACATATTATCGCATGTGGAAAGTATAAGTAATTTAAAGCTAAAACTAAAAAAGAGGAATATCTAAAAATGGTTAACTTCACCAAAAAATATATATACCATAAATTGAATGTTTTAACGAAATCTACATATTTTGTGTAGTAAGTTTTTGCTACTCTCTTACGGTTTACCAGTTACGGTGTTATCGCTTGCACCACATCTGGGACGCCTTATGCGGTGAGCTCAGACGTTGGGTGCCCTGTGCGGTGGCCTTACCCTCACACTCAAAACACCAGATGCTGAGTTCTCTGCTTCGAGCCCAGATTGAAGACGTTCTCCAGACTCACTCCGCCACCTATGAGTAGACCCACGTGAGGTGAATCTACTACCGTTGAATTTTCCTCGGTGTTGCTCAGCATACTCAATGATTGACTCTCTCGTGGTTCTGCAGCTGACAGGGAGTTTATTTCTTACTAGGAGAAGTGAGATAAGCGCTTTTGCTTTACAATTGTGTTAACTTGTACACTTGTTATGAACTCTAACACTTGGCTGACCACACGTAATTATAGTTCCTGCTTCTTCCTTAATGCTGCGTTATACAACATACTTTAACACACGCTACTAACTTTCAAGATACTTAGAGCACTGGAGACTACTAAGCTTTCGTTACACGTTACAGTGGTTAAATTTGTGTGAAGAAGTTACATTCAGCCCGACAACTGACAGCATAACAGCGACAGACAGATATCAACAGACAACCCCGATGTGCCTTCTTGGGCTCTTTATATACTAAAAATACCGTCTTGGCGGCCTCTTTCTGATTGGACAGAAAGGCCGCGCGATTGACGTAAATATTACCCAAAAGTCAATTCTCTCTTACAGGGTGCACTGCAAACCTCACGTGACATTCTTCTACAATGAAGAATTACCGTCTTCCGAATTTTAAGGTTTACCCCCGTTGTAACTCGATTGTACGTGACTGGACAAAAGAAACCTTTCTAACAAAAGCACTTCTCGCCCCCTTCTACTCTCTTGGCGTCAGTTTTCTATTTCTGCTCCAAGCTGAATTTACTCCGTTAAATACATACACTTGTACTCTTTTAGCTTTACATTGATAAATAATTAATAACTAATAATAGTTTTTATAGGGAAGCTAATTAACGGTGTCACAGAAATGCAAAACCTAGAAAAATTCACCCAGAACACAGAGATCTTCAGAGACTATTTCCAGAAAATTCCAGATATACATTTTTTTTGTGGTGGAAATGTCTTTAATATACGGTATTTTAATTAAAATCGTTAGAGCCATTTTTGAGAAAATCAAGATTTCCGAAAATCGTTCCATGTTAAAGGTAGTTTGTGGTGGGATAGTAGGAGAAAAATTCCCACGTGCCAAACTACTCTTTACATGGAAAAAAAATAGAAAATTTTGATTTTCTCATAAATGACTGTAACGACTTCAATTAAAATACCGTATATTCATTTTTCTTTTTTAGTTTAACGTCCTTTAACCTGGTTTAGTCATATCGGAAGATGAATGAAATTGATGATATGCTCAAATGATATCGGGTTCCATGGAGCTCAAAGTTACTCGACATTCATCTTCTCAGGATAAGGGAAAACCCCGAAAAAAAAACCGTATCCGGGTAACCCACCCTAAGCGAGATTCGAACTCACGACCTTATGAATGTGAGGCAGACACGCTACCACCACACTACCGAGGCGGGCCTTAAATACATTTATGTGCCGAATAAAATGTATCTATTGAATTTTCTGCAAGTAGCCTCTAAAGATTTCTTTATTCTGAATAAATTTTGCATAACTGGTACACCTTAAGAGATAGACAAAAATTTACTACACAAAAATTGTAGATCACGTTAAATCACACAATTTATGTCGTATAGGTTTTTCTTTCGTTGACGAGACCGTTTCTGAAGAGTTCTTTGTTATTTGTTTCAGATTTAAAATACTTAAACATTTTTCACACAGAAAATTGTAAACTCCTGGCTCTGCATAGAAACGGATTTAATCCACATGGCAACCAGCTTTTAATGTCGCTTTAGCCTAGTATATTCTTTCTACAAGAAAGCGTTTCTGCTAATATTTATCTCAATTACCATGAACTAGCGAAAGCTTGAGCTTTTTAACAATAATTTGTTTCAGAGATATAGAGAAATCATGTGAATGGAACGCATCAGAATTTTAAGTTTTTGATCTGTATTAGTAAATTTGTCATTACTGAGCTTTCATATGTCATTACTTTTGTGTAATAAGACACGCTTTTGTTCAGATTCGTACTAAATTGTCACATGATCATCTCAGTCTTGTACCTCAAGTAAAATCATTTGAACTGGCTGTAGTTGAAAAACCTGGTTTGCCAATTTACCCTGTTTTAGAAAACAATAAATGTAACATCTTATTCCTTGAGTTATGCAATAAACATTTAATTTTCCTTTTCCCCAAGGTTCAATATATCGATTTCATTAAATTTTTACATATTTTGACAGGTAGATGTGAATTGATATTGTCAAACTCTAACGGTATACAGAAATTCAAGATATATGACCGCTTATAAGAATTATTGCTTTTAATGCTCTTTAAGTTCCATGATTAATATAAAACCAGCGTAGCAACCAAGCTCAAATAGCTTTATTCGTTTGATGGGTTGGAGTTACTGAAATGTTGTTATTATTATTATTATAAGTATCAGTATTATTATTAGGAGTATTATTAGTAGTATTATTAGTATTGGTATTATTAATAGTATTATTAGTAGTAGTAGTAATTTTATTAGTATTGTTATTACTAGTAGTAGTAGTAATATTATCAGTATTATTATTATTATTAGTAGTAGTAGTAGTAGTAGTAGTAGTGGTAGTGGTAGTGGTAGTGGTAGTGGTAGTGGTAGTGGTGGTGGTGGTGGTGGTGGTGGTATCTCTTCCAGTTTTAGCCTTATTTGGCGCACATACCTTATAGAAGATATTCGTTTGGTAATCAGCTTATCCTCCACGTATTTGTAGAACTGACACCTCTCTAGAACTTACAAGCCAATGCCTAGGGTACAGAAGCCTGTCGGGGAGCCAACGACACGAAACTACAGAATGGAGAACCTGTAACGAGGGGTCAGCCCGTAACAGGCATGGACATGAGGAAGTGGATGATAAGAAATGTAAGCTAAATTGATGATAGGAAAGGCGGTGATGGATCAACTGGTGAAAGAGTGGACCCAGAGAAAACTCTCTCAGACGTCGCTACGTCCACCACAAATCGCACAAGCGGGCGCTTGGGATCGAACCTGGGTTGACTAGATGGGAGGCGAGCCACTCAACCATGGCGCCGCCAGTGAAGATATAAAAGACAGAAATGTCCACATTCCCAACCTTAAAATTCAAGACAAATCAAATGCTTGGCAACACAAAATGTATTACCAATGTGTATGAATCCGTGATTTGCATTGTCAAGAAAACATTTGATCGTGTTTTGTTGCGCAGGTAAATTGGGTCTCCACTCGATGCTTTGTAAAGCAAACCAAGGAACTGAGTGTAAGCCTATCATTGATTTTGCCGGTTGAATAACGCCTTGCAAGAACTGCTGCCAAGCGTGGCACGAACCCATGCCATACTTACATCCACGATCATGCGCATAGATAATTAAGGCCACGTCACGCTAACATTTGAAATTACTGCTGCAGAATTAGAGGGCAGATCCCGAGGGTTTTCATCCGTACCCTTAATAAGAAAACAAAGAAAAGCTGGCGTGCCTGGACTTGGCATGGTTATTTACACATTTGCTGTGCTATTTTCTCTTTCTTTTCCGTTACCATTTGCATCTACTGTGCTTTGATGTCATTTGCGTGCTGAATTCGCAATTAACAACACGCCAATATTTCAGCAATTCCTCCAGTACTCAGAGCAAGGTAAAGGAATTATTCTGTTCCTTATAAAAAAATCTCGTGTGTTCCATTCACATGGCTTCCTCTACATCTCTGCAACAAATTATTGTTAAAAAAGTAATGCTTCTATTTGTTTCATGCTTGCTTCCTTGTAAGTAGAGCGAAATAAGTGAGTACCTTAGGTTAAATTGATAGTCAAAAGCTGGTTGCTATGTGACTGAAGTTACTTTGTTTGTATGGACAGGAGTTGCCAAACTCCTATATGAGAAAAATATAAGTTCTTTAAAACTGAAGCCAAAAACAAGGAACATCTCAAAAACGATCAACTCCACAAAAAATGTATGTAACACAAATTGTGTGTATTAATGTGCTCTACGTATTTTGTGTGGTAAGTTTTGGTTCATGTCTTACGGTTTAGTAGTTATGATAAATTTCGTAAAATGCATCCCGAATAAGGTAGTCTTCAGAGGATGTTCCCAGAAAATTCAAGATATACATTCAATTTGTCGTGTAAATATCTTGAGTATATGACATTTCAATCAAAATCGTTACAGCCATTTTTGAGAATATCAAACTTTTCGAAAAAAGTTCCAGATAAAGGGTAGTTAGTGGTGGGGAGATTTTCTTGAAAATCTTCGTGTCGCATCCTTGAAAGATACCAAACCTAAATGCCAAGTTTAGTCTTTAATGGTATTTTCGTTTTTGAGCTATGCTGCCCACAGACACAAACACATACACACAGACAGATACACGGACATCTTTCTAAATATGTTTTTTTTGAATGCAGGGGGTCTCAAAACATGTATTTCCGGTGAAATCTCGGAATAGAATTTTTGGGTGCATTACAATACCTTCCTCCATACACTAGGTACAAAGTACGTGTAGAGAAAGTAAAAATCTGATTTGTTGCATTCTCTACATCTCTAAATAAATTATTGTTAAAAAGCGTATTCTTCTATTTACTTAATACTAATCGAGAAAAAATTACCAGCAAAGGTCTTATCACTTGCTTCCTTGTAAGTAGTAGTGAAATAAGGGAGTACTATAGGTTAAAGTCATAGTTCGATCTTTTAAAAGCTGGTTGCTATGTGATTTAAGTTCCTTTGTTTTTATGGAGAGGAGTTGAAAAATTCCCGTATAAGAAAAGTATTTTAAACAGGAATATCTCAAAAACGGTCAACTCCAGGAAAAATTTTTATATAATTTAAATTGTGTGGCAAGTTTTTGTCTATCTTTTACGTTTTACCTGTTATGCAATTCCCTAAAATTCATCCAGAATATATGTTCCCAGAAAATGTATACATTTTATTTGCCATGTAAACATCTTTAATATACGATATTTCAATAGCAAATTTCTCTAAATTCCTCTTTATTCTGAATGTATTTTGCTGAATTTTGGGTAACTGTTTAAGTATAAGAGTTAGAGAGAAACTTACATCACATAAAATGTATGTCACTCAATTTATGTCTTATATGCTTTTTTTCTTTCGTGAAATTTACCATTTCTGAAATATTTCTTGTTATTTGTTTGAGATTTAAAATACTCAAGCTTTTCTCACATGGAAAGTTGTAAACTCCTGGCCCTGCATAGAAACGGATTCCAACCACATGGCAACCAGCTTTTAGGAAACTTACATGAATACCACACTTAAAATATCTAAGAGATGATTGCGGCAGAAGATTAAATATTCTTAGATCGTTAGCTGCACAGAACTGGGGAGCAGATTTCCAAGTACTGATTACTACCTACAGGTCTTGTGTAAGATCTAAGCTAGACTATGATTGTATAGTTTATAATTCCGCTAGGCCCTCAACTCTCAGATAGCTGGACTCCATTCATACATCTTCGTTGAGACTAGCACTAGGGGCCTTTCGGACTAGTCCAGTTAGTAGTCTACTGATCGAAGCCAATGAACCTCCTCTGACCGTTCGAAGAAAGCAACTAAGCATTTCGTATGCCTTAAAAATCAGATCTAAACCAGAGAGTCGAATGTACGATTACATTTCTCCAAAAGAAAACAGGTTCTATCACAAATCCACAGACAAACTTACAAGCTTTGAGCCGTTCCATATAAGGATCCACCAAACTCTGCAACAGCTAAACTTCACAATTCCTCCAATGATGGAAACATCTTATGGTAACCTTTCTCCCTGGAGACTCCACCCAATACAGGTGAACTTTGACCTTACTAACAAAACAGATGTATGCGATAGAGTTTACAAACAAATGCTCCAGGAAGTGCTGGAAAAATATCCAGATCACCGACAAATATACACTGACGGTTCAAAGACTAATAATGGCTGTGGCTGCGCTTGACCATGAGAACAACATACTCCACAAACTGCCACGGCTATGTACAATTTTCACTTGTGAATTGTTTGCCATCAAAGAAGCTCTATCTTACATTAACGAACTGGATAGCGAAACGCCTTTACTCGTGCTTACCGACTCCAAAAGTGCACTTTTAGCTATTCAAGATATCTCATCCTCTAATTAATGAAATTCATCACCTCCTCAACTGCATCTTCACGAAGAAAAACACCACAGTATTAATCTGGATTCCTTCACACGCCAACATACATGGAAATGATTTAGCCGACAAAGCAGCCAAAGATGCAACAAATCTTCCAAGTCCAAATCCAAGTGCGAAAATTCCATATCAAGACGTCAATGCTCATTTGAAAATAACTCTCCGCGATACATGGAAAAGCTCTTGGGTTACCTCTCCCAAAAGTAAACTCCACGACGCAAGAGGTAATTCTACAGCACCTTTTTCAGTCAAATTCCTAAATCGCCGTGACCAGATATCATAACTAGAATCCGAATTGGACATACAAAACTTACACACTCCTACATCCTCTCTAAAGAAGAGCCACCGCAATGCACAACCTGCAATACAAGAACTGCCCGCGCTACCAACTCTACAGGAAAAAACTCAAGATCCCAGATAACCTAAAGCTGTCAATGAAGGACTCGAGCTCATGTCTTAGACTGATACAGTTTTTTAAATGCACCAAATTGTATGATAAATTATTGTAAACCTGCTTCACAATGCAATCTCACTGTAAACAATGTATGTGAATTTGTTTAATATTTTAGCTTTGGAAATATTGTAAAGTTAATGTACTGTATAATGTTATATGTTTATCCCTTGTGTTAAAGTTTGTATCATGTTTTTAAAGTCGCTATAAGACCTTGCAGTTAGGCGACTTAAAATAAAAGCATTAAAAAAAAATTAACTATCGTTTTAGCCTTGTGTATTCCTATATTTTCTTTCTACTTACAAGTAAGCAAGTAATTAAGACAATTTCTGTTAATATTTGTCTCGATTACCATAAAGCAATGTGAATGGAACACATCAGATATTTATAAACAAGGTTGTCGAGATATTTTATTTGTAGCACTCTAATAAGAATGGATCTGAGAACTTTATTATGGAGAAAGTTCTGGCAGAAAATAGAGTTAAAGCTATAGTGAAATCTTTTAAGACCTATCGCTATGTGAAGCAACTGGAAATCGGTTCTCTTTGCAAAGGCCAGGAATAAAAGCAAAAGAGAGCTAAAACGAAACATAACCTTCCGTTTGAGAAAAGTTAAGTAGTTTAAAATTGAAGCAAATAACAAAGAATATCTCAGAAACGGTTAACTCTACAAGAAAAATGTATGTGACATAAAATGTTGTGCTTTAAAGACATCAACTGTTTTTGTGCAGTAAGTTTTCGACTGCCTGTTGTGGTTTACCAGTTACACAAAACCGTGCAGAATAAATAGTCCTTCAGAGGTTATTCTCAGAAAAATACATTTTATTTGTAATGTAAATAGCGTTATTATATGGTATTTTAAAAAAATCGTTAGAGCCTTTTTTAAAAACGAAATTTTCGAAATTGTTTTCTATGTAAAGTTTAGATTAGAGTGGAGAGATTTTTCTGAAAATCTTCGTGTCGCATCTTGGAAGATGCTTAAGTTAAATACAAAGTTTGTTAGCTAATGGACACTACACAGACTCACTTTCACCTTTTCCTAAAAATGTACTTTTTTTTTTATTCAGGGAGTCGTAAAACGTGTATTTACGGTGAAATCTCGGTATCGAAATTTGTGGGTGGAATACAATATCTTCTCTATGCACAGTAAAGAACGTACAAATATAATAGCAGATGAAAGCTTCATAAATATCGTAGCTATCGCCAAGTTTCACATATGAAAACATTCTTCCCCCCTTCTCGACTAACCGAAGAATGTTGTAATTCTTTAAGTCTTTATCAGTCTTCCAATCATAAAGACGGTATCTGAACAACCCCTACATTTCACAACGATAACATTCTTCATTATTTCGTTTTTATATCTCTGTATTTTTACTTTCTCTACATATACCTACTCTGTAAATAGTGTATAGAGAAGGTATTATATTACAACCAAAAATTCGATACCGAGATTTCACTCCGAAATACATATTGAGACTCCTTAATCCAAGCGCGCGCTTGTGCGTCTTTGGGCAGCATAACTCAGAAACGAAAAGTCCGTTTGCTAACAATTTGCTATTAAGTTCAGTATGTTCCAAGGTGACACGCAGGTTTTCAAGAAAATCCTCCCTCCTTTAACTACCCTTTACATGGAAAAAATTAAAAAATGTTAGTGTTCTCAAAAACGGCTGAAGCGATATTGATTAAAATCTCTTATATTTAAGATATTTACATCAGAAATAAAATGTATATTTTCAATTTTCAGAAATAGCCTCTGCAGGCTGCTTTATTCTGGATGAATTTTTTTCTGAATTTTGCATAACTGCTAAACTGTAAAAGATAGACAAAGCCTCACTACGCAAAAATTGTAGATCTCGTTACAACACACATGTATGTCATATACCTTTTTACTTTCTCTACTAGTACTATGTACATAGTGTATAGAGAAGAAATTCGATACCGAGATTTCACCGGAAATACACGTTTTGGGTCCCCCTGAATCCAAAAAAAGCATTGTTGGAAAAAGGTCCGTGTGTGCATGTGTGTGTGTGTGTCTGTGGACAGCATAGCTCAAAAACGAAAATACCATTAAATACCAAACTTGGCATTTCAGTTTGGTACCTTCCAAGGATGCGACACGAAGATTTGCAAGAAAATCCCCCACCCCCAACTACCCTTTACTTGGAACTTTTTTCAAAATTTTTGACTTTCTCAAAAATGGCTCTTACGATTTTGATTAAAATATCATATATTAAAAATATTTACCTGACAAATAATATGTATATCTTGAATTTTTTGGGAATAGCCTCTGAAGACTACTTTATTCTGGAGGAATTTTACATAATTGCTAAACCGTAAGAAATTGACAAAAACTTAACTCACAAAAAATGTAGAGCACATTAAAACACACAATTTTTTATATTTTTTTTTGTTTCGAGGAGTTGATCGTTTTTGAGATATTCCTTGTTTTTGGTTTCAGCTTTGAAAAACTTATACTTTTCTCATACAGGAATTTGTCAATTCGTGTCCATACAAACAAAGGAACTTCAGTCACCTAGTTACCAGCTTTTGACTGTCATTTTAACCTATAGTACTCCCTTATTTCGCTTCTACTTACAAGTAAGCAAGTAATAAGGCTATTTCTGCTAATTTTTTCTCGATTAGCTTGAAATAAATAGAAGAAAAACCTTATTAACTAATTTGTTACACAGAAGTAGAGAAAGTCATGTGAATGGAACATATCAGAATTTTTTTTAGTGGAGTTTACCGTTTTCGAGATTATATTTTTGTCAGTTTTAAAATACTTAACTCAAAGAAATGGATTTCATTCCCATAGCAGTGACATTTTAAAACATTTGACTGCCGGTTTAGTCTAGTGCATTTCCTTATTTCCCTTCTACTTATAATGAACTAAGTAATAAGACCGTTTCTGCTAATATTTATTCGATTAGTATGAAGTAGATAGAAAAATATGCTCATCATTAATAATTTGAAACAGAGATGTAGAGAAAGTCATGTGAACGGAGCACATCAAATGTTTTCAAACAGCCATTGAGAAGTGAGCTAAAGATGGAGCCAAAGGTTGCAAATCATATTCACTATCGCGTTCGAGGAAACCTTTTATCCACGTCAGCATACAGTAAGTAAAAATCCTATATGTTCCATTCACATGACTTTCTCTACCTGCTCTGAAAACAAACTATTTGTTCAAAATATTTTTCTTTCATCTATATCATGCTAATCAAGATAAACATTGGTAGAAATTGTCTTATTATTTACTTCGTGCTAAGCAGATGAGAAATAAGGGAATACTCTAGGATAATCTGATATGTGATCAACTGAAGTTCGGTCAGCTTTGCATAGCCAGTAAAACAAAAAAGAGATGAAAACAAAGGTGGCCCTGTCATAAAAGTTGTAGTTTAAAATTGAAACCAATAAGTTGGAAACTGTTTACTCTATAAAATTATCTATATGCCATGAATTATGTTTTACAACATCTACGCTTTTGTGTATTAATATTTTGCCTATTTTTTGCTGATTTTCAGTTATGCAATATTCAATATAATTCATCCTGAATGGACTGATCTTCAGAAGCTATTCCCAAAATATTCAAACGATGTATAATTTATTTGTGATGTAAATATTTTTAATACACTGTATTTGAAACAAACATCCTTAGATCCAACTGTAGAAAAATATTTTTAAAACAGGTTTCCATATAAAAGTAGTGTGGGATGAAAGAATTTCCTTAAAAGTCTTCTAATCGTATCCTTGAATGATATTAAACGTAAATACTAAGTTTGCTTTTTTACCGACATTTTGTTTCTGAGCAATGTTCACAGACACTCGAACACACACAGACCTTTTTTTAAAAATGCTTTTTTTAATACAGCAGCCCCTAAAACATGTATTACCGGTAAAATTTCAGTATTGAATTTTCAGGTAGATTACAATACCTTCTCTAAACACTATAGTACATATGTAGTAGTGTATAAAATGTGTACAAATTAATATAATAAGAACGTACAATTAGTTTCATAGATGAAAGCTTCAAAATGGCGTGGCTGTCTCCTAGTTTCACGACACATACAAAAGATTCTTCCCCCCCCCTTCCTCTAGTAGCTGAATTGTTATAACTTGTTAAGTTTTTATCTGTGTTTCAATTCGTAGCAAACGCCGGTCATAGAGACGATATCTGAACCACCCCTACATTTCACAACGATGATATTTTTATTTGGTACTACTTTGTATTCCTGTATTGTTTTGCAGGCCGGCCACTCTGAGATGTGATAGCTAATAGGTAGATTCAGAGGTTGGAAACCGGTAGTGGTAGTGGTAGTAGTAGTAGTAGTAGTAGTAGTAGTAGTAGTAGTAGTAGTAGTAGTAGTAGTAGTAGTAGTAGTAGTAGTAGTAAAGTTTACAATGATACAATATTTGCGCCGCACAGCCACAAACATACTTGATTTTAAATATTACCCATATATTTACTTTACATACTTTCGCAACACTGGAAATTCAAACACACACAGACACATATACACACATGCGCGCGCTACAACAGAATAACAAACCAACAAAAGAAAAAACAAACTGATATCACACATACATACACTCGCACTCAGAACTATACCCACGAATTCACACAATATATATCTATACAATATTTACATAAATATCTTATCTTTTAGTACATATACTTCCACTAAATACATGTACTTCCAGGCTTGGCTAGTTTTGACTGTTTGAATTAAGTCCCAGCATGCTGTCCTCCGACTGTTTGAAGCTAAAAGTGCGTCCAGCCTTCCTGATCTCCGCAAAATGGGCAAATCTTCCTACAGCTTCATCAACTACCTTACGAGTTTTCCACCCTCCCAACCTGAGCCACGCTATTCCCGCCCTTTGTTTCATACCCAATTCTAAAATGTTTGCTTCTTGACCCACCCAATTTTTATTTCATTTTTAGCTCCAGTGATAATTTTTGTATACTCTCAAACTCTATTCTCTGCCTATTTATATCGCATAGGCATCTGTTTACCTTTTTATAACTTTATATCTATTTCAGTTATCCCTTTAGCAAATATTGTTAAAGCCAATTTTTGATAGTCCCTGTTGTAGCTCCGCCGCCGACCATTTTGTGTGTCCTATGTTATATTATTCAGTATCGTGAACGAAGGGTATGGGCCACCTTTTATCCACGCCAGTGTACATTAAATAAAAATCAGTGGACCACCCAACAGCTCCGTTGGAAGATGTATGGGATAGAAGGTCGATTGTAATGTGGAGCCGAGCGGCCAATGTTCTGTGGTGTTGCTGCATCGAACCGATGACTCTATATACACAGACCGACTGCGACCCTAGAGGGTGATCAAACACTTCAAAATCAGCGTAAACAAGAAGCTTCACTGTAGTTTTCAAACAGCACTACTAGTGTTTCGACAAGCAGCATTGCTTATTCAACTCCCCACATTTACTCTTCAGCAGAAGCGTTGCTGCTCCAGTGGTTCGCGTACCAAATGTTGAGTACCGAGGCGAGTCTGTATGCACACATCATTTTGTTACACTGCCGTAGAGGAAAACAACCCGATGCGTTGTATTCACAGGAATTTCTCTATCTATTCTTCATAAAGCATTTCTTACAGACGTTTATTCTTCTGTCTACTTCGCACTAAACATTAACAACGGAACTGGTCTCATTACTTGCTTCCTTGTAAGTAGAAGGGAAATAAGGTGAATGCACTAAGCTAAAGCGGTGGTCAGAACTTTTAAGAACCGGTTGCTATGTGAGGATGTGAAATTCCGTTCTTTTTACTTGAAAAAAGAGAACTGCTTCCAATTTGAGAAACGTTAAGTAGTTTAAAATGAAGTGACATAAATTCCGTTCTCTTTAAATGACCAGGATGAAAAAAGAAGAAAAACGAATGAAGACTTATTATTTCAGAATATATAAATATAGGAATAATTACATCAAAAACAAGGAATGTTTCATAAAATGGTTAACTATACAAATAACTTTGACATTAACCGTCAAAGTTTTTGCTTATCTATTGAGGTATACCACTTATGCGAACGCCATCCAGAAGAAAAAGTGCTTCAAAGGCTGAAACTAGAAAACTCAAAATATAAATTTTATCTGTGATGGAAATACAATAGGGCGCCAAGGGCTACGATTATATGTGTATAATTTTCCCTTTTACTTTTTAAAAAGAGAACTTTTAATCCACATCGTATTTGTATTTATGGTATTTTAATCAAAATATTAGAGCATTCTGAAAAATATCCCATGTAGTTTGGAGCTATTCGAGTCGCATACTTAGAAGAACTGAACTTAACCCTATCGCACATCATATCCACTACAGTGGACAATTATTATTGGTTAACTTTAGGCTATAGTGTGTATTTGGGTTTCCTGGTGCACGAGGTCCACTTCAGTTGACTTGCTCTTCAGTGCTTCAAACTAAGGAAATAAATACTGTAACAGCAAATGCCATTAATATGGAACATTGTGAAGTAAAATGGCGGTCCAGAAGCAAGGGAGTGCTGATAATAGCACCAGACTGCACCATCGCATATGATAATGGAGAAGAGGAAGACTGGGAAACTAACACACACCTGTGTATACCCGCACCATTGTTTCTGAGTCAAGCTCTGAGGAAGAAAAGAAACAAGAAAATGTCCACCGAGACACTAGACATACTCTTAAAAATTCTGCTTCATCTTTTCGAAGCAAAAATAAAACATGGGGAAAAAAACTGATATAACATTTTTTTGGGAGAATACAACGTCTAAAATGAGATAAAAACCAAAGGACTTCCTATCCCGTTTTTGCTTTCTCTACACGTACTATTCATAGCGTATAGATAAGGTATTGCAACCCATCAAAAAATTCGATACCGAGATTTCACCGGAAATATATATTTTAGGGTCACCTGTATCCAAAAAAGTATTTTAAAAAATAGGTCCGTGCGTGTGGGTCCGTGTGTCTGTGAACACGATAACTCAAAAACAAAAAATCGGTAAAATACCAAACTTAGTATTTAAGTTTAGTATCTTCCAGGGATGCGACACGAAGATTTTGACAAAAATCCCCCCACCCCAAACTACCCTTTACATGGATATTTTTTCAAAAATGTTGTTTTTCGAAAAAATGGCTCTAACGATTTTGATTAAATTATCATATATTAAAGATATTTACCTGACAAATAAAATGTATATTTTGAATTTTCAGGGAATAACCTCTGAACACTACTTTAATCTGGGTTGAATTTTACGAAATTTTGCATAATTGCTAAACCGTAAGAAATAGACAAAAACTTACCACACAGAGCACATTAAAACACACATGTTATGTTATATGCATTTGTTTCGTGGAATTGACGTTTTTGAGATATTCCTTGTTTTTGGTTTCAGCTTTGAAAAATGTTTTTCTCATACAGAAATTTGTCAACTCCTGTCCATACAAAGGAACTTCAGTCACATAGAAACCAGAATTTTACTATCCCTTTAACCTATGGTACTCCCTTATTTCGCTTCCACTTACAAGGAAGCAAGTAATGAGACTATTTCTGCTAATTTTTTCTCGATTAGCATGAAGTGAATAGAAGCATAAGCTTTTTTAACAATAATTAGTTGCAGAGATGTAGAGAAACTCATGTGAATGGAACACATCAGATATTTTTCTCCTGAAATTTTACAACACATTGTGTATCAGAAAAATGTAATGCAATTCAAAATGGAAAAGAAAGCGAACCTTAACTGAAAAACATTTCAGTCTTTAATTTTATGTCTTACATAAAGTATACCAGAATAAGGATGAATTGCTCTTTACAGCCAGGATTAGGAATGGACTTGATAGTGATGCTATGTCTGTTGATCGCTTTGAAATGATTATATGATTTTTACACTTTACTGATAAGACTTATACGGTATCGGCTTATCAAGATCCGCCAAGCGTTTGAGCATTTGAAAAGTGTATTCTTGATGACAGTTGATCTAGTAGAATGTCAGTTGACGAGCAGATCACCCCTTTCAAAGATGTGGCGGTTTTGTTGTGTGACTTTCGAGGGGGAGAAGGAAGTTGGTTGGCCGGCTAGCTTAGGAAATGGTATGATGAGATCAGGGTGTGCGGGGAGGAACTTTAATGAAACTCTATCGCTTGTTCCTGAGTACCCTTTACTGTCCCGCACTTGATATTTCACAAGTCCCCTTGACCGTTCAAAATCCAAGAATTTGTTTCAGGGCCGAGCCTCGTCAAAACCGTTAACTATTTCATCTTTCCCGTCACGCTAATCTCCCTCTTAATTTCCTTCCCCCGTTGATCAAACTATTCTTCCCATCACGGACTTGTAAACTATCGTTATACCACGAGCTATAACGCGACGCGGGTTCATCACACGGTGTCTGACGTTCAAGAGACGATGTGTACGCCGTCTTTTATAGGTTCACAATTGTGAACAGTTCACTTTTGCTATTTCGGTTATTTTCACCAATTTTTTTATGTTTTGTCGCGTTTTCATTGGATCTCACAAGTTTAGACGCCACTCTATGTTTTTACGGCTATTAACATTTTAACACGCCTGATTGTACATTCTGTGTTTGGTGGAGCGTGAATTTCGTCTGGGTATTTTCCCTTATTGTCTGCAGCTCTGAGCTTCTAAACTTTGAAATACCAGTTTCTATTGTTCGCTAACGATCCTTCCTGGCTCCCTCTTGCTGGACTCATGATCTTTCGTATTTATCGATTTTATTTTCACTGTCCGTTCCCCTTTTAACATAGCTAGCTTTATTTAAGTAGTTTTGATTCTGTTTTTATTCGTGATTGCATGCTATTTATTACTTTATTAATTTCCTTAAAATCTCTGTTTATTTGTGTTATTTACCTTCTTATGTATTTAATTTGTTATATTTCTTTCATTTCTTTTTGTGTTTTATTATTAAATTACTCTTATTTATCTATCAGGTTTTATCACTTTATAGAGCACAACACAATGAATCAATATATCCCAAAAATCCTAAACCTGTCTGAAGGTGTGGATTCGAGCTGGTACTACAGGGCGCGTTTACAAGTTTGAAGTCAATTAAGCATAAATGGTGGAATAAAACATGTGAATAAGTTTGGTGTATTTGCTGATGTACAGACAATGTGGTGATATTCAGCAGATCTGTTGTTTTTTTGTTTTTTTTTGACAAATTATCCATTACTGTGCCTCTGATTGATGAAATGCAGAGTCGAAATTCTATATCACTGGGGCATGTCGTAGTGTCAGGCTACAATGGGCTAAGTCATACTGTCCTCTGACAAAGAGCTGAAAAAGACAGACTTTCATTTGTTTCAGTAACAATCTATCAGGGAAAAGATTTACAACTCTTCAGTTCATATTGCTTCAACATGAGAACGACTGAACAACCGCAATAATTCGTCCAGCGCTGGCGTAAAAAGCATAAGGTGACATCTAGAATTCCTAGGTCATTTTACGGTTAAGTTTTATAACAAGAATATGGAAGAAGTAGATCTTATCCTTTATCCTTTATCCATATTGCCGTCGCAACAAGAGATGGCCTCTGCGATTTATAATGGTTCTTATAAATTTCAAGGCTTCGGTTACAAGAGCATTTATTGGATTCTAAACAGGCAAAACTGGCCAAACCTGGGTACATACTTAATGGAAGTTCGTGCACTAAGAAGTAAAATATTTGTATAAATACTGTATAGACGTATTTGGTGTTTGAGTAATCTATGTGTGTGCATACGTTGGCTTAGTTGTGAGTGCAAGTGTGTGTGTGTGTGTGTATGTGTGTGTGTACTTCCAATGTTGTAAAGATATATAAAATAGTTACGTAGGTAATATTTTAAATTCAAGTATTCTTAGACAACATCTACGATCACCCAATCCATGCGATTGTGTGACGCATATAATTTATTATTGTAAACCATTTACGTAGGTTGGGGAAAAATTCATAGCAACTAGTTTTTTTCTTGTAGATATGTGAACGGATCACAAACATATATGTGTCATGAGGAAGTTCTGCAGGCATAACGTGTATGCAGAACAACAGATGACTCTGTGATAGCTGGTAGTACCGCAGCGAGGGCTGTGAAATCAGCCAGTTGGTGAGTGTCATGCGAGATGGAAGTAAAGCGTGTTGAGCAGCGCGTTTACGAAAAAATAGCCATTCTCTGAGGGAGATGTCACACTGAATTGGTGGAAGCCCTTGGGAATAATGTCCTACCTTACCATACAGTAGCATGGTGGGTAGAAAAGTTTCAGCGCGGACGTGTGTCGACCAGTGATGAACAACGTTCGGGACGACCTGTCAGTGAGCAGACCGACGTTGCACGTGCCGTCATCGAGCGGCTCCTAGATGAAGACAGACGATAGACTCTGCGGGAGTTAGAGAGGGCAAGTGGCATCGAGAAACGTACCGTCCACAGGATATTGCGTAATGAGCTACAACTATGCAAAATCGCATCACGGTGGGTACCACATGCACTGACAGAAGTTCAAAGGTGGCTGCGCTATGCAATATGCTCCGACCACCTTGCAAGATGGCAATAGGACAGCGATCAATTCTTGTCACGAATAATCGATGAATTTTGGGCCAGGGAATACGAACCAGAACTGGAACGTTAGTCCGCAGAGTGGCGACATGCTGGATCATCAAGGAGGCAGACGTTCCATCAGAATCCTTTCCCAAATTGATGGTGATCGTTGCGTATGAGGTCAGGGGTGTCATTGTCTGCCGCTTTGTTCCACATGGCAGAACAGTGACCGCACAGGGAGCTCCTGGTGCGACAGGTACGACGTGGTGTTCGGGAGGAACGTCCGGATCTTGTGGACAGTGCATGCACGACAATGCAAAACCACATAAAACAGAGTGTGTAGGGCAGCAATGCGACGTTGGGGATGGGAAAAATTGGAGCACCCACCGTACTCTCCCGATATTTAGCCCTGTGGCATTGATCTCATTCGAAAGGTTAAAGAACCATTACGTGGTAGGCGGTTTGCAAACACGAGAGGACATTGTTAATGCTGTGAGCAAACAGATAACCCGATTCACACCTCCCACATCGTTGGCAGCGTGTGGTGACAGTAGCAGGGGACTACTTTGAGGGTCTTTAGGCCTAGGTTTTTCATGTCAACTGTATGTGTAATTCTTTTGCATCGTAAAGGCTATATTGCCCTGTATACTACCGTAATAAATTAGTGTGTTGCGATATTCAGTGCTATTCATTGTCTACACATGTAGTTAACACCTTGTCCTTTCTTCTGTATATGTCACATTTTCCAATCGGACTGATATCTTCAAGAAAATAAATAGTTTCCATGACTTTTTCCCCAACCCTCTGTGTGTGCGCGCGTGTTGTTGTGTGTGTGTGTGTGTGTGTGGGTGGGTGGGTGGGTGGGTGGGTGGGTGGGTGGGTTTGTGTGTATAAACCTAGAATGAAAAACTTACCGGATTTGCTTATTTTCTCTTTAGTTTAATGAATATTAAAGTAAATGATACTTTATTTTCAGAGGTTGGTAACGACCATGACACCTCATTTCAGTTTGCATGCTAACAGTAATTATTGTACTTACTTGGCAGCTAGTTTTTGTTGTGCATTTATGCCCGTTTATCGCATTTCATAATGTCGGCGACGGAGCAATGCTCGAACATAAAGTTTTGTGTTTTGCTAAACTAATCTCCCACAGACATTGAGAATGATGGTAAAACCTTTTAGTGAAGCAGCGATGAAGAAAACTCAGGTGTATGAATGCTCAACAGCTTCAAACACTGAAGAAATTACTGTACACAACAAGGGCACTACCACAGGAATCTGAAAATGGCTTCCTGTCTCTTTACTAGCTGTAGATGTGTGTCAGGGTAAAAGGAAACTATTTTGAAGGAAATGTGTAAATTGCCTTATGGTAACTTGTTTCAGTGTCATCTATACAGTCCGAGAACTTTTTAATGCAGTATAAATAGTATGTATATGTGTATACATGGACCTTAAAACGAGTATTTCCAATGTCATCTCGGTATTGAATTTTTCGGTGGAATGCAAGAGCATCTATAACCGTGTATTAATTTGAGAAAGTAAAAACGAAAGGACGGTTAAGTATCAAACTTGGTATTTATCTTTGTATTTAATATCTTGCATCCTGGAAGAGGATTTATCACAAAATCTTCCCACTCCAAAATACCATTTACGTGGGAAAACATTTCGAAATTTCAAGTTTTTCAAAAAAGAGTCTTGAATAAAATGCCATGCAAAGATATTTGTACGACAAAATATGAGGGCTGTAAATAAAGTAGTGGCAACTTTGATAGAACACAATATTTATTGAACTCACAAGTACAATTGCGTTACATTCCTTCAATGTAGTCACCCGCAAAGACCCTGACCTTTTGCCAAATGTAGGGCAGCCGTTGGAGACCGTTGGCAAGGCGATCTCTGTTGATGACTGCAACGGAGCGCCCTACTGCGCGGACTACAGATGCCACGTCAGGAAATCGGCGGCCTCGGAGGGGTTCCTTCAACTTCGGAAACAGGTCGAAGTCACAAGGACTCATGCCTGGTGAGTACGGAGGATGTTCCAAAACCTCCCAATGCTACTGTTGCAATAAGAGCTGGACATTGTTTGCGACATGACAACGTGCGTTGTCATGCAACACTATGGGATGATCGTCTTGCAATAAACGTCGACGTTTGCGCCGCATAGCCGGACGAAGATATCGCTCCAGAAATCGGCAATAGTAGTCACTGTTGACGGTTTGTCCCTCAGGCACAACATGCGTAATAATAAGCCCCTCGTAGTTATATACCACAATCAGCATCAGCTTCACCCGACTGGATTCCTGTCGAACTTTCTGTGGACGTGGTGAACCTGGGTGACGCCATTCATTTGACTGACGCTTCAATTCCGGCTCATAGGCTCGTGTCCACGCCTCATCAATGGCAACAATACGCTGCAGAAATGCGTCTCCTTCGTTGCAGCATATGTCCAGTTGGATGTAGCCAGTGCATACCGTTGCCATTTCTGTACCTCAGTGAGTCCATGTGGAACCCAACGTGACGCAATTTTCCTCAGGTGAAGACATTTCGTCAGAATATGCCACACAATGTGATGACTGAGACCAACCTCTACGGATAACTCCCGGACAGTCCATCGATGGTCCATGGCAACGAGACCTCTCACGATGTCAATCTCATCTTGCGGAATGGACGGCCGACCTGTGCTGTGCAAATCCGCAGTCTCAGTCCGGATTGCACGAAACGCCTTGACCCATCGTGCAACCGTCCTGTACGGCAACGCATTCCCGCCACAGGCTTCATTTAATCCTCGATAACATGCTGATGCATTTTTTCCACGAGTAACCTCGATTTTAATCCACGAACGCTGATCGCCTTTGGTAAACATGCTTTAGAGCGGTGCACTTGACACTGTTCACTTCAACGCTACACAGCAACAACACACTTTCAACTGGCAGCCCGACCAATGCACACCACACATCGACACTGGTCACCTGATCGCTCCCATATCCTATTGGCTCATGCCCGATCTCCTGTGAATGTGGGGACCATGTTGCTACTACTTTCTTCACAGCCCTCGTACATATCTTAAATTTTCTGTGAATTACCTCTTTAGCCTGCTTCTTTCTGCAGGACTTTTGTATAACAGATAAACTGTAAGAGATATACGAAATGTACTCACAAACTGTGTAGATCTCGTTAAAAACAATTTGTCATATACATTTTTGTGTAAATAACTAATCCTAAAATATTTCTTGTTATGGTCTTAAAATTTGCAATACTAAGATATTTCTTAAATGAAAAGTCGTTTCACTTCTTTCATCCTGAATTGAATCACATAGCAACCCGCTTTTAAATGATTTCACGATTAAGCCTAGTATACTTCCTTATTTACCTTCTTCTTACAAGGCAGCAAGTAAGACAATTTCTGATAATACTATGTTGATTAGAATGATTATAAAGAACAAGAGTTTTTATGATAATAATCACAGGATAAGTAGAGATCATGCCAATGGAACACATTAGATTTGTTTTACAAGTGAATTAATATTACTTTTATTTGTATTATTTCTTTTTTATGAAAACCCTGTATAGAAATGGAATATAGTGGATGAAGAAAGACATGTGAATTTTTACATCAGGTTTGTTTTAAACAAACTACATATTCCATTTTCTGAACTTTATCCTTGGAGACTGATGGGACCTCAAAACATCTGTATCTGGTAAAATTGGAAACTGAATTTTGGGATGGAATATATTCTATTAAGTGTAAACAAAACCAAGCCCCCTGTCACCACGCACTTGACCCTGGGTATTTCCGGGCTTTTTCTTAACCTGCTTAGGAGAATGCTGGGTGCTGTATATCTACCACGGTTTCTTTTCCTTTATTCCTTCATTTCCTTTCCCTTCTTCATCTTTCAGGTCGGCGCAGATGTGGCTTGAGGCTTTGTAGGCAGATGGCACGGTTGCTTACTCCGAGTAAAACTCTCTTCCCCCTGGTTGAGCTGATTGAGGCTAGGTGCCGTTGTTGTGGCATTCTTCCGACGTCCTCTTGGTGCCTGTATAATCTACGTGGCGCGCCGGGGTTGCCATCTAGTGAACTGTTAGAGACCGTTCGTCTCATTTCCTGTGTGCTGGCCTGTGATATCCCCTCCTCTCAAACCCTTTTCCCGGGTTGGGAGGTAGGCTGCAATTGTCGAGGTGTCCCCCGCCGCTAACATACTCACACCTTAAGAGTAAACAAGACTTAAAAATCTTTTCGCTTATGAAACTCAAAATTCATGACGTTCACATTTTGCGAAATGCTGGGGCATAACACGGAAGCTCCTACCACAGACAGATGTTCGATAGGCACGCGTTCTTTAAACGGATTTTTATTGCTGTGGAAAAGGAAATTAAATTACGGTTCTGTTTGCTGTAAAGTTGAAGGATACGAAACGAGGACTTGGCTGCAACTGGCCCGGAGGATAAGTTATATTACTGTAAACAACACACACAGACCTGAAATTCCAGTCTCTCAACCGGAAAGTAAACTTATACTTATCTACCCTTTGCCCTTTAGAATGACAATTTAACTTTTTCATCCAGGAGGCTTTTGTTCCGATCCAACTCTCTTTCAAATCTATTCCTGCAAACTTTTGGGGGAAATATTTTATCTCACTTCTTGTTTCTTTTTGTGGAGGAAGGCACTGGATTCTAATTCGTGTTTTCGTTTTAGTGATTTCTATCCTTTGTCAGCGCATTTCAATTGTTTCTACAGCGTTTTAATTTGTCTTATAAAGAGGAACAGATCATTTATTCTTTCTTTAAGAGTATTTGCAACTGACTCTTTTCTTAATGTTTCGTGAATTAAATACCGTCACCTCAGAACACGCACATTGATCAATTTACCGTCAATTATTCAATAAAATATTCACATCGATACAATTTTACTAACGGCTCAATTAGCTTGGTTACTGAGAGGTGAATTGAGTAAAATAAAACAAAGGCGCCTGCTCCCAAAAATTTAAACTTTCCAGAACAAACCAAAGCATTATTGGTTTATTAACAATACTTTTGTACAATGTAATCAGTGGCTGTGCTATAAACTACCCAGATCTCAGTCAATACTCTCTGCCTGATTTCAACTGTTTTACTTTCTCTACACGTACTATGTACATAGTGTATAGAGAGAGCATTGCACTCCACCCAAAAATTCGATACCGAGATTGCACCGGAAATAAAAGTTTTACGGTCCCCTGTATTAAAAAAAAAGGATTTTCAGAAAAAGGTCCGTTTGTGTGTGTGTATATGTGTGTGTCGTTGAACACTAAACGCAATAACAAAAAGTCGGTAAAATACCAAACTTGGTATTTTAGTTTGGTATCTTCCAGGAATACAAAACGAAGATTTTGTGAAAAATACCTGCCACCACAAATTACCCTTTAAATAGCAAAAACTTCGAAATTTTTGATTCCCTGAAAAATGGCAGTAAAGATTTTGATTAACATACTGTATATTACAGATATTTATATTGGAAATAAAACGTATATCTTGAATTTTCTAGGAATAGCCTCTGAGTCATTTTTGAGAAAATCAACATTTTCGAAAAATTTTCCAAGTAAAGGGTAGGCTGGGATATGAGGAGTTTCTTGAAAATCTTCGTGTCAATCCTTAGAATGTACCATATTTAAATACCAAGTTTGGTACTATGTACATAGTACGCCTAGAGAAAGTAAACGGAATCGCTAACTTTCAAGCATGCCCGTGAAATGGCGCTTACGAAAAGGCGTTAGAACACAGAATATCTTAAAAACGGCTAACTCTACGAGAAAGTTGATTTGACACAAATGATATACGTTAATGGCCTCTATTTCGTGGAGTAAGATTTTGTCTATATCTTTTGGTTTACCAGATATGCAAAATTCATTGAGAATTAAGAAGAGTTAAAAGGCTATTCCCAGTAAATTCAAGATATACATTTTATTTGTTAGGAAAGCGTCTTCAACATACGGTATTTTAATCAAAATATTTAGAGGCATCTTTGAGACAATTTAAAACAAAGTTATATGTAAACGGTAGCTTGGAGTGGGGGGACTTTGTAGAAAATCTTCGTGTCTCGTCCTTCAGATATACTACACATAAAATAAATATTAAGTTTGTATATAACCTTTTTTCTAAGTATGCTTTTTTGACTCAGAGGACATCAAAACATATACTTCCGGTGAATGTTTTCATCGAATTTTTGGTGGAATGCAATACCTCTCTATACACTATGTTCATAGCGCGTGTAGAGAAAGTAAAAGTATGATGTGTTCTATTCACATGACTTTCTGTATATGTTTCTCAAAAATCAATTCTTACAAAACACTATTCCTTTCTCCACTTCATGGTAAACCTGTTAGACCTTATCACAAGGAGTCTTCTTAGTGCTTGCTTCCTTATCAGTTAAATGGAAATAATGTGTATGACATACGTTATATGTTTTAACAAGATCTACACTTTTTGTTCCGTAACTTTTTGTCTAACTCTTAGAGTTAACCAGTTATTTCAAAGTCGTTCAGAATGAACAGAACTTCAGAGGCGGTACACAGACAGTTGAAAGTATAATTTTTGTTGTTGTTGTAATTATCAGTAATATACGGCATTTTATTCAAAATCGTTTTGAGAAACACAATATTTATTCCATATAAAGTTATTTAGGGTGGGGAACTTTTATGAAAATCTCGCTATCACATTCTTGGAAGGTGCTGAACTTAAACATCAAGTTTGATATTTACCGATTTTTCATTTATGATTATCGTGCTCATGATCACACACACACACACACACACACACACACACACACACACACGCCGCACACTCAGAGCTTTATTTAAAAATACTTATTTTGTACCTACTCAGGGGAAATCAAAACACATTTCCGGTGAAATATTCACATCGAAATATTAGTGAAATTTATCAGCTTTCCTACCTAATAAGTAAAAAGTACATGTAGAGTAAGTAATAACGTCCGATGTGACACGAAGGTTTTAAAGAAAATCTTCCACTCCCAGCTACTATTGATTTTCCCAAAAAATGCACTAAAGATTTTGATTAAATACCGTATGTTTAAGATACTTTTATGGCAAATGAAATTTATATCTTGAATTTTCTGAGATAACATCTGAACCTCTTCATTCCGGATGACTTTTGTTTAGCTGGTAAATCCTAAAGAAAGACAAAAACCTACATCATAAAAATAATGTGCACGTCGTTAAAACACACAATTTATGTAATGTAACTTTTTTTATTGCAGTTAACTTTTTTCTAGATATTCTTTGTTATTTTCTTCAATTTTAAACTATTTAAGCGTTTCTCGAACAGGAAGTCAACTTTCGTTTCATCTTTTTTATCTTATAATGGAAATGCAATAGTTAACCGAATTTAGATTGTTTCACATAGCGACCAGCTTTAAAAATCACTTTAGCGTAGAGTACTCCCCTATTCCTTCCACTTAACTAGTAATAAGACCATTTCTGTTAATGTTTGTCTCGATTAGCATGAAGTAGTTAGAAGAACAAGTTTTTGACAATAATTTGTTACACATGTAAAGAAAGTCAAGTGAATGGAATGCGTCAGGTTTTTCCAGAGAGTATGTACGTCTTTAGGGCCTTGCGATGGCATAAGTAACATTTACTCTTTGGAGCAGGTGCAGGAAATCTGACCTACCATAATAAAAGTCACCAATATCCATAGGTGACAGCTTAATCCCAAATTGAGGAGGTATTTCTAATTACGTGAGGAAGGATGCTGGGAAGATGCTGTATATGCTAAATTAAGAGGAGTTAGATATTGGCTGCGAATAATTAAAGGTGGCCAAACAACTCTAAGAGCACAACGCGGATTATCAAAGATTAACTTCAACGATATTTGGCAAAGGGGCAACGAAATAGATATAACGTTGTGAATAAAGTAAAAAGATGACTATGCGATATAAACATGCAGGAAATAGAATCTGATTGTAGAAAAAAAATCGTCATTGCAGTTACAATACGAAATAAAAATTGGGTGGGGTAAAGAAACGTACACTTTAAAATTAGTTATGAAACAAAGATCTGGAATAGCGTGGTTCAGGTAGGGAGGGTGGAAGACCTGTAAGGTAGTTGATGAAGTAGGTAGGCGGATTTGCCCATTATGCGGGGATCAGGAACACTGGATGCATATTTTGGCAGATTGCGAGCAGATGGAGGATCTTAGGAAAAAATATTACTGGAAATAATTTTAGCTTCAAACAGACGAAGGACAGCATTCTGGGATTTGATTCTAACCAGCTAAAACTAGCCTAGCTTGGGCACATACTTCCTGGAAGTTCGTGCACTAAGAGATAAAATGTTTGTGTGAATATTGTATAGACTTTTTTGATGTGTGAGTAATCTATATGTGTGAATACCTGGTGTAGTTGTGAGTGCAAGTTTGTGTGTGTGTGTGTGTGTGTGTGTGTGTGTGTGTGTGTGTGTGTGATATCGCAGTGTTCTTTTTTTTTTTTTTTCTTTTCTTGTTCCGAGGTACTGTTGTAGCGTGCGAGTGTCTGTATGTGTTTCCAATGTTGTTAAGACATTTAAAATATCTATTTAGATAATATTTTAAAAACAAGTATTTTTAGACAGCATGTACGCCCATGCGACTGGTGACCCAAATATTGTATTATTTTAAACTTAATAATAAAACATCTAATGTGTTACATTCACGTGACATTTTCTACATCTCTGCAACAAATCATTCTTAAAAAGCTAATGCTTCTATTTACTTTATGCTAATCGAGAAAAAATTAGCAAAATTAGTCTTATTACTTGCTTCCTTGTAAGTAAAAGCGAAATAAGGGAGCACCATAGGTTAAAGCGACAGTCAAAAGCTGGTTGCTATGTGACTGAAGTTCCTTTGTTTGTATGGACAGGAGTTGACAAATTACTGTATGTGAAAAGTATGTTTTTTAAAGCTGAAACCAAAAACAAGGAATATCTAAAAAGGTCAACTCCACGAACAAAATTTACGAGTATATTACATAAATTGTGTGTTTTAACGTGCTCTACATTTTTTGTGTGATAAGTATTTGTCCATCTTTTACGGTTTAGCAGTTATGCAAAATCCCGTAAAATTGATCCCGAATAAAGTAGTCTTCAGAGGCTATTTCCACAAAATTCAAGATATACATTTTATTTGTCTGATAAATATCTTTAATATACGATATCTTAATCAAAAATTGTTAGTCATTTTTAAGAAAGTCAAAATTTTCGAAAAAAGTTACATGTAAAGGGTAGTTTGGGGTGCAGGGATTTTTCTCAAAATCTTCGTGTCGCATCCCTAGAAGATACTAAACTTAAATAATAAGTTTGGAATTTTACCGATGTTTCGTTTTTTTAGTTATTGTGTTCACGGACCACACGGACACACACACACACACGGACCATTTTCTGAAAATACTTTTTTTGGATACAGGGGACCCTAAAACATATATTTACAGTGAGATCTTGGTATTGAATCTTTGGGTGGAGTGCAATACCTTCTCTATACACTATGTACATAGTACGTGTAGAGAAAGTAAAAATACTCGTACTACTACTAAAAAAAGCCACCAGGATCTACAGCTCCAGTGGACAAACGCCACTAATCCGACTAGTCTTCCAAAACAAACTCCAACACACTGCAGCCCTCAACTCGGTACTGAACTTCCTTGGAAGGGAAGTACGGATAGAAGACAATCGAACAAAGTTGACACCGCCGTGTAGAAGATGCTGACAATATGGACAGAACACAGAAACCTGCTCCTTAACACCACGCTGCCACTATTGCGGAGTATCAAACCTCACATGTCACTGCCAACATCACAATCTCACAAGACGCTACCGATAGCGCGCAACGTGTAACCACCGAGATCATTACACCGGGCAGACCTGTTGCCCGTATCCAGAGAGTAGGCGCACAATAGCAATACACAACACCAAGAACGGACACCAGGCGACCTTCAAACAAGAAAGATAGGTAAAGTCAGACTGAAAAATTCAATGCCGTAGCCGGGAATTGAACCATGGATTTCCCGATTTCTAGCCGCTTGCTCTGCCACTGAGCTATGATGACAACATGCCGGCATAGCATTGACTTTCTGAACTGACTCACATGTTTCCCGGTAAACCACAAGATGGTAGCTCAGTGGCAGAGCAGTCGGCTAGAGATTGAGAGATCCGTGGTTCAAATTCCGGCTACACACGGCTTGTGTTAAAAAAAAAAAATAATCCAATAAGAATAATAGAAAGTACACACAACAACAAATACCTAGGTACAAAAGAAGAAAAGTACAACTGAAGAACCAATCACCGCCGACTCCGCAGATCTCACGACCAATGGAAAAGAAGCCGCAACCACAATTTCCAGAGTGTCCCCTCGGAGCGAAGTAAGTACAACTTACCACAATCATCACAAGAGGCCGTCAAACTCCAACAACACTGCAAGAAACACTGACATAGATGGTCAACGAGTTCAAATCGACAATTGACAGACTCAACACCAACTTCGAATCACACAAGAACTACCAGAAGAGCATCCTAAGTCAGCTTACAGAAGACATCGAGAGAATTAAAGAACTCAACACCACACTCAACCAGGAACTTCACGCAAAAATATCAACAAAACCATTGCACGACAACTGGAATATATAAAAGAAGACATCGCCCAGATACTCGCAGAATTTCTACAAATAGAAAAATGATCTTAATAATCTACAAATGTTTTTTTAATAAAAAAATCCGGTGTGTTCCATTCACATGATTTTCTCCAGCTGCTGCACAAACAAACTTCTTACAATATATTCTTCTTCTTTCTACACAATGCTAATCGAGATAAACATTAGCTGAATGTTCTTATTAGTTCTTTATAAGTAGAAGAGAACTAAATAAATGAGCTATGCTAAAGTGATAATCAAATGTTTTAAAAGCTGTCATTATGCGACTGCTACTGCAAATTACTTCTTTGCTTGGCCAGAAGTAGAACAAAGAAAATCAGTAATTGAAACTAATAACAAGGAATACCTCGAAAACGGTCAACTCCAGGGAAAAAAAATGTATATGACATAAATCCTATGTTTTAACGAGGTCTACGTTTTTTGTGTAGTAAGTTTTTGTCTATTTCTTACGGTTTACTAGTTATACAAAATTCAGCAAAATTCATTAAAAATAAACAGGTCTTCAAAAGCTATTTCCAGAAAATTCAAGATATACAGTTTGTTTGTGATGGAAATGGCTTTAATATGTGGTATTTTAATCAAATTGATAAAGCCATTTTTAAGAAAAACATTTTCGAAAATCTTCTATTTAAAGGGTAGTTAGGGGTGATGGGATTTTCTTGAAAAATTTTGTGTCGCATCCTTGAAAGATACCAATCTTAAATACCAAACATTTCGTTTTTGAGCTATGCTGTCTACAGACATGCGCGGACCGTTTTCTAAAAATAGATTTTTGGATTCAGAGGGATCTAAAACATTTATTTCCGGTGAAATATCGATATCGTATTTTTGGGTATAATACAATACCTTTTCTATCCACAAAGTACATTGTACGTATGGGGATAGAGAAACTAAAAAACAAAACAAAAAAAAAAGAAGGAAAGGAGGTGGAAACAACCCTAAATGGCAAAATCGTAAAAATAATATAAGCAAAAATTAAAACAAAGGCTGAAGAGGGGAAAAATGAGCCCTAAAACAACCATGGAGGGAATTAAGCACCTTAAATTCCCTTATTGCTTGCTTGCTACGGTAGCTGGAGCCGAGATGGTCGACGCCCGTGCTGCCGAGAGCTGACCATAGAGTGAGGGGAAAATTGTGTATTCCAGTTAGAATTGATGCCGAGTTACGTATAGATTACGCATCACTCTTCTTGTCTGTAACACGAGTCGATGCTGTGAGCCTCAGGCTCGGCGGAAGGAGTTCATAATGACTGAACTGGAGTTAGGAAATGAGATACCAACGTCAACAGTTACCTCAGTGTTTAAGGAAAATGGCGGATGCGCCGATACAATGTTCTTGATTACTTAGCGCACCTCATAAAGGTTTGTTTCCCGGCTGTGTCGTTGAGAGGCGCTTTTATAATCCGTTTCAAATGAGTATGGAGTGGATACAAACATGCCTAACTTAATGAATTCTCAGGTGCTCAAGTCACGTGACTTTCCTTACTCATTCCTATACAGACTATTCAAAAAGTGTATTCGGCAATCTACTTGAGAGCAGTCTCACCCTTTTGTGTGAAGATTTACGAGATATTCCTCGTTCTTGGTTTGGTTGTATTGGTTTTAACTTTCTCTACATGTACTAGTGTATAGAAAAGATATAGGTAGTATTGTACCCAAAAATTCGATTCCAAGATTTCACTGGAAATACATGTTTTGTGTCTCCCCGAAACAAAGAAACAGCATTATTAGAAAAAGAACCGTGTGGGCATGAGTGTGTGTGTGTATATATGTGTGTGTGTGTGCGTGTCTGTAGAGAGCATAACTCGAAAACGTTAAACAGCAAACTTGGTATTTAAGTTTTGTATCTTCCAAGGATGTAGACGAAGATTTCCAAGAAAATCCCCCCACCATCCACTACCCTTTACATGGAAAAAAACTCGAAAATTTGGATTTTCTCAACAATGACTAACGATTTTGACTAAAATTTCGCATATTAATGATATTTACCTGACAAAGAATATGTATATCTTGAGTTTTCTGGGAATAGCTTCTGAAGACATCTTTCTAGATTAATTTTGCGGAATTTTGGCATAACTGATAAAGCACGAGATAGACACAAATTTACTACACAAAACTTGTAGAACTCGTTAACACACACGTTAATGTTATAAACATTTTTTTTCGTGAAGTTGACCTTTTAATAAGATATTCCTTGCCAATGGTTTCAGTTTTGAAATATTTGTACGTTTCACAATTTGTCAACTCCTGGCCATACAAAGGTACTTCAATCACATAGCAAGCAGCTTTTGACTATCACTTTAACCTATAGTACTCCCCTATTTCCCTTCTAACTACAAGGAAGCAAGCAATAAAAGTATTTCTGTTAATTTTTTCTCGGTTAGCACGAAAGAAATGGAAGAATAAGCTCTTTAAGTATAATTTGTTGCAGAGATGAAGAGAAAGTCATGTGAATGGAACCATCAGATTTTTTTAATATATCTAACATTTTCTCTCAAATGTGAAGTCCATATTCTCTTTCTCCCCTGCCACCCTCCCTCTAACTCTCGGTACAGTATAGCAATTTCCATGTTGAACCTCAATAAGGTTCTACAAAACTATACAGGTATCATGAAAATGTTACCACTTATAAAATTACTTCTAATTCAGACACCATAGAAAAATCAAAATTATGTCAGTGACGTTTACATATTTTCTTCTTCAGGCATACTTTTATAAAAAATCAAAATCGATTTTTTGATCTAAATCGTTAGAGCCATTTTTGAGAAAATCAAAATTTTCGACATTTTTTCCATGTAAAGGGTATTTGGGGGTGGCGGGATTTTCTGGATAATGTTCGTGTCGCATCCTTGGAAGATACTAAGCTTAAATACTAAGTTTGGTATTTAATGGTGTTTTCGTTTTTGAGCTATGCTGTCCACAAACACACACATACACACACGGACCTTTTTCTGAAAATGCTATTCAGGGGGACCCAAAGTTGTATTTCCGGTCAAACGTCGGTATCGAATTTTTGAGTGGAATGCAATACCTTCTCTATACATTATGTACATAGTACGTGTAGAGAAAGTAGAAAAAATAATCGAGAGCCATTTTGTTTTCAACCTCCGTTATACTATAAATAAAAGACAAGTTCTAGAAAACAATTACTTTATTACTGAAAGTTTTGTACACTTATCGCTACTTTTCAACATAATCATTGAAAAGATTGGGACATTTATCGTAATTGTGCACAAGCTTTGCAATACCCGCTTCAAAAATGTTTGCCACCAATGATTTCAAATGAGCAGTAGCGTTGGTTTGAAGATCTTCGTACTTCATGACGATTGCGAAGATCCTTTCAAAACAAACGACGAAGAATGCTGACTTCAGGAAATATGTTGATCCATGACAACGCTCGTCCACACACTGCTGGCACAACCTATCGGCACCTTGAACAATTTATATGGGACATTTTCGATCAACCTGGCACCCAGCGACTTTCACATTTTCCCTGAACTGAAGACGTGGCTAGGAGGGCAGCACTTTCAAACTAACGAAGATCTTCAAAACAACGTCAATTCTAAAATAAGAACTAAAGCTTTCCTGGCGACGTGTTAATTCAAAATCTTCTCGGGCTTCTAGCCAGGTAAAAACTTGACTTGACACCAACGTTTCGAAGAAGTACATCTTCCTCGTCTTCAGGGTGAACCCTGAAGAAGATTTTGAATTAACGTCAATTCTGATTTGAAATCATTGGAGGCAACATTTTTTGAAGCGGCTATTGCAAAACTTGTGCACAGGTACGATAAATGTCTCAATATTTTCGGTGATTATGTTGAAAAGTAACCATAAGTGTACAAAACTTAGTAATAAAATAATTGTTTTCTATGAACTTGACTTTTATTTGTAGCCTTTCGGAGGTTGAAGAAAAAAACGGCCTTCGTAGATAGATAGAGCTGTGAATTTTTGTGGGTATGCAAAATGTATTGCTAATAAACAGCTAGTGAAAGCTTTTATGTTACTTGTGTACAATAATCCTAATTAAAATATCTGATGTGTTACACTCACATGACTTTCTCTTTCCAACACTTTCTTCTTTCTACACCATGGGAACTAAGGAATGCATTAGGTTAAAGTGATAGACAAATGTTTTAAAAGCTATCGTTATGCAATTGTCATTGCAAATTGCTTCTTAGCATAATCAGGTGTAGAACAAAAGAAAAACGAGAACTTCCTTCTGAGGAAAAAACGTAAAGAACATAACATCTGTGTTTTGACGAGTTTTACATGTTCTATGTAGTGAGTTTCTGTCTATTTCTTACGGTTTAGCAGTTAAGCAAAATTCGACGAAATTCGTCCATAAGAAGTCTTCAGAGGCTACTCCCAGAAAATTCAAGATATACATTTTAGTTGGGATCTAAATAGTTTTAATACACAGCATTTTAATCAAAATCGTTAGAGCCATTTTAAAGAAAATGAAAATTATCGAAATCTTTTCCATATAAAGGGTAGTTTGTGGTGGGGGGTTTTCTTGAAAATGATCATGTCGCATCCTTAAATAACAAGTTTGGTTTTTAACGGCCTTTTCATTTTTGAGCTATGCTACACCAGACATACAAACAGACAGACATGCAGACACCGGACATTTTTCTAAAAATCAGATGTGTTCCATTCACATGACTTTCTCTACTTCTGGGTAACAAATTATTGTTAATAAGCTTATTCTTCTATTTACTTCATGCTAACCGAGAAAAAATTAGCATAAATAGCCTCATTACTTGCTTCCTTGTAAGTAGAAGTGAAATATGGGAGTATCATAGGTTAAAGTGAAGTCAAAAGCTAGTTACTAGGTGACTGAAGTTCCTTAGTTTGTATGGACAGGAGATGACATGACTTTCTCTACATCTCTGCAACACATTATATTATTTACTTCATCTAATCGAGAGGAAAAATTAGCAGAAATAGTCTTATTACTTGCTTCCTTGTTAGTAGAAGGAAAATAAGGGAGTACCATAGGTTAAAGTTATAGTCAAAAGCTGTTTGCTATGTGACTGAAGTTCCTTTGTTTGTAAGGACAGGAGTTGACAAATTTCTGTATCAGAAAAGTACGTTTTTTACAGCTGAACCCAAAAACAAATAATATCTAAAAAAACGATTAACTCCACGAAAAAAATGCATATAGCTTAAACTGTGTGTTTTAACGTGCTGTACATTTTTTGTTTGGTAAGTTTTTGTCTATCTCTTACGGTTAAGCAGATTTGCAGAATATCATAAAATTCATGCAGAATGAAGAAGAGGCTATTCCCAGAATATTAAAGATATACACTTTGTTTGTCAAGTAAATATCTTTAACATACAAGATTTTAATCAAAATCGATAGAGCTATTTTTAAAAAAATCAAAATTTTCGAAATTTTTTCCATGTAAATGGTAGTTTGGGGTGAGGGTATTCTTGAAAATCTTCGTGTCCTATCTTTGGAACATATCAAACTTAAATACCAAGTTTGATTTTTTTAACGGCCTTTTCTTTTTGAGCTATGCTGCGCGCGCGCGCAAACACACACACACACACGCACACACACACACCAAAAATGTGATGTGTTCCATTCACATGACTTTGTCTACCTTTGTGTAACAAATTATTGTTAATAAACTTACTCTTCTATTTACCTTCTGCTAATGGAGAAAAAATAAGCAGAAATAGTCTCATTACTTGCTTCCTTGTAAGTAGAAGCGAAATATGGGAGTATCATAGGTTAAAGGGAAGTCAAAATCTGGTTTCTAGTTGACTGAAGTTTCTTTGTTTGTATGGACACAGTTGACAATCTCCAGTATGAGAAAAGTACAAGTTTTTTAAACCTGAAACCAAAATCAAGGAATATCTCAAAAACGATCAACTCCTGGAAAAAGAATTATATAACGTAAATTGTGTGTTTTAATGTGCTCTACATTTTTTGTGTGGTAAGTTTTCGTCCATTTCTTACGTTTAGCAGTTATGCAAAATTTCGTAAAATCCATCCAGAATAAAGTAGTCTTCAGAGTCTATTTCCAGAAAAATCAAGATATACGTATTATTTAACAGGTTAATATCTTTAATTCACAATATTTTAATCAAAATCGTTACAGTCATTTTTGAGAAAATCAATATTTTGAAAAAAATTCCATGTAAAGGGTAGTTGGGGGTGGGATTTTCTTGAAAATCTTCGTGTCGCATCCTTGAAACTGAAATACCAAATTGGGTATTTAACGGTCTTTTCGTTTTTGAGCTATGCTGTCCAGACACACACGGACCTTTTTCCAAAAATGCTTTTTTTTGGGTTCAGGGTTACCCAAAACATGTATTTCCGGTGAAATCTCGGTATCGAATTTTTGGGTGCATTTAAACACCTTTTCTATACACTATGTACATAGTACGTGTAGAGAAAGTTAAAAAAAATTAAAAATAATACCTTGTTTGTGTTTCTGTGGGCAGCACAGCTCAAAAACTAAAAGTCCATTAAATACAAACTTAGTATTTAAGTCCATTATCTTCGAAGAATGCGATATAAAGATTTTCAAGAAAATGCCATACCTCCAACTACGCTTTACATGGAAAATATTTCCAATATTTTGATTTTCTCAAAATTGGCTTTAACTATTTTGTTTAAAATACAATGGCTGTATTAAAGACATTTGCATCACATACATATGTATATATATATTTTTTTTTTTTTTTATTTGGGAATAGCCTCTAAAAAGCTCTCTATTCTGGTGGAGTTTTGCAGAATTTTCCATAACGGTTAAACCGTAAGAGATGTAACAAAAATGTAGATATCAATAAAGCACACAATTTGAAACATACAATTAATTGTAACTTGTCCGTTTTCGAAATATTCATCATTATTGGTTTCAATTTTAGACTACCTAAGTTTTATCAAACCGGACAACGCAAAGCGAACCGAACTCAAATTATTTAACATACGACCAGCTTTTAAAAGTTTTGACTATCGCTTTAGCCTAGTGTATTACCTTCTTTTACTTACAAGGAAGCAGGGAATAAGACCAATTCTTATAATATTTATCTCGAAGCTTACGTGAATGGAACAGATCAGATATACTCAGTTGCAATATAGCGATTTTTTTTTTTTTTTTTTTTTTTTTTTTCATAATTTGTAGAATTTTCTTAGTTTTTTACTTCCTTTTCTACATCATTATTGTATAGCGTTTTTAAATTTAAACTTACTTTTATCTGGTCCGCAGTAGACTTTCTCGCACAGACGTTTTACGTTTCTTTCCCAGAAATCACGGCAAATTTACGGGAAATAAAAGTATAACGCAGAAGTTAGTGCGCGTATAATTGCATTTGCAAGAGCCGCCTTGTTAACACACTGTTGTTGCTACAGAAACACATTGTTGGTCAAGAAATTGCTCGGGCTGGCTTCTCATTAGTCTAGAACCCATAAGAACAGGCCTGGCAACCTTCGTTAGCTCACTGTTACCACACGCCTCCCGTAATTGTATCCCGGACTGAAATATCGCATGCTCCGTCAGGCGAAAAGGAATCGCTCTGCTATGTTGGTAGACTTTATTTGTCTACTGCTAGTACTTGCTTAGCGCCCTCTCTGGAATGTTTCCAGGAATTTATTCATTGAGGTGCCGATTACGCTATGAAGGAACACTACCACCCTTACAAAATATTTGGAACAAAAGAGGTCTCTATTACACTCATGACTAGAGCCCAAATTTTTATGTAATTACATATTTTAAGTCCTGCATAATATTTCAACGAGAAGTAAAAATGTGAGCAAATTGCGTCATTTGGATTACATATGTACATAGTGTATAGAGAAGGTATTGCACTCCACCCAAAAATTCGATACCGAGATTTCACCGGAAATAAATGTTTTAGGGTCCTCTTTATCTAAAAAAAAGCATTTTCGGAAAAGGGTCCGTGTGCCTGTGAACACGATAGCTCAAAAACGAAAAGTAGATAAAATACCAAACCTGGTATTTAATTTTAGTATCTTCCAGGGATGCGACACGAAGATCCTGAGAAAAATTCCCCCACCCCCAACTACCCTTTACATGGAACTTTTTTCGAAAATTTTGATTTTCTCAAAAATGGATCTAACGCTTTTGATTAAAATTTCGTATATTAAACATATTTACCTGTCAAATAAAATGTATATTTGAATTTTCTGGGAATAGCCTCTGAAGAGTAGTTTATTCTAGATGAATTTTACTGAATTTTGAATAACTGCTAAACCGTGAGAGATGGACAAAAACTTACTACACAAAAAATTTAGAGCACGTTAATACACACACTTTATGCTGTATACATATTTTTAGTGAAGTTCGTCGTTTTTGAGACATTCCTTATTTTTGGTTTCCGGTATGAAAAACTTATACTTTTCTCATACAGGAATTTGTCAACTCCTGTCCATACAAACAAAGAAACTTCAGTGACATAGCAACCAGCTATTGATTATCATTTTAACCTATGGTACTCCTTTATTTCGCTTCTACTTACAAGGAAGCAAGTAATATGGCTATTTTTGCTAATTTTTTTACTGATTAGCATGAAGTAAACACAAGCATAAGCTTTTTAAGAATAATTTAGAGATGTAAAGAAAGTCATGTGAATGGTACACATAAGGTTTTTTCACATATGCACATTTCTACATATTTCAACGATGTTACATAAAACGTACACATTTTCTGGGTTTCGTTACAATTTTGCTATTTTTTAAAAAAATATTGTATTCACATTGTAAACTGCTGTTTTCACAAGTTTTGTTGAAAGCAACAAAAAGCAATAGTCTGTCAAGCTTGCGTTAAAAGAATTGGCGATCCATGAAATTTCAATTGGAACAACATATCAAGAGTACTCTTCTCTTACGCAACAAACACCTACAATCTTCCAGCAAGCAAGTCTTATTGACACAAATGCAACAAGAAACGTCCGGAAATTATATTTTTAAAGACCTGTGAAGTACAATGGTTGATGCTATTCCGTGGCATAAACTTCAAATTCCTCAATTTAGCTCGTTTCGTTGCAAGAAGGTTATTCCTGACCAATCTACTGTGATGAAAAAGTATCTTCATATGTGTTATGAAGAAGCAGTTGCTCATATACGAAATGAAATTGGAGAGTCCTGTATTTTGTTTGCCGTCGATGAAACTACAGATGACAGTGTCGGTACATAGCAAATTTAGTAGTAGGAAAACAAAGATTCCGAAAGTCCAGCAAAACCATTTCTAATTTGTTGCAATCATTCTACAATTGCAACATTCGTAAATGATGGGATGAAGATTTTGCGGCCAGAGGGTGTGCGTGAGGAAAAGGTTTTAACTATGTATTCAGACGCCACATCGTGAATGATTAAAGCTGCCGCTGCTCTTAAGGTTTTGTACCCAAATGTACTTCACTTCCCCTGCTTGGCCCATGCATTGCAACGTGTTGCTGAACAAGTAAGAAGTAATTTTCCCTGTGGGAATAAGTTGATATCGGCCACAAAAAAAGGTCTTCTTGAAAGCACCGCACAGAATTCATTGCTATAAAAATCCTCTCCAACATGTCCCTTTGCTCCTGAGTCAGTACTTACAAGATGGGGTACGTGGTTAGAAGCTGTGAACTTCTATTGTCCAAGGAAATGGCGTGTTATTATTTATGGATGCTCTTTAACTACTGTGGTTCTCAGCGTCCCATTCTAAATTGGGTGTGAAAGGCCTTTTAATTTTGCTCAGAGGCCTCTCTGTCAGGCTTGAGGTTCTTTTACGTGCCGTAAATGTACGACACGGGACCAACGGCTTTACATCTCTTCCAAAGGAAGCCATGCTAAGGATTTCCATCGTCCTCCGCCGGGTTTGAACCCGCGACCTTGGGTATGTGAAGTTACCATGGTAACCATTACACCACGGAGGGCGACTTTGAAGGATTCCAGTCAGTGGTGAACATGTTCTCTTCAGAAGCAGCTATTTCCATACGTGAATCTCAGCACATCTTTAAAGATTCGAAAGTGGCAAACTCCTGTGCTTACAACAAAAGTAACTTCGGCTGGTTGCCTAGCGCCATCAAGCAGTTAGAAACATCAGGTTCCCTTCTTCATGAATCTATGGATTTAATGGAACATGCATCACAGAAACTTAGTGTAGCTGCAGGAGATATAGGAAGGAAGGTAGACTGTGCTAAACACAAATCCAGGGTACTCTATGCTTGTGTTTCTTGTCTTAAGTGCTAAATGGTGACAGTGTCAATTTACCAAAACATTTCTCTGCAAATCAGATTTCTATGCTAAAATATGCTCTTGTTACTTCGTCTGACGTGGAGAGAAGCTTCTCTGCTTATAAGAACATTTTATTCGATAGGAGACAAGCAATGTTCCCTAAAAATTTGGAAAAATATATGGTTATTCACGGTACGTTTAAAGAAGCAAAAGACTCACAATAAAAATGTCTGGTTGTTCATTGTATGTCAAGAGACAGAAAATTGAAAACGCATCCTCTTTATAAAATGTAATTATTTTGAATTGATTGTTTCACTCATTGATACATTGGTTCAATATTTCAAAATTGTTTTACCGTCTACAATTTAAATAAAATAATTATGTGAAATGAGTAGTTGTAATAAATATAATCCAAAACACATATTTCTCATTTCATAATTACCTACTTGAAAAATAATGTTAGGTAAATTATGCATAAAGCAAAAAATTTTCCCTATAATTAAATCTATATTTAGTCTTTAAATGTTATGCCATTGTAATCAATTTACGTACTTACAGACCCATCAAATTACAAAATTCTGGGTAATCTGCACTCTGCATTTAGATTTGAAGTGGTAATCTTAGCATTTAGAATATTACATAATTTTACATGTTTTGTTGATATTACATATTTCACTACACATTTTTATGTTTTTTGTTGTTACATAAATATGTACATATTTCGCACTTTGATATTACATAAAAATCCGAGCTCTACTCGTGACTTTCTCAACTTATTCTACCACAAACTATTCCTTGGCCACGCTCGTAGCCGAATGTTTAAAGCAGTGGTCTCAAATCCTAGCCCGGGCTTGATTCCAAGCGAATGGGATTTATTTTTTTATTTGTTTTATGTTTTATTGTTTAACGCTTTTACTACATATGGCACCGCGGGCAATATGTGGGATTTGTAGTGGGCTAAGCGGTGCAGGGGCGGATTTGCTTCGGGTCTTCCTGTTTCCCCCGCCATCAAATTCGAACAGTACTTCATATTCATTACATGTATTATCGACTGCGGTGCCGTAGTAGTAAAAGCGGGCGTTAAACACTATCAAAAACCTATAGAAGGGCATAGTGGGCCATCTTCATGTGAGCTAAAAATCGAGCTGCTGCCATCTGTCGGTATAGTTTATGGTTATACATCTTATATTGCAGTGGGCCATGCCCAGCATTTCCCGTTTACAAACAGTAGAGCATCAAAATATCGGTCTAAATGAAACTACAAATTCTGTTAAGAGTCAGAGTGTCCAAATCCATGCAGCAAATCACACTACCGCATATGATGATCTTATGTCCATGCTACCATTTATTCCTCCATTGAAACATGATTTTTACAAGAGTTTGCGTGTGCAAGTCAATAATGATGATCAGCAGGACATTGATTAGATGTATGGAAATGGCCCAGTTACATTTCTTTAGGCTGGGCCAAATCCCAGCAAAGGAAAACAGCTCCCAATAAATAACTGTAAAACCTAATTTTGCATGCAGCCACATTAATGTTGTACTAATATAAGATAGAAAATACATTCTAGATCGCTGTGGCATTTAGTTATTATGTGTAACTTGGCTCAATAAATTATGGTATTGAAAAAACATTTACCTATTTCTCCATTTTTAAAAAATGGTGCTTGGCCCATTATGGTTCTCAACCCTTCAAATTTTCTTCATCTCCAACTAGCATTTAACCTTTCCTAAGGCTTGTGTGCTCCAAATGTTTAATTCATTGATTTATCTATTGTTTCCTGTGTCTTCCAACATTTCGCTTTTCTTTGTATATGTGCAAGTAGAGGTGCACTCTGGTGGCAATGCCGTGCATTTTCTCCCGAAAGTCATATCCAGTGTATGCGGTAGTACACGACGAATGTTTTTTGATAAGGCTAAAGTTAGTGTTTGTGGTTTTTGCATCGCTCTGTTCTTGGGTGTAATTATACATACAAAAGCTATCCTCCTGGAACAAATTATTCTCGTTTACGAACGAAAAGCAACATGCTGATTGCTCCCTTCTCTGAAATACAATATCAGTTGCTGCCCCTCTCTTTCGAAAATTGCTGCTGTAATTCTAAATTTCAACCAATAAATATAATCTACGCACTTTATAAACGCAGTGCCCTTCAATTTTACAGTAATAATTAACGATATTTATTTTTCACACTGTTCAACTGCTTCACTTATTAACTGCGTTCATTATTCAATCAAAATGGAACATATAAAATGTTCAATTCTCATTCTTATTTTGATATGCGGGAAAAAGCAGTATCAACGTATTTTATTTTTTCAAAAAGCTGTTTCTTAGAATAAGGTTCCTTTTCTATTTCCTTACAGTAAACCGCTCATATTGGCGTTTTACCATGAAACCTATCCTGTACAGTTTCGCTTTTAGAATAGGTAAAAGTTGTAGCAGGAACTTCTTGGATTTTCGCATTGTTGTAGAATTGTTGTTTTTGATGAATCTATTTGGACATTCATGAAGAAGCACAAAGCAGCAATATGTTTTCAACGTTCTGATAGGCGTTCACTATCACCTCTTATGACATTACTATCAGAGTCCGTTTGAGAATAGCATTTACGTATAAAATCACATTCCTGCAAAATACTGTTATAAACCTAATTAACAATAGCATTTATTTTATTTATTTATTGTTGATTTAAACATTTCTGCCCCCCCCCCCCCCCCATCACTCTAAGCTACAAAAGAAATAATAGAAAAAAATCTGATATGTTTCATTCACATGACTCTCTCTGCATATTTGCTTATTCTTCTATTTCATGCTAATCGAGATAAAAATCAGCAGAAATGGTTATATTACTTGGTTCCTTTTAGGTAGAAAGTAAATAATACACCAGGCTAAACCGAGAGTCAAATGTTTTAAAATGTGGTTGCTATGGAATTGAAATCCGTTTCTCTGCGTGGCCAGAAGTTGACAAGTTCCGCGTGAGAAACGTTTTAAGCATTTTAAAACTGAAACTAGTAAAAATGAATATTTCGGAAACGGTCAACTCCACGCAAAAAATGTATATAATACAGATTGTGTGTTTTAACGATATCTACATTTTTGTGTATTAAGTTATTGTCTATTGCTTATGGTTTACGAGTTATGAAACATTTTCCCAAACAATTCAAGATATATATTTTATGTGTGATGGAAATAGCTTTAATATGTGGCATTTTAATCAAAATCGTTAGACCCATTTTTGAGAAAATCAAAAATTTTGAAAATTTTTCCACGTAAATGGCGTTCTGGAGTGGGAAATTTTCTTGAAATCTTTGTGTCGCATCCTTGGAAGATACCAAACTTAAATACCAAGTTTGGTATATAACGGTCTTTTTGTTTTTGAAGTATGCTGTTCACACACAAACACACACACACACACTCACACACACGGAGTCGCCCTCCGTAGTGTAATGGTTACCATGCTAACTTCATATATCCAAGGTCGCGGGTTGAAATCCGGCGGAGGACGATGGATTTTTTCAGGTGTAAAAATTCTTAGAATGGCTTGCTTCGGAAGGGAAGTAAAGCCGTTGGTCCCGTGTCATAGATTTACGGCACGTAAAAGAACCTCAAGCCTGATAAGGAGGCCTCTGAGCCAAATTAAGCGGTCTTTCACGCCCAATTTAGAATGGGACGCTGAGAACCACAACAGTTAAAGAGCGTCCATAAATAGCATGCCATTTTCATTTCACACACACGGACTTTTTTCTAAAATGCATTTTTTTTTCAGGGTGAGCCAAAACATGCATTTCCGGTGAAATTTTGGTATAGAATTTTTGTGTGCATACAATATCTACCTTCTCTGTAAACTATGTGCATTGTACATGTAGAGAAAGTAAAAGACTCACTTTGATTTTAACAGAATAAGTTTCTGATTGACATTAGTTTCTCGTAAGCACTTGCTAGATAGTCCCTCTAATCTTCCTTTCACGTAAAATATAATATCATAGCTGTTTTGAAGATATATTTGAAATTTGATGAGTCCCATTTTATTTTTCGAAATCCAACACAACACTCGATCGCAAATTAGTTTCAGTAACCATATCTGAAATTCTCTACATCTACTCACAACGAATGCGAGAAATCTAGTCTCTCCCGGAAAAAAACACTTCCCGTTCTTGCCGCTAGGGGCGCTTTTTTTTTTTTTTTTTTTTTTTTTTTTTTTAATTGTTTCATTTATATAGCCTCCTTAAACATGTAAGATCATATCGGGGACTTTCCACTTGAAACAACTCGTTGTCTGTAGGTACATTTTTTTTATGTTGGTTTAAATCATTTTGTGTTACTCAAACACGCACACATTCACACTCACATACAAACTTCCAGACTCTGTGGGGGATAGGGAATAATTCTGGCTAGAGAACCCGGGACCGCCGGATGAGAAGTCAGCTCGCTGACCACTCGACCACGGAGGCAGTCGAAATATTAGTTCTAGTATGTCTGTTTAATATTTTCTTCGGGTAACGTTCCTCATCCATTCTCTCTGCGTGTTGTAGCCAATGTTGTCGGTTATCTATTTGTTTCATTTAGGTTAAATATTCTTAATTGATTTCTTATGACATCAATCTTTATTCCATCTCTTCTACCGACAAACTATTCTTAGTCACATATTCTTCTATATACTTCATGCTCAATGAGATAAACATTAGCAGAAGCGATTTTATTTTCACGTCTTCATTCTGGATACCTTTTTTTATAACTGGTAAACCGTAAGAGATAGACTAAAACGAACTAAACAAAATGCAGAACTCATTAAAACAAACAACTTATATCATAAACATTTGTTCTGAAATTAACTGTTTTCGAGATTTTTCTTGTTATCGGTTTCAATTTTACACTATCTAAAACTAATCAAGCAAAAATATTAAGAATAATGGTTTGTATAAACAGTTGGTTTGTAGAGCAGGTATAAAAGGTCATGTAAATAGAACAATTCAGATGTTTAGAAAAAGGTTCGTATGTGGATGTGTGACCGTGTATCTGTGAACACTGTAATTCAAAAACGAAAAGTAATTCCTTACTAAACTTGATATTTAAGTATAAAGTTTTCAGGAAGATGTGACACAAAGATTTTCAAGAAGATTCCCCACCGCAAATTTTACATGAGAAGAATTACGATCATTTTGATTTTCCAAACAATGACTCTATTTTTACTTTCTCTACACGTACTATATACATAGTGTATACAGAAGGTATTGTATATGAAACAAAAAGTCTATATCGAGATTTCATTGGAAATACACGTTTCGAGATCCCCGAACCCTAAAAAAATTTTAGAAAATGTCCGTGGGTACATTTAAGTTTAGTATCTTCTAAGGATTGCGACACAAAGATTTTCAAGAAAATCCCCCCACCCACAACTACCCTTAACATGTACTGTTTTTAAAAAATTTCGATTTACTCAAAAATGGCTAACGAATTTGATTAAAATACCGTATGTTTAAGAAATGTATATCTGAGAAGAGCCTTTGAAGACCTCTTCATTCTGGATCACCTTTGTATTATTGGTAAACCGTAATAGATATACAAAGCTTACTGCACAAAAATGTAGATGTCATTAAAACTCACAATTTATGTTACATACATTTTTTTAGAGTTATTCCGGATTATTAGTTTCAATTTAACCATTTAATTTTTCTCAAACGAGAAGACATCTTTCTTCTTGTTTCTCGTTTATTTACTCATGGAAAGCATAGAGATTGTGATTTAAATGTTATCTTACAACGAAGGATGAGACTATCGCTTTAGCCTGTGCATTTTCTTATTTCCCTTCTACTTACAAGGAAGATAGTAATAAGACTAATTCTGCTAATATTTATCTTGATTAGCATGCTATTGATAAAAGATAATTCTCTTTTGTTACAGAGATGTTGAGATAGTCGTGTGACTGTAACACATTAGATTTTTCTTAAAATAACGTATATTAAAAATAATTAGAAGACAAAAGATAGTGTATATCTTGAATTTTTTGGGAATAGACTCCGAGGATTTCGTCATTCGCAATAACTTTTGAAAATATAGATCTCGTTGAAACATTTTTCAAACGGGAAGTTAATATGTAAAGAGAACCGAATTTCCATGTCAAGCTCATAACGACAGCTTTTAAGGATTTGACTAATGCTGTAACCTAGTTAATCACTTATTTCCCCTTACTTAGAGCTAAGAACATGTTTACTAATGCTTATCTTGTTTAAAATGACGTAAAAAATGGAATGCTACTTTTTTTCCGAACAGAGAGAGTCTTGTTAATCGAACATATATGCTATTTTTAAAAAAAAAAAAAAAAAAAAAAAAAAAAAAGGTCCGTCGTATGTGGATTTGTTCATGCATCTGTGAACGAAAAGTGATTATTTGCCAAACTTGATATTTAAGTTTAACTTTTCATGAAGATTCGTAACAAATATTCCCAAGACTGCCTCCTTGGTCGAGTAGTCAGCGAGCTGACTTCTCACTCAGAGGTCTCGGGTTTGATTTCCGACTGGGGAGGGGAAGTTTTCTTTAACCACAGTGTCTAGAAATAAGTATGTGTGAGTGTGTGTTTAAAGAAAATAAAATGATTAGAACCAACGTCTAGAATCTACAACAACGAGTTGTTTCTAATGCAAAAGCTCCCGATACGACCTTAGATTTTAAAGAGAACTATATGAAAACAATTTAAAAAATCTTATATGTACCATTCATATGACTTTCTCCATATCCCTGCAACAAATAAGTCTTAAAAAGCTTATACTTCTATTTACTTTATGCTAATCAGATAAAAATTAGCAGAAATAGTCTAATTACTCGCTTCTTTGTAAGTAGAAGCGAAAGAAGGGACAACCGTAGGTTAAAGTGATAGCCAAAAGCTGCTTGCTATGTCAATGAAGTTCTTTTGTTTATATGGATAGGAGTTGACAAGTTCCTGTATGAGAAAAGTATACATTTTTCATAGCAGAAACCAAAAATAAGTGATGTCACAAAAACGACGAACTCCACGAAAAAAATGTATATAATATAAATTGTGTGTTTTAAAGTGCTCTACATTTTTAGTGGAGTAAATATTTGTCCATCTCTTACGGTTTAGCAGTCATTCAAAATTTAGTAAAATTCATCCAGAATAAACTACTCTTCAGAGGCTATTACCAGAAAATTCAAAATATACATTTCATTTGTCAGTTAAATATGTTTAATATCCGAAATTTTAATCAAAATCGTTGGAGCCATTTTTGAGAAAATCAAAATTTTCGAAAAAAGTTACATGTAAAGGGTAGTTGGGGGTGGAGGGATTTTTCTCAAAATCTTCGTGTCGCATCCTTGAAAGATACTAAACTTAAATACCAACTTTGGTATTTTACTGACTTTTCGTTTTTGAGTTATCGTATTCACAGACACACGGACACACGGAGACACACACACACACACACACACACACACACACACACACACACACGGACCTTTTTGTGAAAATGCTTTTTTTGGATATTGGGGACCCTAAAACATATATTTCCGGTGAAATCTCGGTATCGAATATTTGGTGGAGTGCAATACTTTCTCTATACATTATGTACATAGTGCGTATAGAGAAAGTAAAAAAGGGTTATCTAGAAAATTCTCCCTTTACATTAAAAGAATTTCGAAGACTTTGATCTCAAAAATGTCTTAAGTTTTATTAAAAAGCCGTATATTAAAAATAATTACTTGGCAAATATAATGTGTATCTTGGAATTAACTCACAATTTGTATCACATATATTTTTGTTTTGTTTTTTTTCTTTTTATAACGTTTCTGAGATATTCTTGGTTTACTTTCTTCAATGTTCCCTGACTGGAAGCTCTGTTTCACTTATACCCAGGTGAAGAGAGTCAAAGTGTAACGTCAAGCGCATAGCGAGAGCCTTTAAAGGAATTGGTTAACGTTTTAGCCTAGTTTATTCTTTATTTCACTTTTACTGACAAGGAGATAAGTCATGAAACAGTTATGACGTCATTTCTCACAATGTTTATCTCGATTAGTAAGAAGTAGATAAAAGCAGTAACAACATTCTGCTAATGATTATCTCGATTAGCAAGGTGCAGAAATAAGAATAATCTTATGTAAGACGTTTGTAGAAGAGCTAGACAAAGTTATGTGAGTGTAACACATCAGACTTTTTTGTTCTGTTTTCTTTTGATTTTTATTTTCTCTGCACATAATTTGTACATAGTGTGTAGAGAAGTTATTGTATTGCACCCAAAAATTTGATACCGAGATTTCACCGGAGATACAAGTTTTGGGAACCGCTGAATCAAAAAAAAACATTTTTAGAAAAATGCCCATGTGTGTGAGTGTCTGTGTGTGTCTGTGGTCAGCATGGCTCAAAAACGAAAATTCCGTTAAATACCAAACTAGATATTTAGTTTAAGTATCTTCCAAGCATGTGGCACTAAGATTTACAAAAAATCCTCTTTCCCAATATTACCCTTTACACCTTTACGAGGAAATAAGTTTGACAATCTTGTTTTTCTCAAAATGGCTCAACAAATTTGATTGAAATCTCCTATATTTTAGACCTGTAAATGACAAATAAAATGTACATGTTCAATTCTCTTGAAATGGTCTCTTTTTCTGCATTCTGCATAACTGGCAAAAAGTGAGAGATAGTCAAAAGCTGACTTCACAATAATGTAGATATAATTTTATGTCATATACATATTCTCGTGTGATTAACTGTTTGCGAAATACTCCTTGTAATTCTGTTTTAAAATGTAACTTTTTTACTTTCTCCATACGCACTATGAACATAGTGTATAGAGAATGTATTGCACTCCACTAAAAAATTCGATACCGAGATTTCACCGGAAATATATGTTTTAGGGTCCCCTGTATCCAAAAAAAGTATTTTCAGAAAAAGGCCCGTGTGTGTGTGTGTGTGTGTCCATGTGTCTGTGAACACGATAACTCAAAAACGAAAAGTAGGTAAAATACCAAACTTGGTATTTAAGTTTAGTATCTTCCAGGGATGCGACACGAATATTTTGAGAAAAATCCCCCCACCACCAACTACCCTTTACATGGAACTTTTTTCGAAAATTTTGATTTTCTAAAAAATGGCTCTAACGATTTTGATTAAAATTTCGGATATTAAACATATTTAACTGGCAAATGAAATGTATATCTTGAATTTTCTGGGAATAGCCTCTGAAGAGTAGTTTATTCTGGATGAATTTTACTGAATTTTGAATAACTCTAAACTGTAAGAGATGGACAAAAACTTACAACACAAAAATGAAGAGCACGTTAAAACAAACAGCTTATGTTATATTCACTTTTTTCGTAAGTTCGTCGATTTTGAGACATTCCTTATTTTTGGTTTCTGCTATGAAAAACTTGTCAACTCCTAACCATATAAATAAAGGAACTTCATTGACATAGCAACCAGCTTTTGACTATCATTTTCACCTATGGTAGTCCCTTATTTCGCTTCTACTTACAAGGTAACAAGTAATAAGACTTATTTCTGCTCATTTTTTTGCATAAAGTAAATAGAAGTGTAAGCTTTCTAAGAATAATTTGTTGCAGGGATATAGAGAAAGTGTTGTGAATGGTACACATAAGATTTTTCATACAGGGACTTGCAACTCTTGGCCTCACAAAGAAACTGATTTCAATCTCAGAGCAACCACATTTTAAAACATTTGACTGTTAGTTTAGCCTAGTGTATTCCCTTATTTCTCCTCTACATAAAGGGACTAAGTAATAAGACCGCTTCTGTTTTCTTTTTTTATCTCGATAGTATGAAGTAGATAGAGGAATAAGCTATTAACAATAGTTTGCTACAGAAATGTAGAGAAAGAGCTCATCAGATTTCTTTTTTGTAGTTTAAGGTTCTAGGTTACATCGGGCGATGAATGAAGTCGATGAAATGATGCGCAAAAGATCCAAAGTTGCACGAGGTTACAGTTTCTGGACATTGGTCATCTCAGAATAAGAGAAAATCCCAGATTAAACCTTTTCAGGTTACTCGCGGTAACCGAGATTCGAATTCGGGACCTCTTTAGTGTGTGACCGTCACCCTACCGCCACACTACAGACCCGGGTATTGCTTTAAACCTAAATTGGAACTTTGTTTCGGGGTATTAATGCTCCAATCTGATATTTGTCGATTGAGCGAAACCACAATAAGATGCCAGTTAGACTGGTCGAGCCCACGGGATTTGACCCCGGGGCCTCCCAGATGAGGCCACTGACGTTACAGCCTTAGCCATCATGCGGGCTTACACGTTCATTATGTAGGAGAGCCAATTACGAAAATGGGTGTTTTGTCAAATTTGCTTGCATTTCGAGTGCCTGTTCTCTGGCCTAGTACTTAATTGAATGTGTTTTATGCAGGCTTGGTGTGTTTGAACCAGATGGACAAAATCCATTGCAGGGTTTCCGTTCGCTGCCTCTTCCGGAGCTTTCCGGGCGTACAATGGAGCACAATGCCGGAGCCGGTCTCTGAATGGGAATCGCTAATTACCTGTAATTACACCAGCACTTAAAGCTCACGTGACAAGCGTACAGAATGGCCATGTTTCATTTTCTGGCACACTCACAATACCACCACCACCTTCGTCGGCAAATAAACTACAAAGGGACAATCAACTCTGAGAGACCAGGCTTAAACATGCTGGCTTCCATAAATAATACACCCACTAAATCTAAATGGAAGCTTTATAATACACACATGTTTTTCATTCACTAGAGTTTTATACTTTCTCCACCACGTGGGGTATACCAATCAAAAAACTGCAACCGAAGTTTGATCATAAATACTCAATGTGAGGCACCCCTGAGTTGACGAAAGACAAAAAAAAAAAAATCTGATGTGTTCCATTCACATGACTTTCTCTATATAACTGCAACAAATTATTACATTTACTTCATCTAATGGAGCAAAATTAGCACAAATAGTCTTATTTCTTGCTTCCTTAGTAGAAGCGAAATAAGGACGTACCATAGGTTAAAGTCATAGTCAAAAGCTGGTTGCTCTGCGACTGAAGTTTCTTTGTTTGTATGGACACGAGTTCCCAAAGTCCTGCATGGGAAAAGTATGTCTTTATAGCTGAAAAGAAAACAAGGAATATCTCAAAAGCAATCAACTCCACGAAAAAAATGTATATAACATAAATTGTGTGTTTTAAGGTGCTCTACATTTATTGTGTGGTAAGTTTTTGTCCATATCTAACGGTTTAGCAGTTATGCAAAATTCCGTAAAATTGACCGAGAATAAAGTAGTCTTCAGAGGCTATTCCCAGAAAATTCAAGATATACATTTTATTTGTCATGTAAATATCTTTAATGTACGATATTTTAATCAAAATCGTTAGAGCCAGTTTATAGAAAATCAAAATTTTCGAAATAAGTTCCATGTAAAGGGTAGTTTGGGATGGGGGGATTATTTTAATCCATGGAAGATACTAAACTTAAATACCAAGTTTGGTATTTTAGCGACTTTTCGTTTTTGAGTTATCATGATCACAGACACACGGACACACTGACACATTGACACATGGACACACACGCACACACGGACCTTTTTCTGAAAATACTTTTTTTGGATACAGGGACCCTAAAACATATATTTCCGGTGAAATCTCTGTATCCAATTTTTTGGTGGAGTGCAATACCTTCTCTATACACTATATACATAGCACGTATAAAGAAAGTAAAAATGACTTTCTCTAGTTGCTCTACAAACAAACTTCTTACAAAAGATTATTGTTCATTTTACACAATGCTAATCGAGATAAACATTAGCAGAATGTTCGTATTACTTAGTTCCTTATAAGTACAAGGAAACTAAAGGAATGTATTAGCCTAAAGTGATACTCAAATGTTTGAAAAACTGTCGTTATGCGATTGTCATTGCATATCGCTTCTTTGCTTGACCAGCAGTAGAACAAAAGAAAGACGGGCACTTCCTGTGTGAGAAAATTATAAATGCTATACAATTGAAACAAATAACGAAGAATATTTCAGAAGTAGTCTATTCCACGAAAAAACGCCGATGACATAAATTGAATGTTTTAACCTGATCTACATTTTTCAGTGTGGTAAGTTTTTATCTAATTCTTACGGTTTACCAGTTATGCAAAATTTCGCAAAATTCATTCAGAATAAAGAGGTCTTTAGAAGTTATTCCCATAAATTACAAGATATACGTTTCATTTGCCATATCAAATATATTTAATATACGGTATTTTAATCAAAGTCGTTAGAACCATTTTTAGAAAAGAAAAATTTTCCAAATGTATTCCATGTAAAGGGTAGTTTGAGGTGGGGGAGGGATTTTTCTACAAATTTTCGTGTCGCATCCCTGGAGGATACTAAACTGAAATACCAACTTTGGTATTTTGCCGACATTTTTGAGTTACAGTGTTCACAGACACACGGACACCCGCACGCACAATGCTTGTTTTGAAAACAGGGGACCCTAAATAATAGATTTACAGTGAAATCTTAAAATTGAATTTTTGCGTGGAGTGCAATACCTTCTCTATACACTATGTACATAGTATGTGTAGAGAAAGTAAAAATTCAACTGAAGTTTGATCATAAATGCGCATTGTGAGGCACCCCAAAGAAAGACCAAGAAAAAAAATCTAATGTATATCACTCTCATGACTTTCTCTAGCTGCTCTACAAACAAACTTCTTACGAAACATTATTCTTCTTTCTACACAATGCTAATCGAGTTAAACATTAGGAGAATGTTTTTATTACTTAGTTCCTTTTAAGTAGATGTCAATTAAAGGAATTCATTAGACTAAAGCTAAATATTTTAAAAACTATCCTTATGCGATTGTTATTGTACATAGCCTCTTTGCCTGGCCAGGAGTTGAACAAAAGAAAAAACGGACATTTCCTGTCTGAGAAAAGTATAAGTATTTCACAATTGAAACCAATAATAAGGAATTTCTCGGAAACGGTTAACTCCACAGCAAAAGGTAAGGGACATAAATTGTGTATTCTAACGAGATTTACATTTTTTGTGCAGTACTATCTCTTACAGTTTAGCAGTTTACCAAAATTGGGCAAAGTTGATTCAGAATAAAGAGATCTTCAGAGGCTATTCCCAGAAAATTCAACACACACATTTCATGTGCCATATAAATATCTTTGAAATACGGCATTTTAGTCAAAATCGTTAGTCAATTTTTAGAAAATCAAAATGTTCGATTTTTTTTTCCATTTAAAAGGTAATTTTAGGTGGGGGGGATTTTACTCAAAATCTTTGTGCCGCATCCCTGCAAGATAATAAACTTCAATTCCAAGTTTGGTATTTTACCGACTTTTCGTTTTTGAGGTACACACGGACACCCATATACACACACACACGGGCCTTTTTCTACTTCTTTTTTTAATACAGGGGACCCTAAAACATGTATTTCCGATGAAATCTCGGTATCGAATTTTTGGGTACAGTGCAATATCTTCTCTATACACTATGTACATAGTACGTGTAGAGAAAGTTAAACTGCAATCGAAATTTGATCTTAAATGCACACTGTGATGCACCCCTGATTCAAAGAAGGACTACGAAAAATATCTGGTGTTACATTCACGTGACTGTCTCTACCTAGTCCACAAACAACTTCTTACAAAAGATTATTCTTCTTTCTACACAATATACATTAGCAGAATATTTTTAGTACTTAGTTAAACGTAGAACGGAACTAAGGGAATGCACTAGGTTAAACCGACAGTCAAATGTTCCAAAAGGTGTCGTTATGCAATTGCCAATGCACATAGATTCTTTGCTTGGCTAAGAGTAGAACAAAAGAAAACGGATACTTCCTGTCTGAGTAAAATGTATGTACTTTACAATTGAAACCAATAACAAGATATCTCGGAAACGATTACCTCCACAATAAAAACATAAAGGACATAAACTGTGAGTTTTGACGAGATCTACATATTTTGTGAAAACTCATCCTGAATAAAGAGGTCTTTAGAGGCTATTCCCAGAAAATTGAAGATATAAATTTTATTTGGAATACAAATATCTTTAATATGCGGGACTTTAATCAAAATCGTTATAGCCTTTTTTGAGAAAATCAATATATTCGAAAATTTGTCCATGTAAACGTTAAGTTTGTGATTGGGGAATATTTTTGAAAATCTTCGTGTCGCTCCCTTTGAAGATACTAAACCTAAATACCAAGCTTACCCTTCTATCTACGTCGTTTTAATTAAGATAAACATTACTAGAAATTGTCATTACTTGCATCCTTGTAAGTAGAACGGCAAAAATCTGTGTTCCATTCACATGACTTTCTCTACATGTTTGTATGGAGTATGAGAAAAATATAGGAGTTTAAAGCTGAAAACAATAACAAGCAATATCTAAAAATGGTTAACTCCACGAAAAAAATATGTTATAAATTGTGTGTTTTAACGAGCTCTACATTTTCTATAAATTAAGCTTTTGTCTATCTCTTACGGTTTACCAGTTATGCAAAATTCCGTTAAATTCATCCAGAATAAAGTAGTCTTTAGAGGCTATTTTCAGAAAATTTAAGATATAAATTTTATTTGTCAGGTAAATATATTTAACATATGATATTTTAATCAAAATCGTTAGAGCTATTTTTGAGAAAGCCAAAATTTTCGAAAAAAGTTCCATGTAAAGAGTAGTTGGAGGGGGGGGGACCGCATCCTTGGAAGATACCAAACTTAAGTATCAAGTTTGGTATTTATCGGTCTTTTCGTTTTTGAACTATGCTGTCCACACACACACACACACACATGGACCTTTTTCCAAAAATGTTTTTTTTTTTTTTTTTTTTTTTTTTTTGCATTCAGGGGGACCCAAAACATGTAATTCTGGTGAAGTCTCGGGATCCACTTTTTTACACTACAATACACTAGTACATGTAGAGAAAGTAAAAAGTAGCTTGTGTGTTTTAATTAGATACATGCTTTAGTAAGTTTTTGTGTCTCTCTTGCCAATTATACAAAAGTCATTCAGAATGAAGAGGTCCTCAGAGGATACTCCCAGAAAATTCAAGATACACATTTCATTTTTCATAAAAATATCTTAAACATATGGTATTTTGATTAAAATCGTTAAAGGCATTTTTGAGAAAATAAACATTTTGGAATTTTTTCCATATGAAGGGTAGTTAGGTTTGAGTGAATTTTCGTGAAAATCTTCGTGTTGCATCCTTGGAAGTTACTGAACTTAAATATCAAGCTTGGTAGTTAACGAACTTTTGGTTTCTGAGCTATGCTGCCCAAAGCTTCCCCCCCACACACGGGCAATTTCCTAAAATGCTTTTTTATATCCAGGAGTCCCAAAACATGCATTTGCGATGAAATCTCTGTATCGAATATTTGGGTGCAATACAATACCTTCTCTATATACTGTGTACTTAGTACATGTAGAGAAAGTAAAAACGCATTAATATACTCTCAATACGCACTTAATATATACAGTATAGACAAGGTATTGCAGTCCACCTAAATCTTGATGACGAGATTTTACCGTACATATGTTTTGAGGTCCCTTCTCTAGCACGTATGAACACAGACACTCTACATATGATTACAAGACATAACTTTACTAATTCACTTTATAACTTAAATACATTTATTATCGATAAAGAATACTATTTAAAATGTTAATAATTAAGGAAATTAAAATATAATAAGGGAAATATAGGATAAATTTGATATCTTGAAAACCATACGAAAATTTTGTTCTATAAGCAATAATTTTACTATATTGTTCATACTAGAGAAATTATGGTATTCCATCAAAAAATTCGATGTGAAGACTTCACGAAATATGTTTTGAGGTCCAGTGTGTCCGAAAAAGTATTTTTATAGAAATGACCGTATGTATGTATGTGAGGGTATCTGTCAGCGTCTGTGGATATCATAGCTCAAAAACCAAAAGACAGTTAAATACTAAACTTATGATCTATATTAAGTATCTTCCAGGGATGCAACACGAAGATTTTAAAACAAAAATCAATCCACCACAAACTGCCCTTTATATGTAATGTGTTTTTGAAAATTTTGTTTTTTCAGAAATGGTTCAAACAATTTTGATTACAATACCGTATATGAAAGATCACAAATAAAATGTACCTTTTGAATTTTCTAAAAATAACCTCTGAAGAGCTCTTTATTCTGGGTGACTTTTGCACACAGATTTGCATAGCGGTTAAACCGTAAATCTTGTTACAGCAAACCATTTACACCATCTTTCTGTGGAGCTACCTATTTCTGAGTTATTCCTGGTTACTGGTAAAGAGGAATTCATCATTCGTTTTATTAGTTTTTTACTTCTAACCATGAAACGGGTACCAAATTTCAATGCCATTACCTAGCGATAATCTTTTAAGAGATTTTAGACTTATTTCTTTCTGCTTACAAGAGACTTAAGTAATACGACCTTTATTGCTAATGCTTATCTCACTTACCATGAAGTTTATAGAAGAATGTGTTTTTTAAGATTAGTTTGTTGCAGAATAAGTAGAGAAAGACATATGAGTGTAAACATAAGATTTTTAGAAAAATATCCCTATGTTATCCGTATGCAGGAACAGCAAAGATCAAGAATGAAAATTTGGTTAAATATCAAACTTGATATTTAAATTCATCATCTTCCAAGGATGAAATACGAAGTCGTTAAAAAATATACGGAATTTTGAGAAAATCAAAATATTAGAAACTTTTTCCATTGAAAGGGTAGTTTGTAGTGGGAGGGATTTTCTTGAAAATCTTCGTGTTGAATCCTTGAAAGATACCAAACCCAAATACCAAGTTTAGTATTTAACGGTCTATTAGTTTTTGAGCTATGCTGTCCACAGACACACTGACCTTTTTCTAAAACTGCTTTTTTCGCACTCAGGTGTCCCCAAAATATATATTTAAGGTGAAATTATACATAGAATTTTGGGGTGGAATACAATGCCTTCTCTATTCATTAACATGTACATGGGAGCTAGAGAAAGCAATATGCTCTAGCATGCGATCTGTAATCGACTAGAAAATGGTGGTAAAACCTAAAACGGTCACATAAAACATAATGAAAGAGTTGTGCTATTCGTTTGTGCCAGAATCAGGCAAAGTGTGTTTAATTGGATGAAGCCACTCCTCATTCGTTTGCATCTAACAGCCGGCAATAAGAATTAATTGCCTTTCAGCGGCACCTAATTCGTCCCTTCCTATTAGCTGCACCCCACACCTAATGAGCACTCACGTTGTCACGTTAATGGCAAGATAACAGCCAAAATGGTCATGGGAAACATCTTCAATCATTGCCATTTTGTGTTGCTCAATTGCTCCTCTTAAATCTGCTTTCCAATATCATGTTCTCAACGCCGTATTAATATTGTCTTAATTTCTTGTGATTAGTTAAAAACGCTGGTATTATAAGACCAATTAAAACTTTTACAAAAAATATAAATATTAACTTTCAAAATCTGATATGTTCCATTAACATCCCAAATAAAATATATCTTTTCAATTTTATGGGAATAGCCTCTGAAGACCTGTTTATTCTGGATGAATTTTGCCTAATTTTATTTAACTGCTAAATGGTAAGAAATAGACAAAACCTTACTTCACAAAAAATGTAGATCTCGTCAACACACACAAGTTATATCCTTTATGTTTTTGTTGTTGAGGTCACCGTTTCCGAGACATTCCTTGTTATTGGTTTCTGTTGTAAGGTACTTATACTTTTCTTAGACAGGAAGAATCCGTTTTTCTTTTGTTCTACTCCTGGCCAAGCAAAGTAGCATGACGTCGCTTAAGGACAGCTCTAAAAGCATTTGACTTTCACTTTATCAGCGTACATACTTTAGTTCCCTTCTACTTATAAGGAACTAAGTAATAAGAACATTCTGATAATGTTTATCTCGATTAGCATTGTGTAGAAAGAAAAATAGTTTGTTTAGAGAACAATTAAAATAAATAATTAATAACTGCCCATTTGAGAAAGGTATAGTATTAATTTTTAATTTGAAACCAGTACCTTACTTTAGGCGAAGTATTATATTCCACAAAAAAAAAAAAAAAAAGATGTTGACTTTACAAACATGAATTACAAACAAGAACATTTTAGAAAAAGGACCGTATGAAATGTGTGTGTATTCAACACAATAATGTACAATAAAGTTATGTACTTGCATAACTGGCAAGTCGTGAAAAATAGACACAACCTTACCACAAAAAAAACTAGATTTCGTTAAAGCACATAATATATATCAGATTTTCTTATTTTTGTTTCTATTTTTATTTTTATGGAGTTAACTAATCCCTAAATATTCCATGTTATTCATTTGAATTTTCCAATACTTGAAGTGTTCTCAAACGGGAAGGGGTAATTCCTCTTTTGCTTGACTTCTGTATGCAAAGGGAAATGAAGTTCAGCATCACAGAGCAGCTAGGTTTTAAAAGATTTCAGCCTCGATTTAGCGTAGGGTTTATTTCCCTTCTACTTGCATGGACCCTTCAGTTCTTCTAATGTTTATCTCGATTAGCATGAAATAGATATACGAGTAAGCTTTTGTAAGAATAGTTTGTTAAAGAATAGGTTAGAAAAGTCATGAGAATAGAACACATTAGATGTTTCTTTGTAGGAATCCCTTTATTTGAAGGACCGGTCAAATGTCTTTTAATTTTCTTGACGAGTTTTCTTGTTGTCTAAACGCGATGGGCAAAAGAAACATATTCAAAGGACATATCTCTTCAATGTAATACTTCAAAATACTCCACAGAGGTGTGTGCTCTCGAACAGCTCCTATATTGAAAGTACCCTCCCTATAGGTTCAAGTGAATATCCTTAAGGAATGTTTAATATAAATTTTGAACAGAAGTTTACCTTGCTATAACTACATGTGTTATTTTGATAAGCATGTAAGCTAGGCTACCGTAGAGCGAGGCACTACCCGTTCCACCTTATGTTATCGGCGGCGAGCGTTCCACTATCTGTTACGTCATACACCTGAGAGGCTTTGAAAAATAAATGTGTATTAAATGAGTCTTCCGGCATAGTGGTATGTTAAACGAACGTTATTACTCATCGTATACATTGCCCCATTACAATAGTGCCGATATTACAGAAGGTGCTTATAATAAATCCGATAACTATAACTTATTGTCCAGTGTTAATAAGATAAATGGAAAGTCAACATAAATTCCCTCTGTTTATAGCATTACGTGACGGACTGTGCCATGCGCTCGATCCCTGCAACTCCCCGAGACTCCGCTGTAGTATACATTGGCTTGGAAACGCAACACTAGCAACACCACTGTCAGCGGTAGCCTGAACTGGAACGGGCTATACCTCTGGCGGCCCTTGTCGCATCATGCGGAACTCTCGAAGGTTACAAAGTCGCAACTGGTGGCTAGTCTGTTCAATAGTTTCTGCGCAGTTTGCAAAATTCCATCTTTTTAATTTCCCAGCCCTATGAATAAGTTGAAGCAACCATAATGAATTGTGGGAAGTAAGCGTTCGCCCGCAGTGCACCCTTCAGGCGCGTATGAAAATTAACGGGGCTATTCTTCAATTTAGAGACAGCGATAAAGCGGTAAAACAACATACGCATTTAAGTCTTAATTATTCAGCGTTGTCACGTATAGCAGAGGATTATGGCAGCACTTGATGGCGGAGGATGTGCACTGGCGCAACTTGAATAATACAGCACTAGCTAATTCTAATTGATGTTCTTCTGTTCCCGCGAGAGAGACATCTGCTAGCTTGTTAACAATTCAGGCATTCCCATATCAAGCGAATTTCCACCCATGAGAAATAAATATTTATGCTACAGCATTTTGTATGGCGAAACAAAAAGAAATACATTTTTGTTGATTGTACAGCAGTTTCTGGAATTACTATGTAAACCGACGCCGAGTAATGCTCGTCTATTGCGTCCAGTGTCGGCAGAGTGCACTGTAAACAGATTAATATAAGAAATATATGTGCCAATACATGTGCAGCCATTTAATGTCATCATTTTAATTAATGTTTCTGTTTCTCCCTAAAAATTTGCTGGATTGGAAATAAACGCAAACACACATTCACAATGACATGCAAGCGCAGACGTACCGCAGCATAAACGCAGGCGCGAGTGAGGACCATTCACAATGTATGTAAGGGTGACGCAAGAAGTTGATTATAGATATAAGTAACAAGTACTGCAAGTTTCAAACTGAATAAAATAACCAAAAATATCATATAAGTCACTCAATCCTCTATAAATAAGCAGTTTATAAAAAATCTGAACCATTCCATTCACATAACGTTTTTAACTGTTGCATAATTTTATAAGATAATGGCGTCTCCAGTGTGGATGTTTGGTAGTGAATAATTGATTATGCTGGAAGGAGATAAAAGAAAAAAAAATGTGATGTGTTCTATTCACATGATTTTATCTACAGCTCTATAATAAATTGTTGTTAAAAAGCTTGTTTTTATTTACTTAATGCTAATCAAGAAAAAATTAGCAATAAGGAAGTACCATAGGCTAAATCCATAGTTAAATCTTTTCAAATCTGATTATGTGATTGAAGTACCTTTGTTTGTACGGCCAGAAGCTGACAAATTCCCGTATGAGCAAAGTATAACATTTTAAAACTGAAACTAATAAAAAGGAATATCTCAAAACAGTGTTAACCTCACGAAAAAGAAATATATGTAACAAAAATACTGTGTTTTAACGAGCTCTAAATTTTTTGGCCTATCTCTTACGGTTTATCAGTTATGCAACATTCCGCTAAATTCATTCAGAAAAAATAATGCTGAGAGGCTATTCCCATACAATTCAAGATATACATTAGTTTGTCATGTAAATATTTTAAATATAAGAGATCTTAATCATAATGTTAGTCATTTTTGAGAAAATCAGCACTTTCGAAAATGTTACCATGTAAAGGATAGTTGGGGGGTGGAATGCAATACAATACCTTATCTATGTACATAGTACGTATAGAGAAAACAATACAATCAGACGAAACGTGGTTCTTCCGTAGAGCTATAGAGAAATCATTTGAAAAATGAGGAAATAAGGGAACAAATGGAAATTTGCAAAAATGATGAAAATTGCATGGAGTAGTTGGTTATGAATTTTATAATCAAACTAACGGACCCCTCAGACGTTGTTCTGTTCAAAAGTTGTAAATCTCAAAGTTATAACATTTTTTAATAGAGTGTAATTATTTGCACCGTTTTGATGAAAATATATGTAAAATATCATTAAAATATCAATGAATATGTGAAAAGTAACAAACTTGAATCCGATCGCAGCACCAACTACCGAGTTTAACTGAAATTAAAAAATCTGATGTGTACCATTCACATGACTTTCTCTATATCTCTGCAACAAATTATTCTTAAAAACCTTATACTTCTATTTCCTTTATGCTAATCAGAAAAAATTAGCAGAAATAGTTTTATTACCTGCTTCCTTGTAAGTAGAAGGAAATAAGGGACTACCATATGTTAAGTGATAGTCAAAAGCAGGTTTCTATGTCAATGAAGTTCCTTTGTTTATATGGATCAGAGTTGACAAGTTCCTATGTGAGAAAAATATAAGTTTTTCATAGCAGAAACCAAAAATAAAGAGTGTCACAAAAACGACGAACTCTAAGAAAAAATGTATATAACATAAATTGTGTGTTTTAACGTGCTCTACATTTTTTGTGTAGCAAGTTTTTGTCCATCTCCTACGGTTTAGCAGTTACTCAAAATTCCGTAAAATTCATCCAGAATAAACTACTCTTTAGAGGCTATTCCTAGAAAATTCAAGATATATATTTTATTTCTCAGGTATTTATGTTTAATATACAAAATTTTAAGCAAAATCTTTAGAGGCATTTTTGAGAAAATCAAAATTTTCAAAAATTTTCCATGTAAAGGGTAGTTGGGAGTGGGGGTATTTTTCTCAAAATCTTCGTGTCGCATCCCTGGAAGAATCTAAACTTAAATACTAAGTTTGGTATTTTACCGACTTTTCGTTTTTGAGTTATCGTGTACACAGAAACACGGACACACAGACACACACACACACGGACCTTTTTGTGAAAATGCTTTTTTTTTTATATTGGGGACCCTAAAACATATATTTCCGGTGAAAACTCGGTATCGAATTTTTGGGTGGAGTACAATACCTACTTATACACTATGTACATAATGCGTATAGAGAAAGTAAAAAACAAATATCTGTAAATATTTTGATGCCGCGATCGGAGCTCCGCCTGCCGGATCCAAAGTAAATCATTAAAAAATTAACATATATAGTGTATACTTTTAATTACACTGCAAAGCACTTCACATATTAATTACACTTTAATTTAATAGTTTCTATTAGCGCAGAATTTATTTCAATTTAATAACAACACAAAGCTACGACGCAAGCAACGAATGTGCAAAAAGTAACAAACTTAGAGGAAATTTTCTTGAAACCGATCGCAGCACCCCCTACCAGGTGTATCTTCAAATATTTCGATACCCCGATCGCAGTCTGCTTGTCGGATCCAATGAAAATCATCCAAAAATAAACAACAAAGAAAAGAAATAAATTAATTGTATAAACACGATGTATCGGATCGATTTGTAAATCTAAACCATTCTCGAATCTACTTGAAAAAATCTTACGTGTACCATTCACATGACTTTCTCTACATCTCTGCAACAAATTATTGTTATAAAGCTTTTACTTCTATTTACTTCATGCTAATCAGAAAAAATCTGATGTGGACCATTCACATGACTTTCTCCATATCCCTGCAACAAATAATTCTTAAAAAGCTTATACTTCTTTTTACTTTATGCTAATCAGAAAAAAATAGCAGAAATAGTCTTATTACTCGCTTCCTTGTAGGAAATAGGTTAAAGGGATAGCCAAAAGCTGCTTGCTATGTCAATGAAGTTCCTTTGTTTATATGGATAGGAGTTGACAAGTTCCTGTATGAGAAAAGTATACGTTTTTCATAGCAGAAACCAAAAATAATTGATGTCACAAAAACGACGAACTCCACGAAAAAAATGTATATAACATAAATTGTGTATTTTAAAGTGCTCACATTTTTTGTGTAGTAAGTTTTTGTCCATCTCTTACGGTTTAGCAGTCATTCAAAATTTAGTAAAATTCATCCAGAATAAACTACACTTCAGAGGCCATTCCCAGAAAATTCAAGTTTCATTTGTCAGTTAAATATGTTTAATATCCGAAATTTTTATCAAAATCGTTAGAGCCATTTTTGAGAAAATCAAAATTTTCGAAAAAAGTTCCATGTAAAGGGTAGTTGGGGGTGGGGGGATTTTTCTCAAAATCTTTGTGTCGCATCCCTGGAAGACACTAAACTTAAATACCAAGTTAGGTATTTTACCGACTTTTCGTTTTTGAGTTATCGTGTTCACAGACACGGAGACACGGACACACACACACACACACACACACACACACACACACACACGGACCGTTTTGTGAAAATGCTTTTTTTGGATATTGGGGACCCTTAAACATATATTTCCGGTGAAATCTCGGGATCGAATGTTTGGTGGAGTGCAATGCTTTCTCTATACACTATGTACATAGTGCGTATGGATAAAGTAATTAAATATCTATGTATGTATATCTATATATGTATGTATTATATACATATATATGTATGTATATATAAAGTAATATACAGGGTGTTTCAAAAATACGGGGCATACTTTCAGGTATGTGTTTCCCACATGTAGACAATCAAATTAGTTCATTATAACATGGTGTCCGGAAATGCTTCATTTCCGAGTTATGGCCTTCACAACATTGAAATTCACTGGAACGTTTTTCTTTCCGCAGGTTGAAGTCATTACAGAAGATGTTCAAAATGTCGACTTCCTGCTTGAATACAGAGCTCACATCGATGTCTCATTGACCTGCGAACACAATCCCAAACTCCAGGAGTATTGCGTTTGTCCTCACAACTTGCCACAAGTCGATTCCGAAGGTTCCAAATCCGGCACCGAGACGAATAAACCAATTATTTTAAATGGCCCCACAAGTAGAAATCGAGAGGGTTCAGATCAGGTGAGCGTGGAGGCCAAGCAATTGGGCCACCTCTACCTATCCATCGATCAGGAAACCTTCGATCCAAGTACCGGCGAGCCGTAAGACTGAAGTGTGCATGAGCGCCATCATGCAAGAAGTGAATGTGTTGATGATTGATCATTGGAGTGGTTTCGACAACGTCAGGTATGGATGGTGTTTTCCAGGAAGTTTGTGTACGCCTGACCCGTAAGTCTGTTTACAAGTACATGGGGTACAACTAATCGATCACCAATGATACCGGCCCACATGTTGAGGGATAACCGCACCTGGTGATGAGATACAACAATTGCACGTGGGTTTTCATGCGACCATACATGCTGATTGTGGAAATTTGTTATGCCATCTCTTGTGAACTGTGCTTCATCTGTAAATAATACGACGGCAGAAAAGTTCGGATTTACACCACACTGCTGCAAGAACCACTGACAGAACCTAACTCGTGCAGGGTAATCTGCTGGTGACAGGGCCTGTACACGTTGCAAATGATAAGGATACAATTGATACTCGTTCAACAGTCTCCAGACAGTCGTATGAGGAACATTGACTTGCAACGCTAACCGTCGTGTGCTGATACAAGGAGTCCTGTCCACAGCCTCCAGAATCTCTTCCTGCACTTCTGGAGTTGTAGATCTTGGTCGTCCCCTTCCCAAACTAGGAGAGGTGAATGTTCCATACTGGCACAGACGGGAATGGAGACGTACAAATGTCTTCCGATCTGGACATTGTTGCTGTGGGTACCTCTCCTGGTACAAACGACGAGCCAGCGCAGCATTGCCGTCCGCCTTACCGTACATGAAGTGTATCTCTGCCAGCTCTTGATTAGAATACATGTCGCAGTCTTAACGCCTAAAGAACACTGGATGTAACCTTCCTCAGAATGAACTATCAGAGCGCCCTCCTAATGTCTCCTTTGACGGCAAAGACCTGCGGAAAGAAAAACGTTCCAGTGAATTCCAATGTTGTGAAGGCCATAACTCGGAAATGAAGCGTTTCCGGACATGAACTATTTTGATTGTCTACAGGTGGGACTTTCAATGTTGTAAAGGCCATAACTCTGAAATGAAGCATTTCCGGACACATGTTATAATGAACTATTTTGATTGTCTTCATGTGGGAAATACATACCTGAAATTATGCCCCGTATTTTTGAAACAGCCTGTATATTGTTTAATATGGCGAAATTATTCTCCGTAGTTGAATAAAGTTAGTGAGAAAGCAAAGTTCTCTCAAGACTACCTGGAAACGTTGTGAACACTGGTTGTTTTACTGACATTACCATTCTATTAATTCCGTAGTGGCCAGGTGCCATTTCACCTTTGCAATTAATGGGAGAGGTGACTTACAATCTTCCGCTAGCATTTTTACTTTCTCTACATGTACTATGTTTATACTGTAAAGAGAAGGTATTGTATTGCACCCAAAAATTCAATACGGACATTTCACCGGAAATACAAGTTTTGGGACCCCCTGAGTACCAAAAAAGCGTTTTTTAGAAAAACGTCCATCTGTGTGGGTTTAATCAAACTCGTTAGAGCCGTTTCTGAGAAAAACAAAGTTTTCGAAATATTTTCGATTTAAGAGTGGCTGAAGATGGGATTTCTTTTAAAATATTCCTGACGCATCCTTAGAAGATACCTAACTGAAATATAAAGTTTGGTATTTAACGGAATTTTCGTTTTTGAACTATGCTGCCCACATACACACAAACTCATACATACATGCATACATACATACATACATACATACATACATACATACATACACACACGGACATTTTTCGAAAAATACTTTTTTGGATTCAGGGGGACTAAAAACATGTATTTCCGGTGAAATCTCGGTTTCGAATTTTTGGGTGCATTACAATACCTTCTCTATACACTATGTACATAGTACGTGTAGAGAAAGTAAAAGTCCGTATGTGTACGTGCGAATGTATGTGGATAGCATAGCTCCAAACTTAAACACCGTTAAATACCAACTTGGTATTTAAGTTAAGTAATCTTCCAAGGATGCGACACGTGGCTTATGAAGAACCCCCCCCCCACATCTTAAATTACCTTTACATGGAAAATGTTTCGATTTTTTTTCTCAAATGTGACTAACGATTTTGATTAAATTATCATATATTGGAGCTATTTACATGACAAATAAAATGTATATTTTGAATTTCCTGGAATTACCTTCTGACATAAGACATAAGCATATCACACAAAAGTGTAAATCTCGTTAAAACAAACAAGTTTGTTATCATTTTTTGTGGAGTTGACCATTTTTACTTTCTCTATACGTGTTATGTATATAGTGTATAGAGAAGGTATTGCACTCCACCAAAAAATTCGATACCGAAATTTCACTGGAAATATATGTTTTAGGGCCCCCTGTATCCAAAAAAAGTATTTTCAGAAAAAAGGTTCGTGTGTGTCCGTGTGTCAGTGTGTCCGTGTGTCAGTGTGTCCGTGTGTCGTGAACACGATAACTCAAAAACGAAAAGTTGGTAAAAGACCAAACTTGGTATATAAGTTTAGTATCTTCCAGGGATGTGACACGAAGATTTTGAGAAAAATTCCTCCACCCCAAACTACCCTTTACATGGAAATTTTTTCGAAAATTGTGATTTTATAAAAAATGGCTCTAACTATTTTGATTAAAATATCGTATATTAAAGATATTTACATGACAAATAAAATGTTTATCTTGAATTTTCTGTGAATAGCCTCTGAAGACTACTTTGTTCTGGGTAAATTTTACGGAACTTTGCATAACTGCTAAACCATAAGAGATGGACAAAAAATTACCACACAAAAAAAATGTAGAACACCTTAAAATACACAATTTATGTTACATACATTTTTTCGTGGAATTGATTGTTTTTTAGATATTCCTTGTTTTTTTTTCAGCTATAAAGACATACTTTTCTCATACATAACTTTGTGAACTCGTGTCCATACAAACAAAGGAACTTCAGTCGCAGAGCAACCAGCTTTTGACTATCACTTTAACTTATGGTACCCCCTTAGTTCGCTTCTACTAACAAGGAAGCAAGTAATAAGATATTTCTGCTAATTTTTGCTCCATTACATGAAGTAAATAGAATAATTTGTTGCAGTGCTATAGAAAAAGTTATGTGAATGGAACACATCAGCTTTTTAGATATTTCTTCTTATTGGTTTCAGTTTTAAGATATTTAAAAGCTTCCTCCTACGGGAATTTGCCAACCCCTGGCAACGAAGAAACTGATTTCAAGCTCATGACAACCAGCTTTAAAAAATTTGATTATCACTTTGGTCTACTATATTCCCTAATTTCCACTCTAATAACAAGAAAGCAAGTAATATGACATTTATGCTAATATTATCTCAATTAGTATTAAGTAGATAGAAAAATAAGCGTTTTAAAAAAAATTGTTACAGAGGTGTAGAGTAAGTCATGAGAATGTAACACATCAGGGTTTTATAGTTTGTAGTGGAGTATATAATCTAAATGTAGGCGAGATTTGGAAAAAGGACGAGTTGATGATCGCCGTATCATGCATCCATAACTTTCAATTTTCAAAGAAATACTGTGTTATACTTAAGCTATTGATAATTCAATCTCAGTACATCATGCACCTTCACTATTCAGTACCCTTAAGACCAAAAAGCACTACATTTTTACTTTCTCTATACGAACTATTTACATAGTGTATAGAGAAAGTATTGTACTGCACCCAAAATTCGATACCGAGAAGATGTTGTTTGTATGGACAGGAGTTAACAAATTCCTGTATGACAAAAGTGTGTTTTTCAAAGCTGAAACGAAAAACCAGGAATACCTTAAAAATGATCAACTCCGCGAATAAATATATATGATATAAATTGTGTGTTTTTTTTTTGTTTTTTTTTGGGATATACATCTTTTGTGCAGTACGTTTTTGTTTATCATATACGATTTACGAGTTATATGAAAGTCATCCAAAATGAAGAGGTCTTCAGAGACTATTCCCAGAAAATTCAGGATATACACTTCGTTTGTCGTAAAAATATCTTATGTAGGGTATTTTAATCACAACTGTTATAGCCATTTTTGAAAAAATAAAACTTTTTGAAAAATATTCCATGTAAAGGGTAATCAGGAGGGGAGGATTGTCTTGAAACTCTTCTTGTCGCATTCTTGGAAGATACTCAACTTAACTTCAACTTTTGGATTCAGGGGATCCCAAAGCATGTATTTCCGGTGAAATCTCGGTATTGAATTTTTGGGTGCATTACAATACCATCTCTATACGCTATGTATATAGTACGTGTACAGAGTGTAAAAATCTCATGTGTTCCATTCACATGACTTTCTCATCTAATGGAGCAAAAATTAGCAGAAATACTCTTAGTACTTGCTTCCTTGTAAATAGAACCGAAATAAGGGGGTACCATAGGTTAAAGTAATAGTCAAAAGCTGGTTGCTTTGTGACTGAAGTTTCTTTGTTTGTAAGGACAGGAGTTGACAAACTCCTTTATGAGAAAAGTATATTTTTTTTAAAGCTGAAACCAAAACCCAAGGAATAGGCCCAAAACGATCAACTCCACGAAAAAAATTAATATGACACAAATGGTATGTTTTAATGTGCTCTACATTTTTTGTGTGTGAAGTTTTTGTATATCTCTTATGGTTTAGCAGTTATGCAAAATTCCATAAAATTGATCTAGAATAAAGTAGTCTTCAGAGACTATTCCGAGAAAATTCAAGATATGCATTTTATTTGTCAGGTAAATATCTTTAATATACGATATTTTAAACAAAATCGTTAGCCATTTTTTATAAAATCAAAATTTTCTAAAAAAGTTCCATGTAAAGGGTAGTTTGAGATAGTGGGAAATTTTTCTCAAAATCTTCGTGTCGCATCCCCGCAAGATACTAAACTTTTTACCAAGTTTGGTATTTTACCGACTTTTCGTTTTTGAGTTTTCATGTTCACAGACACACGGACACACACACGGACCTTTTTCTGAAAATACTCTTTTTTGATACATGGGACCCTAAAACATATCTTTCCGGTGAAATCTCGGTATCGAATTTTTTGGTGGAGTGCAATATATTCTCTGTACCCTAAGTACATAGTGCGTATAGAGAAAGTAAAAATTGAAGAGGAATGATTAGAGAAGGTCATGTGAAAGTAAATGTGCTACATAGAGTGCCCTAACTGAACTCTGCAGCGGAAACAAATCAAGGTATTGGCGATTATCGATTAGATCGTTTGAAGCAATATTCTTTAACGAAGTATGACCCAGTTAATTCTTTTTGGCACATGAGCGTTAAGTGGAAGTTCATCCAGTACATTAGAATGCTCTTTGTTGTCGGTTTAAACGTGCGCGTGAGCGATAGTGGCTAATGGGGCAGATTAGGTCGCAAACATTGTTACATGGTGGTCACAGGAAGGCTGCCATTAGACCAGACAATCATCACTGTGATGTTCAACTGTCATACATCAGTCGTCTGGTATATCAATGCCTCTAATAGCCACCAGGGTGGGTTTGGAAGCGATAAGAATCATCTACAGCTTTTACTAGTGCAAATCATCCGTGTAACCAAACTAATAAAATCCCTCATAAAATGTAAGAAATGTGTACTACATTTATATTACATTCTCCAGTCGCTTTTCTACAAAGCATAAATACAACAGTAATTATCCTCCTGATTTGGTTGATATTGTTTACCTGACATAAATTCTGTTTTCTAAAGAGGTCTGTTTTTCCTTTCTCTATACGTATTATGTACATAGTGTATAGAGAAGGTATTGCACTCCACTCAAAAATTCGATACCGAGATTTCACCGGAAATGTATGTTTCAGGGCCCTATATATCAAAAAAATCTGATGTGTTACACTCACATGACTTTCTCTAGCCGTTCTACAAACTTCTTACATAAGATTATGCTTCTTTCTGCACCTTGTTAATCGATGTATTCAGCACAATGTTCTTATTACTTAGTTTCTTATAAGTAGGAAGAAAATAAGGGAATATACTAGGCTAAATCGATAGTCAAATGTTTTAAAAGCTGTCGTTATGCGATTGTCATCGAGATATGAGATTTCACCGGAATTGTATGTGAATCCAAAAAAGCATTTTTAGAAAAATTTCCATGTGTGTCTGTGTGTGTCTGTGGGCAGCATAGCTAAAACAAAAAGTCCGTTAAATACCAAATTTATTTAAGTTCAGTATCTTCCAAAGATGCCACACGAAGATTTTCAAGAAAATCTCCCAAACATCAACTAATCCTACATAGGATATTTTTCAAAAATTTTGATTTTCTCAAAAATCGCTGTAACGATGTTGATTAAAATATCGTATACTAAAGATATTTGCATGACACATAAAATGTATATTTTGAATTTTCTCTTTAGAAAATACATCTTTATTCTGGATGAATTTTGCGGAATTTTGCATAGCTGGTAAACCATAAACGATAGACAAAAACTTGCAGAATAGAAAATGTACACAATATTTATGTTATTTGCGTTGTTTTGGTAGAGTTGATTATTCTTGAGATATTCCTTAATATTGGATGCAGTTTTAAAATACTAAACTTTTCTCATACAGGAACTTGTCAATCCTGGCCACGCAAAGAAACTGCTTTCAGTCCTATTGCAATCACATCTGTTTGTCGGTTTTTCCTAGTGTATTCCCTTTTTCCCTTCAACTTATAAGGAACTAGGTAATAAATCCATTTCTGCTAATGTTTATCACGATTAGCATAAAGTGGATAGATGAATAATGTTACTAACAATAATTTGTTAAGAGATGTAGAGAAAGTCATGTGAATGTTACACATAGCAAAATAGATTAGCATGAACGAGGAATGGTGATGAAAATCAACAGAGTAGGCGCAGTATGCTCGCCAGTACTTGCAAGACAAACATTGGCTACAGAATCGAAGCTGAAACAACAAAATTTCCTCTTATGATAACGGAAAGGATTTAATTGGATTTATAACGCGTGGCTATACTAACTGGAAATGTTAGCGCTTCACTGGAACGAAAGATAATATTTGGTATTGCATGTTTCTGGGTAATATTTATCATTAAATACCACGTGTGCTATTTAATTACGGAAGCGAATCGACATGTATTAACTTTAACTGTACGTAACGTTCCTGCGACTGCTTTTATTTTTCTACACGTACTATGTACGCAGTGTAGAGAAGGCATTGCATTCCCCCAAAATTTGATACCTCAATTTCACCAAAAATAGACGTTTTTGGGTCCCCTGTATCAAAAAAAAAAGTATTTTCAAAAAGCGTCCATGTTTGTGTGTCCGTGTGTCTGTTTGTGTACAACACAAAATACAGTACTTTTGTAAGTTTTGGTCTATTTCTTACAGTTTACCAGTTATGCAAAGTAATCCAGAAAGAAGGGTCTTCAGAAGCTATTCCAGAAAATTCTATATATGCATTTTATTTGTAATGTAAATAACTTTAATGTACGGTATTTCAATCAAAATTGTTAGAGCCAATTCTGAGAAATTAAAAATGATGATTAATTTTTTTCATGTAGAGGGTAATTTGGGGTGGGGGATTTTCTTGAACAGGTACGTGTCGCATTCCTAGGAGATACTGCACTTAAATACAAAGCTTTTTATTTAATAGACTTTTCGTTCTTGAGCTGTGCTACCCAAGGACACACATACAGACGGGCACACAGACACACACTGACGTTTTCTAAGCATAATTATTTCGAATATAGGTAATCTCAAAATCTTGTTATCGAATTTTGGGTGGAGTGCAATAGCTTCTCTATCTACTATGTACGTTAACATATGCCGTAGAGAAAGTAAAGATATAACATAAAGACAATTTCAATGAAGTACTTTTTACTTTGTCTACACGTTCTATGTACATAGTGTGTAGAGAACGTATTGTAATGCACTCAAAAATTCGATTCAGAAATTTCTCCGGAAATAAACCTTTTCCGGGCCCCTGGATAAAAAAAAAAACATTTTGAGTAAAACATTCGTGTGTGTGCGTGTGTGTGTGTGTGAGTCTTTGAATACGATAATTCAAAAACGAAAAATGGGTTAAATTCCAAACTTGGTATATAAGTTTAGTATCTTCAAAGGATGCGACACAAAGATTTTGAATCCCCCCTCCCCAAACTACACTTTATATGGAAAATTTTAGAACTTTTTTGTTTTCTCAAAAATGGCTCTGACGATTATGATTAAAACATCGTATATAAAAGATATTTACATGAAAAATAATATATATCTTGGATTTTCTGGGAATAGCCTCTGCAGATATCTTTATTCTCGATGAATTTTGCGGAATTATGCATAAGTAGAGTAAATTGAGAGTAGATCGTTATTAGCACTTTGGAGTACTTCGTTTTAGAGAAATTAATTGTTAATGGTTTCACAAAATAGTTATACTTTTCTCATACGGGAATTTGTCTACTCCTGTCCACATAAACAAAGGAGCATTGCAATCAGCTTTCGACTATCACGTTGGCCTACTTATTTCCCTTCTACTTACATGGTAGCAAGCAATATGGTGATTTCTGTTAATTTTTTTCAGTTAGCCTTGCGCAAATAGAAGAATAAGTTTTTTAACAATAATTTTTTGTAGAAATGTAGAGAAATTCATGTGAATGGAATACATCAAACGTTTTAGTTTAATCTCAGCGTGTGCTAAAGATGCTATAATGTTGGCAATTTATCTTTTTATTTTTATTTTTTTTATTAAAACGTGGCAGTCACAATTAAATTGAAAAGCTACACAGCTGTCCGTGAAGTTGGTATTAAATCTTGATTTATGCCTCCGACTTTTCACTGGAAGGGATTAAAAGAACAGTGCAAAAAATAACTGACAGTTAAAAACGGATTATCTGAGAATTAGAGATTCAGAAACCTGAAGTTAATTAGCACATTCTGCACTGGTAGCATGAGGTGTGGGAAGGGAAATCTCTTCGTCTACATTATTTTCTCTGTTCCTGCCGAAACTAGGTCATGCAATCAACATCACCTCGCCTCAAATTGACAGATAATCTATCCAGGATCTACCTCGTCTTTCAACCCATTTTACTGAGCAAAAGGTAACGGGCTTGCATATTGTGCCTGGCCTCAGATTGATTTTAATTCTCTCCTGAATGCCATATATAAATGTGAAGAAGATCAAACACATATCTTTCTCTGCTTAAAACATGAATGAATGAATAAGTGTATTTATTCACATAATAATATCAGTTATAGAATTTCAACAATCGCACGGGTTCACAGTCTGTACGTGCTTTTGTAATACACACTAAAAACAATATTAAAATGGCAATAACAACAAAGAATTAAAAGAGTAAACACCAAAATAAAAATACAAAGATAATACACAATCAAAAGCAATATTAAGACAACAATAAAGAATTAAGAGGAAACCCGAAAGTAAAAATACAAAGGTATTCAAATATAGCAATTTAAGTTTACAGCACATAGTACACCTTCATAAATGCACCCTCTTATAATAGATAATTACATTTAAAGGAAATACATACACATAACATATACACAATATATAAAACCATAGCACAACAGAGACCCAAGTATGATATAATATATATATATGTATGTAGAACATTGTAAACACTTTTGTTTAGTTGATCTTATTTCTCCCCAACCCCTTCTCTATTGGCACCTTCTCAGATCTCGGCTGTCTTGCCTTAAGTATAAATTTACCTAGCCCGTCCATGTTTTCCGTGTCTGCCAGTAGTGTCCAACATGCTTCTACACCTACACTCGCCGTGGTAAAGAATCGAGGTAAATATAGTGCATAGGCAGAGAAGTTATTGCATTCCACCCAAAATTTCGATACGGGGATTTCACTGGAAATACGCGTTTTAGGATCCCCTGAATCCAAAAAGTCCGTAATTCTGTGAACACGACAACTCAAAAACGAAAAAATTGTTGAATACCAAACTTGTTATTTAGCCTTAATATTTTCTAAGGATAATTAATATACCTACGAGGAGTTTCAAGAAAATCTCCCACCCTAAAGTACCATTTGCATGAAAAGAAATCGAAAATTTTCTCAAAAATGGCTCTAACGATTTTATTAAAATACCGAAATTAAAATGTATATTTTCAATTTTCTGCGAATAGTCTGAATTATGCATAACTGCTAAACAGTAAGAGATAGACAAAAATTTTGATCTGGTTAAAACACACAGTTTATATATATATATATATATTTTTTTTTTTTTTTTTTTTTGTAGAATGGACAACTTCTGAGATATTTCAAGTAATTTGTTTCAGATTTAAATTCTTACTCATATAAAACGGAAAACTGTAAACTCCCGACCATGCATATAAACATAGCTACCTTATTTTAAAAAATTTAATTATCACCTTATTTAGTGTATTCCCTTATTTTCCTTCTATTAAAGGAAGCAATAAATTAAGACAAGTTCTGCTAATATTTATCTCGATTATCATATACTAGAAGAATGTGCTTTTTAACAATACGGGTTACAGGGATGTAAAGAAAGTCACGAATGGAACACATCAGACAGAGCTTTAGAAGACAGGTGCCCCCTTCTATATGTCTGTCGGTGAACACAACTTAGAAACGAAGAGTTGGTTAAATACCAAACTTGTTATTTATATTTAATATATTCTAAGAATGCAACCCAAGGATTTTCAAGAAAAACCCCCAACATAAGCTACTCTTTACTTGAGCTATTTTGAAAATTGTGTTATTTTTAAAAGTAACTCTTAAATATTTGATAAAAATTGCATATATTAAAAATGTTTGCATTACAAATAGAATATATATTTTGAATAATCTGGGAATAGCTTCTAAAGACCATTTTATTCTGGAAGAATTTTTCAGAATTTTGTATAATGGTTAATCCGTAGGAGATAACAAATATAGATATACATAAAAATATAGATCTCGTTAAAGTACATAATTTGTGTCATATACGTTTTTACTTTCTCTATACGTACTATGTATATAGCGTAAAGAGAGGGTATTGCACTCCATCAAAAAATTCGATACCGAGATTTCACCGGAAATATATGTTTTAGGGTCCCCTGTATCCAAAAAAAGTATTTTCAGAAAAAGGTCCGTGTGTGTGCCTGTGTCTCAGTGTGATCATGTGCCCGTGTGTCTGTGAACACGATAACTCAAAAACGAAAAGTCGGCAAAATACCAAACTTGGTATTTTAAGTTTAATATCTTCCAGGGATGCGACACGAAGACTTTCAGAAAAACCTCCCCGCCCCAAACTACCCTTTACATGGAACTTTTTTCGAAAATTTTGATTTTATAAAAAATTGCTCTAACGATTTTGATTAAAATATCGTATATTAAAGATATTTACCTGACAAATAAAATGTATATTTTGAATTGTCTGGGACTAGCCTGTGATGACTACCTTATTCTGGGTCAATTTTACGGAGTTTTGCATAACTCCTAAACCGTAAGTGATGGACAAAAACTTACCACAAAACTAATGTAGAGCACTTTAAAACACACAATTTGTTTTATATACATTTTTTCGTGGAATTTATTGTTTTTGAGATATTACTTGTTTTGGTTTCAGCTATAAAAAACATACTTTTCTCATACAGGACTCTGTGAACTCGTGTCCATACAAACAAAGGAACTTCAGTTACATAGCAACCAGCTTTCGACTATCGCTTTAACCTATGGTACTCCCTTATTTCGCTTCTACTTACAAGGAAGCAAGTAATAAAACTATTTCTGCTAATTTTTTCTCGATTAGCAGGAAGTAAATAGAAGCATAGGCTTTTTAACAATCATTTATTGCAGAGTTGTAGAGAAAGTCATGTGAATGGAGCACATCAGATTTTTTTATGTAGAATCGACCGTTTCTGAGACATTCTTTGTTATTGGTTTCAATTTTAAACTACTAGAATTTTTCTCAAACGCGAAGTAACTTTCATTTCATCTCCTCTTTTACTGGAGGCCATGCAAAACGAACCATAGCCGATGCACACAGGACCTGCTTTTAAAATATTTGACTATCGATTTAGCCTAACGTATTCCCTTCTACTTACAAGGAAGCAATTAATAAGACAATTTCTGCTAATATTTACCTTGATTAGTATGTCGTAGATAAAGGAATAATCTTCTGTAACGAAAGCTGTTTGTGTAACAGCTAGAGATGGAAGCAAAGGAAGACATTCAAAATGGCCAACTATCGAAAATCAAAATGGTAAAATATTGTTTTAAAGAATATATTTCTTTTGTAAATTTTATTGATGTAGGAAAGCATAATATAAATACTGCACAAATTGGTTAACAATATAATTACAATGCAATTTGCATTAACATTTCAAGATCCAAATATTTTATTAAATCAGGAAATGGCATGCAAGGGAAACCAAACATGTAATATTACTCCATGTAACAGAACATGTAAACCAATAAATGGTTTAAGAAATCTAATGTGTTCTATTCACATAACTTTCTTTAGCTGTTTACCAAAAACATTTTTCATATAAAGGATTATTATTTACATTCATGCTAATTTACATAGACGTTAGTAAGATTGGTCTTATTACTCGCTTCCTTGAAAGTAGAAGGGAAATAAGGGAATACATTAAGGCAAAAGCGATAGTCGAATCTTTTAAAATATCATCGCTACCTGAAAAAATTGAAGTTGGGTTCGCTTTGAATGGTCCCGATTTAGAACAGTTAATTAAAGATTTAAAATAATGATAATGTACATCTCGAAAAACTCTACAAGAAAAACGTATAAGTCATAAATTATGTATTTAAACGAAATCTACATTTTTTGTATAATAAGTTTTTGTGTATCTCTTATGGTTTAACTGTTATGCAAAATTCTGCAAAATGCAAAGAGAATAAAGGGCTCTTTAGAAGCTATTTCCCAAAAAATTCAAAATATATATTTTATTTGTATTGTGAATATATTTAATATAAAGTATTTTAATCAAAATCGTTAGAGCCATTTTTGAAAAAAATCTACAATTTTAAAAACATGTTCAATGTAAAGCATAGTTGAGAGTGGGGGATGTTCTTTGAAATCTTCGTATAGCACACTTGAAAGATACTAAACTTAAATACTATATTGGTGTTTAACCGATTTTTCACGGACACGGACACACACGGACGTTTTTCTAAAATTGCTGTCTTCGGACTCGGGGAACCTCAAAACATATATAAGGTCGCCCACCGTGGTGTAGTGGTTACCATGCTAACTTTGTATACCCAGGGGTGCATGTTCAAATGCGGCGGAGGACGATGGATATTTTCGGGCTTAAAAATCCTTAGCATGGCTTCCTTCGGAAGTGAAGTAAAGCCGCTGGTCCCGTGTCGTAGATTTACGGCACGTAAAGGAACTGATAAAGAGGCCGCTGAGCATAATTAAGTTGTCCTTTACGTCCAGTATAGAATGGGACGCTAGGAGCCACAGCGTCCATAAATAAAACACCATTTCATTAATATGTATGAAATCTCGGTATCGAATTTTTGGATGGAATACAATACGTTCCCTATCCACTATTGAATTGTGTATACGGGGTAGAGAAAGTAAAAACATTTGCTGTGTTTCACTCACATGACTTTCTCTATCTGTTCTACAAACTATGTTTATAAATAGTCACCCTCCGTGGCAGAGTGCCTACCTGCTCATCTTGGTAGATTATTAACCCCCTCTGCTTTTGCTACCGACCGCGGGAAAATCACGAATAACCCTTGGACTCGAGGGTATGATTGCCGGGGATCGAACCCGGGAGCTCCTGGCGCAACCTCGCTCGGCTACTGAAATGAACGGCCACGATTCACATTTCTCCGCCTGTGAGGTAATCAGCCACTGATTCAGGTGGAAACAGAACGTGTTTTGGTACAGATTTAATTAAGCTGAACACATCTATTGAACCGAAACAAAAAGCCATGCGTGAGCCCAGAACTTCATTTAAAACATGCAATGAAGGGCGCGCTCTCCGCGGAATTGCCTCCACCAGCAATTTGCATTTCATGTAGCGGGTATGAGGTGATAAAATTAGGCAATCTGTGCAGCCAATAAGATATCCCCTTCCATCTGTTTTTAGCAAATTTGTACTTCGTTTAATTCCCAGAGATAATATCTTAGCACCCTTACAACCCATTGTCTTTTTACTTTCTCTACTACTTACTATAGTAGGTAGATGAAGTATTTACCTTCCACCCAAACATTCGTTAATTGAGCTTTCGCCAGAAATACACGTTTTGAGATGTTCCATTCACATATCTTTCTCTACTCTTTCTTTTGCATTGTGCAACAAATCGTTCTTATAAAGCATTCTCTTCTATCTATTTCATGTTAACCAAAATAAAAATTAACGAAACGGTCTTATTACTTATTTTCTTGTATTAGAAGGCAAATAATGGAATGTGATGGGCTAAAACGATAATCAAATCTTTTAAGAGGTGGTCGCTAAGATATTGTTTGAAATTGGGTTCTCTTGTATAGTCAGGGATATATATATTTAAATAGGAATTCATCATTTTTATGTATATGTATATACTGAATAAAAAAACATGAATTCCTATATATACGCAATAAAACAATGATGAATTCCTATGCAAAAAATCTGATGTGTGCCATTCGCATGGCTTTCTCTACGTCTCTGCAACAAGTTATTGTTAGAAAGCTTAAGTTTTTTACATATTTCATACTCGTCGAGAAAAAATTAGCAGAAATAGTCTTATTACTTGCTTCTTTGTAAGTAGAAGCGAAATAAGGGAGTATCATAGTTTAAGGTGATAGTCAAAAGCTGGTTGCAATGTGACTGAAGTTCCTTTGTTTCTATGGACAGGAGTTGATACATTCCTGTATAAGAAAAGTAAGTTTTTTAAAGATGAAACCAAAAACGACGAATATTTCAAAAACAACCAACTCCACGAAAAAAATGTGTATAACATAAATTGTGTGTTTTAACGAGCTGAGCAAGTTTTGTCTATCTCTTACGGTTTAGCAGTTATACAGATATCCATAAAGTAGTCTTCAGAAAGTTCAAGATATACATTTTATTTGTCAGGTAAATATCTTTAGTATATGATATTTTAAACAAGAGCCATTGTTGAGAAAATTAAAATTTTCGAAAAACCTTACATGTAAAGGGTAGTTTGGGGTTTGAGAATGTTCTTGAAATTCTTCGTGTCGCATCCTTGGAAGGTATTAAACTTAAATACCTAGTTTGGTATTTTACTGACTTTTCGTTTTTGAGCTATCGTGTTCACAGACACAAGGACACACACGGAGATTTTTCTGAAAATGCTTTCTTTTTCTTTTTTTTTTTTTTTTTTTCTAAAGGGGACCCTAGAAAGTATATTTCCAGTGAAATCTCGGTATCGAATTTTTGGGTAGAGTGCAATACCTTCTCTATACACTAAAAACATTTATCGGAAAAACTAAACCAAAAACCAGGAATATCTCGGAAACGTTAGCTTTAGAATAAACTGTGTTTGTCATAAATTGTGTGCTTTAGCGAGATTAACTATTGTTAATCTTGGTTATCTCTTATGTACAGCATAACTGTAAATGAGCTATCCAATTACAAACGTCAGCAGAAACATGATATTTGTATAATTGCAAAGAAAATCTCAAATATTTGTTATGTTGGTAAACCTGTTGCATATTTGTTAACTTCGTTGCTAGGAGAGTATATAACAGAAAAGTCTGATATGTTAAATTCACACGACTTTCTCTACATCGCAGTAACAAATTATTGTTAAACAGTTTATTCTTCTATCTACTTTATGATAATCGAGATAAACATTAGCAGAACTTGTCTTAATTACTTTCTTACTTGTTAGTAGAAGGCTAAAACGATAGACAAATAATAAGGAATATGTCAGAAATAATCAGTTCTACGAAAAAAACGTACAGGACATAAATTGTGTGTTTTAACGTGATCTATGTATTTGGGTAGGAAGTTTTTGCCCATGTCTTACGGTTTACCAGTTACGCAAAATTTAGCAAAATTCATTGAGAATAAAAAGATTTTCAGAGGCTAATGCCAGAACATTCAAGATATACATTTTATTTGCTGTATACATATTTTTACTATATGGTATTTTAATAAAAGTCGTTAGAGCCATCTTTGAGCAAATCAACAGTTTCGAAATGCTTTCTATGAAATGGGTAGTTTAGGGTGGAGGGATTTTTCTCAATATCTTCGTGTTGCATCCCTGGAGGCTACTAAACTTAAGCTCCATGTTTGGTATTTTACCGACTTTACGTTTTTGAGTTTTCGAGTTCACACAAACACGCATATACACGGGACGGGCCTTTTTCTACAAATGGTTTTTTATTCTCTCTACACGTAATTGTACATTGTGTGTAGAGAAGGTATTGTAATGCACCCAAAAATTCGATACCAAGATTTCGCTGGAAATACATGCTTTGAGACTCCCTCAATCCAAAAAAAAAGCATTTTTAGACAAATTTCCGTGTGTGTGTCAGTCTGTGTACGTGTGTGTGTCTGCGGGTAGCATAGCTCAAAAATGATAAGTCCCTTAAAAACCAAAATTGGTGTTTAAGATTGGTGTCTTCCAAGGATGCGACACGAAGATTTTCAGGAAAATCCCCCACCCCCCAACTCTCTTTACATGGAACTTTTTCGAAAATATTAATTTTCTTAAAAATGGCTCTAACGATTTTGATTAAAATATGGTATATTAAAGATATTTACCTGACAAATAAAATGTATATCTTGAATTTTCTGGGAATAGCTTCTGGATACATTTTACGGAATGTTGCCTAACTGCTAAACCGTAATAGATGGACAAAAACTTATCAACAAAACATGTAAAGCACTTTAAAGCACATAATTTGTGTTACATACAGTTTTTCCGTGGAGTTGATAGTTTTTTAGATATTCCTTGTTTTTGGTTTTAGCTTGGTAAAACAGTTTTGTCATACAGGAATTTGTCAACTCGTGTCCATACAAACAAAGGAACTTCAGTCACATAGCAACCAACTTTTGAATATCACTTTAACCTATGGTAATCCCTTATTTAGCTTTTACTTACAAGGAAGCAATTTTTCTGCTAATGTTTTCTCGATTAGCATGAAGTAAATAGAAGCATCAGCTTTTTAACAATAATTTGTTGCAGAGATATAGAGATTTTTTTAAAAGAGGATCCTAAAGCATATATTTCTGGTGAAATCTCGTTATCGAATTTTTGGGTGGACTGCAATACCTTCTCTGTACGCTATGTACATAGCACGCGTAGAGAAAATAAAACAGAATATGACTTTCAAGTTAGTGTGTTCAACCATAAACCATACTCGTACAAAGGTAAAGTATGAGAAAAGTCATTTATAGTAATTTGACAATTTGTTTAGTCTTTAACATTGACTTGAAGAGTCATATTATCACATGAACTGACGTTTCTTCGACCAAGTCATTTGTTTCACTGCTAACACCAACTTCTTAATATATCTGGTTACGCGTACCAAGAGCATCACATTCAATAGAGCCACTAAAAACAGACTCTGTATAATATAATAAAAATAATTCATAACAATTGTAATATTAACATTCATAATCGAAAACGGCGATTTATTGTTTTCAATTAACTGCATGGTTACCACAGCAACTATCAAATTCACGATATGAATAATAATAAACGTAAAACTGTTCAGTGATATAAGGTTTAATATGCCATATTATAATTATTGCTTGCATTAAAATAGCTATTTATTATACAAGTGTATAAACGGAGAGTTTATCCATGAGTAGAACAATTTAAAACACAATCCGAAGGGGAGCGTTTTAAGTTCTACGAGTGGATAATAGAGGTTTGTCCACTTGTATAATACATTATTTATCCTACAGATACGATAAATTAGTATATGAAAGCATTCAATTAATGATTTTATAACAGATAGTAATATATTAAATAAGGAATAAGGTATTGAATTGCGGCGTTCTTATAGTTATAAAATATGGTAGGCTATGTATGAATACTAATTTTGTTTTTATTGCTGCTAGTTTCAAATTTATTAAGTTTACGATGGGCGTTGAGTACGTTAATATATCGATTCCAAATGAAATATTAATTAAGGAAGCAGTTTAGGATTTATTACCGTGGACTTTACGGAAATTATACGAAAAAGAGTTTCAGCAATTTAAGGATTGGCAGACACCAAAAAATGTTCCCGAATGTGGAAACGGTTGTTCCTATTTGCAATGATATACTGCTTGTAATACATTTGGAGGTATTAGCTTTTATGGTAATGTGCAACAAGTTCACTTTCATGTAGTTAAGGAATAAAAATGTTTGATGTTGCTGTTAAAAGGTTATAGAAAATGTGTAGCTATCAAACTTTCATTTATTTACTTTATCCCACTCGTTGCGCTAATAACTATCACTTTGATTTAAGGTCCAAGTTTTCTTACGTCGTTTTCTGCATAGCAACGGTGTCTATTACAAGTATGTGTAGGATAAAGTATTTTATAAACGTAGATTAACTTGGTGCGAAAGTAGCTCCTTGCGGTCGTGATCTAACTCATTAATAAAGCTCGACTTTTGCAACCAGTTAAATAATATATATTACCACAGCGGTATTTGAATTTGCTGCGAACGCTGCTAAGTACATTTTAGCACTGCATGGAATTCTAAAGGAGTATACATTTACAATCCAAAACATAGGCACACAAAAACTAATGCACATTAACTCCTGATAAGTGTTGCATTTCGGGCGAGGGGGGGGGGTTCCACGGGTGTCACGAGCCTCATCATTTCACCGTTGAATGATTATTATGACTTGTCCCACTCCAAAGCCACAAACGTGTCCGGAGACGAAAACAGCATAGAAGAGTCATTCATGCAGAGGAAGTTAATGATGGCCGTTACACCTGCTGGCTTGTAATGGGATGGCGTTTCTCCTCTGTCCAATTTTCATAGTAATAGCATTGCCCAGAAATGGCTTTGGCGCTGAAAAACGGAGCATGATAATATTCCTAATGATATTTGTGTAATGGTATGTGTCCCTTCTCTTTAAATTATTTATGGGTGTTCACCAGAATATGCTTTCATCTCTTAGGATTCTTTTTAGCAGATAATTGGGACTTCGATGCATTCACACTTCCCTCTTAGGGAACTATTAAATGACCAGTGAGACTAAACATCACTAGTGCACAATATTACTGGATTGAAGTTCGGTGTAAACAGACTATGATGTGATGGAGTAGGTGTGGTCTCTACAGCCCATTGCACTATTTATCTTTGCTCACTGCCTGATTTCCTTCAGTTCCTGCTAGTAGATATACCAGTTAACGCTGAAAAAGAGCGAGATAAATATCGACATTGAACAAACTTGTGGATGATTCAAACATAGTTTGAGTGACAGAAGGAGAACCTTTTCTTTCGATACAGTGTAGATGTATCTTGTACTTCATTACAAAGTTTGTTGCATTTATGTTGAATGTGTTTTCAAAGCTCTGCATATTATTATCCTGAATTTTTTGTATCAACGTTATACTTTTATTTGTAAAAGTACAAAGTCCTTTTATTTACTAATCGTATTATGCAATAATTGTTTTATTGTGTTATTTTATGAATTAGAGCGATGCATATAATGTCAGTACATGTAATGAGCTACTTTTGAAACAGATTATACCCCAACGTGTGCATGTATACGCTACAAACACCCCCCTATTACCGAAGTCTATTCGTAACTGTATGCCCTTCGAGCTGTAATCATCACTGTACTGATACCATACGTGTACGTTCACTCGTGTTTTAAATCCGAGGCTGGAGATTTGGGTCACATGCTTTATATTTAACAAGGACATTCTATTGAGAATTTGTATTTTCTCTACCATGTGTTCGCCTATAGCATCCCAGAGATCGTCTGCCCCTGAGTACAGTCAAATGTAAATATTACTACGAATACATTTATGTTAGTAAAGTGTGACAATGCCTCCTTTACTTTCAAAGTGGTGTTGGAGGTGGTGTAATGGTGGTGATAGTGGTGGTTATGGTGGTGGTGTTGGTGATGGTGGTGATGGTGGTAGTGGTGGTGGTAGTAGTGGTGGTGGTAGTGGTGATAGTGGTGGTTATGGTGGTGGTGGTGGTGGTGATGGTGGTGATGTTGGTGGTAGTGGTGGTGGTAGTGGTGGTGGTAGTGGTGGTTGTAGTGGTGATAGTGGTGGTTATGGTGGTGTTGTTGGTGATGGTGATGGTTATGGTGGTGTTGTTGGTGATGGTGGTGATGTTGGTGGTGGTGGTGGTGGTGGTGATAGTGGTGGTTATGGTGGTGGTGGTGTTGGTGATGGTAGTGGTGGTGGTGATAGTGGTGGTTATGGTGGTGGTGTTGGTGATGTTGGTGGTGGTGTTGGTGATGTTGGTGGTGGTGGTGGTGGTGGTGGTGATGGTGGTGGTGTTGGTGATGGTGGTGGTGTTGGTGATGGTGGTGATGTTGGTGGTGGTGACGGTGGTGATGTTGGTGGTGACGGTGGTGATGGTGGTGATGTTGGTGATGGTGGTGGTGATGGTGGTGATGTTGGTGATGGTGGTGATGTTGGTGATGTTGGTGATGGTGGTGATGTTGGTGATGGTGGTGGTGATGGTGGTTATGGTGGTGGTAGTGGTGGTGGTAGTGGTGGTGGTAGTGGTGGTTATGGTGGTGTTGTTGGTGATGGTGGTGATGTTGGTGGTAGTGGTGGTGGTGATGGTGGTGACAGTGGTGGTTATGGTGGTGGTGTTGGTGTTGGTGATGGTGGTGGTAGTGGTGGTTATGGTGGTGGTGTTGGTGATGTTGGTGGTGATGGTGGTGATGTTGGTGGTGATGGTGGTGATAATGGTGGTTATGGTGGTGGTGTTGGTGATGGTGGTGGTGATGGTGGTGATGGTGGTGGAAGTGGTGGTTATGGTGGTGGTGTTGGTGATGGTGATGTTGGTGGTAGTGGTGGTTGGTGATGGTGATGGTGGTGAATGTGGTGATGGTGGTGGTGATGGTGGTAATGAATGTGGTGATGGTAGTAGTGGTGATGGTGGTGGTGATGGTGGTAATGATGGTGGTGATGGTAGTAGTGGTGATGGTAGTAGTGGTGATGGTGGTGGTGATGGTGGTGATGAATGTGGTGATGGTAGTAGTGGTGATGGTGGTGGTGATGGTGATGGTGGTAGTGATGGTGGTGATGGTGATGGTGGTGTTGATAATGATGATCAATGTGGTGATTGCGATGGTCATGTGGTCATGGTGGTGATGGTAGTAGTGGTGATGGTGGTGGTCATGGTGGTGATGGTGGTGAATGTTGTGATAATGGTGGTGATAATGGTGATGATGGTAGTGATAGTGGTGCTGATGGTGGTGAATGTGGTGATGGTGATGAATGTGGTGATGGTGGTGGTGGTGATGGTGGTGATGGTGATGATGGTGGTGGTGATGGTGAAGGTGATGATGATGATGGTGGTGATGATGGTGGTGATGATGATGGTGGTGATGATGGTGGTGATGATGGTGGTGGTGATGGTGGTGATGATGATGGTGGTGGTGATGGTGGTGATGAGGTGGTGATGGTGGTGATGATGATGGTGGTGGTGATGGTGGTGATGATGATGGTGGTGATGATGATGGTGGTGGTGATGGTGGTGATGATGATGGTGGTGGTGATGGTGGTGATGATGATGGTGGTGATGATGATGGTGGTGGTGATGATGGTGATGGTGATGGTGGTGATGAGGTGGTGATGGTGGTGATGATGATGGTGGTGATGATGATGGTGGTGGTGATGGTGGTGATGATGATGGTGGTGGTGATGGTGGTGATGATGATGGTGGTGGTGATGGTGGTGATGATGGTGGTGATGGTGATGATGATGATGGTGGTGATGATGGTGGTGATGATGATGGTGGTGGTGATGGTGGTGATGATGATGGTGGTGATGAGGTGGTGATGGTGGTGATGATGATGGTGGTGATGATGGTGATGATGATGGTGATGATGATGATGGTGGTGATGGTGGTGATGATGATGGTGGTGATGGTTCCTGTCTCTCCTAAATGAAGCAAAGGGCATTGTTGCGATCTTTCCATGATTGGATTTTTTGTTATGCCCCGAGAGGAGAGGACGAGATGAGAGCAATTACAGAGGACAGCCGGAATCAGACTGCGATACGGATCTGTCCTGGAGAGTCCCTAACAGTCCACAAGAATGCGCCACCACCGCTGCTCTCGCCGACACTTACGAAACCTGAAAGAAAGACCAGACGGATGTAATGGAGGGACTGGAAATTCGGGTGGAAGTGAAGAATTCTCCCCAGCATTCCATGAGCTGGGAAAAGTCCCGAAAAAAACCATGGGTCAGAGATATCGGCCTCGAGGAACCGATCCCACGACTACCCAATTGCCAGTCTTAGACACAACGTCTGAGCCTTGCTTTAACACTTCTGACTAAGCCATTTCAAGAGTGTTCCTTCTTTACCTGTTTAACTTTGGCGAGCAGTGTACACTTGTTATCGCGTCGGTCACCCAAACACTGTACTACTTGCACTGTGAGCATTAATTGTGCAACATAATATCAACCAATCATTGTATAAGAGACTGTGAACGTTAAGGGATCAGCATGATTGTAAAACAGCTAATTATCTCGTCACTAGGAGTAGCAACTTGGGGACCGATAGCGGAACGCATATGGATACTAGTTGCATACCTACGAGAAGAGACCGACCTGCTTTGGCGACTGCACCCGCATAACCTGTAGTAATGTGTTGGGGAACATGGCTCCACGCAGCAGTATATTATGTTGTATATTACAATACTGTTTTACAGGTAATTGATAATGCATACCCTTCAATCAGATTGTAAAATATCTTGCATCAAAAAGATTGCATGAAGATTTGAAATTTAAACAGAAGAACTTTGTAGATATATCTGTGACATTAACACATATTTGGAAACATCGAACTTTCAAATTCCTCGAGCACTGAAAGATGTTGATGAACTTGTACAAGCATTAATTCATGACACCTGTTTAGACCGTGTGAAATAGAAAGCGAAGGCAGTGTTCGGAAAACAAATATCAGATTTTCAATAGTGAGTGAAATGCGAAATGTACTACTTCGTGCTGCTACGGAAATAAGTGCTCATAGAGTACCTAACCCAATAATCGATGATGTATCCTATTGATCTTGTGATGTGGAGCGAAGATATTCATAATATAAAGCCTGACTGATAAATCCTAGCTTGGCATTGAATTTTCCTAAAAATATCTTGCTTTCCTTAGGTAATCGAGCTCTAGGTTCGCTTCCCGTGACCGGCATACCTGATCCATGTATTTTCGGTGGTTTCCCCGTGTTACAAATTATTGTTATAAAGCTTATGCTTCTATTTACTTCATACTAATCGAGAAAAAATTAGCAGAAATAGTCTTATTACTTGCATCCTTGAAAGTAGAAGCGAAATAAGGGAATACCATAGGTTAAAGTGATAGTCAAAAGCTGGTTGCTATGTGAATGAAGTTCCTATGTTTGTATGGACAGGAGTTGACATATTCCTGTATGAAAAAAGTTAAATTTTTCAAAGCTTAAACCAAATACAAGGAATATCTAAAAAACGATCAGCTCAACGAAAAAATGTATTCCACATAAACTGTGAGTTTTAATGTGCTCTAAATTTTTTGTGTGGTAACTTTTTGTCCATTTCTTACGGTTTAGCAGTTATGCAAATGTCCATTAAGTTCATCCAGAATAAAGTAATCTTCAGAGGCTATTCCCAGAAAATTCAAAATATACATTTTATTTATCAGGTGAATATCTTTAATATTCGAAATTTTAATCAAAATGGTTTGAACCATTTTTTAGAAAATCAAAATTTTCGAAAAAAATTGCATATAAAAGGTAGTTTGGGGTGGGGGGATTTTTCTCAAAATCTTCGTGTCGGATACCTGAAAGACACTAAACCTAAAAACCAAGTTTGGTATTTTAGCGACTTTTCGTTTTTGAGTTATCGTGTTCACAGACACACGGACACACTGACACACGCACACACACACACACACACACACACGGTCCTTTTTCTGAAAATACTTTGTTTGCATACAGGGGACCCTAAAACATACATTTCCGGTGAAATCTCGGTATCGAATTTTTTGGTGGAGTTCAATACCTTCTCTATACATTATGTACATAGTGCGTGTAGAGAAATTAAAAAGAAGCTGTGAACGCTGTTCTTGCAAAAAAGAATTAAGACGAAATTCTCTGCGTGAACAAATAATGTTGCCTCGTGAAATAAACATCTCTTAAGAACCATGTTAGATATTTAGAAGTATGATTTATTTGCTAGTGCATATAAAAGATATTTGCTAACTCAAAAATCGGATGTGCTCCATTCACATACCTTTTTCTACATCTCTGCAATGAATTATTGTTAAAAAGTTTATTCTTCTATTTACTTCATGCTAATTGAGAAAAAACTAGCAGAAATGACCTTATTACTTGCTTCCTTGTAAGTAGGAGGGAAATAAGGGAATATCATAGGCTAAAGTGATAGTCAAACCTTTTAAAAGTTGGCTGCCATCTGATTGAGGTTCCTTTGTTTGTATGGCCAGGAGTAGACAAATTCCCGCTTCAGAAAAGGAAGTATTTTTAAACTGAAACAAATAACAAGAAATATCTCAAACGCGGTCAACCTCACGAAAAAATCTATACAACATAAATTGTGTGTTTTAACGAGCTCTACATTTTTTGACAAGTAAGATCTTGCCTATCACCTGCAGTTTACCATTTATTCAAAATTCCGCAAAATTCATCCAGAATAAATAGGTATAGAGGCTATTCCCAGAAAATTCAAGATATACATTTTGTCTCGTAAATATCTTAAATATGGAATTTTAATTAATATTGCTAGACACATTTTTGAGAAAATCAAAATTTTCGAAATTTTTTCGAAGTAAAGTGCAGTTGGTGTGGAGGAATTTTCTTGAAAACCTTTGTGTCGCATTCTTGGGAGATACCTAACTTGGATATCAAGTTTGGTATTTAATTGACTTTTCGTTTTTTAGTTATGCTGGCCAAAAACATACACACACAGACACACACACACAAACATTTTTCTAAAAATGTTTTTTTTTCTTATTCTGAGTGTCCCAAAACATGTATTTCCGGTGGAATCTCGGTATCGAATTTTAGTACAATACAATACCTTCTCTATCACTATGTACATAGCACGTGTAGAGAAAGTAAAAATTGAAGGAGATTCGCCGGGTTCAATCCTAAGCTCTGTAAACGATAGATGGGGAGAGCAAAAACCACGCAGCAGTGGCTGGCAACCAATGTTCCGCGGTTCATCGCTGCTGCAGACTGGACTAGCGGAAGTCCGGACCTCAATCCATTGGATTATTCTCTGTGGCAGAAGCTCGAGGCAATAGCATATCAAAAGGGCCACCGCAATATTGAGGTGCTAAAAGTCATATAAACTGTCATGAAAATTCTAAATTCCGAAACCCCCAACTACGCTTAACATGGAACTTTTTTCGAAAATTTTGATTTTGTCAAAAATGGCTGTAATGATTTTGATTAAAATGTCAAATATTTAAGACAATTACCTGACAAACAAAATGTATATCCTGAGTTTTCTAGGAATAGACTCTGAAGATTACTTTATTCTTGATTAATTTTACGAAATTTTAAAAACTACTAAACCGTAAGAGATGGACTAAAACTTACCACACAAAAATTGTAGAGCACATTAAAACACACAATTTATGTCGTGTATATATTTTTCGTGGAGTTCATCGTTTTTGACATATTTCTTGATTTTGGTTTCAGCTATGAGCAACTTAAAAATTTCTCATATAGGAATTTGTCAACTCCTGTCCATATAAACAAAGGAACTGCAGTCACATAGCAACCAGCTTTTGATTATGAGTTTAGCCTATAGTACCCCCCTTATTTCTGTACTATTTACAAGCAAGCAAGTAATACGCCTATTTCTATCATTTATTTCTCGATTAGCATGAAGTAAATAGAAGAATAAGCTTTTTAACAATAATTTGCTACAGAGTTGTAGAGAAAGTCATGTGAATGGAATATATCAGATTTTTAGTTTTAGCAATTTATTTAAACCGATACCAAGAGATGTAATAATTTACGTACACGTTATATTCTATATGATCAGAGCTGAAACTTTTATTTCGTGTATCATATTTCTTAATTAAATAATCTTTAAGACCGAGGTACTGTGGAACATAACTGAATGTAGTGCTGTTTAAAGCCGAAATGTATTGAGAAGTCCGTCTGCGTAGAGTATATTCGAACACCATTGTTCTGCCTAAGCATTAAAACTAATCTCTTATTGGCTAGTCTTCCCGCACCCAGTAGCGCCTCTTCTCCTGAGACACTAAAAACTGTCCAAGTATCTCATTTAGGCTGTTAGCTCCCCAGTAACCCTCGTGTTTTTATTTCTCCCCATCCCCTAATAGGCTTGCGTTGTGACCCTTTAACTCAAGGACATTCTTTTATACGTTTCACCCCAGCTCTCTAGCTATTGTGCACAAAAAACGTGCAAGAGATATCTTTATACTTTGTGTATACGTACTATATATAGTATTGCACCGAAAAATTTGATACCGAGTTTTCACCGGAAATATATACTTTGAGACCCCCTATTCCAAATAAAAAAGCATTTTTAGAAATATGTACGTGTGTGTGTGTGTCTGTCTGTCTGTCTGTCTGTGGGAGCGTAGCTCAAAAAGTCTGTTAAATACCAAACTTGGTAACAAAGTTGAGCATCTTTCAAGGATGCGATACGAAGATTTTCAAGAAACATCCCCCATCCCCAACTACCCTTTACATGGAACTATTTTCGAGAACTTTGATTTTCTCAAAAATGGCTCTAACGATTTTGATTAAAATATCTTATATTAAATATATTTACATGACAAATAAGATGAATATGTTACAGTTTCTGGAAGTGGCCTCTGAAGACCTCTTCATTCTTGATGTCTTATATAACTGGCAAACATTCAGACATTCACAAAAACTTACTGAAGTGGTGCACTCACATGACTTTCTCTAGCTGCTCTAAAAGCTTCTTGCAAAAGATTATTCTTCTTTGTACACAATGATAATCGAGATAAATATTAGCAGAATGTTCTTATTATTCAGTTCCTTATGATTGGAAGGCAACTAAGGGAATGTGCTGGGCTAAATGATAGTCAAATGTTTTAAAATCTGTTAGTTATGCGATTGTCACTGTCTTTGCTCGGCCAGGAGTAGAACAAAAGAAAAACGGACACTTGCTGCATAAGAAAAGTAAAAGTACTTCACAATTGACACCAAAACCAGGGAATATCTCGGAAACGGTTACCTCCACAACAAAAACGTAAAGGACATAAATTGTGTGTTTTGGCGAGATCTACGGTTTTCTGTGTAGTAAGTTTTTGTCTATCTTTTAGAGTTTAGCAGTTAAGCAAAATTCTATCCCTTTAGCCTAGTTTATTTCACAATTTCCCTTCTATTTTCAAGGAAGCAAGTAATCAGATCATATTTGTTAATGTTTATCTCGATTTGCATGAAGTAGATAGAAGAATTAGCTTTTTAACAATAATTTGCTCCAAAGCTGTAGAGAAAGTCACGTGAATGGAACACGTCAGATATTTTGTCTAGATATCGCCATTTAAGCTGCGGTAGCTGGGTGTTTGAAGTCCTTCTTTTTTTGGAATAAGATGCGTGTTTAAGATCCTCTTTCTACTGTTGGGCTGCAGTTATACGTTTGTTCTGGGAATCCAAATGACTGCCGTGGACCACGCCGAATTATCCTTCATTTCCCTGTGGAACAAAATAAAAAGGAGGGAATGTCAGATATCGCGTTGAGACCCAGGGTTTATAGCCCACAGGGGGAAACCAGGCGCCTGCCCGCTCCAAATTCAAAAGATAATAATGTGCAGCGATATTTTTATGTAGCGATAAATCGGTTCTATGCCTGGAGGCCACGTGACAACTTACCAACATATTGCCTCTTTGTTAAATTTTATTGCTGGTACTTGTGTTTTCGTTTTTACACGTCATGTAACAGATTTGTGCGCCAACTGGCGGGAATTATCTCAAACAGGAGTGGCGATGGGAAAGTGGCCAGTGTGTCGAGCTTTTGAGAGTAAATACATAGTATATACAGGCTGTGTGGTTTTAGTTTCTCTATCATGTACATACAATGTACTGAGTATACAGAGAGGCTATTAGGTATATTCCATCCAAAAATTGATACACATACTTTATCGGATATATATGTTTTGAATCTAGAAAAGATATCTGTGGTGTTCCATTCACATAACTTTCTCTACAACTCTGCAACAAATTATTGTTAAAAAACTTATTTTTCCATTTACTTAATGTTAATCGAGAAAAACAACTAGCAGAAATAGCCTGGTTACTTGCTTATTTGTAAGTAATAGAAAAATATGGGAGTACCATTGGTTAAAGTGATACTCAAAAGTTGATTGCTATGTGTCTGAAGTTCCTTTGTTTGTATAGATAGCAGTTGACAAATTCCTGTATGAGAAAAGGTTTTCAAAGCTGAAACCAAAAAAAAAGGGATATATCAAAGACAATCAACTCCATGAAAAAATGTATACAACATAAATTGTGTGTTTTAACGTGCTCTACATTTTTTGTACGGTAAGTATTTGACCATCTACTACGGTTTAACGTTTATGCATAATTCCGTAAAATTCATCCAGAATAAAGTAGTCTTCAGAGGCTATTCCCAGAATATTCAAGATATATATTTTATATGTCAGGTAAATATCTTTAATATGCGATATTTTAATCAAAACCGTTAGAGCCATTTCTGAGAAAATCAACATTTTCGAAAAAAGTTCAATGTAAAAGGTAGTTGGGCGTGGGCAGGGGATGTTCTTGAAAATCTTTGTTTTGCATCCTTGCGAGATACCGAAACTTAAATACCAAGTATGGTAATTAACGGTCATTTCGTTTTTAAGCTATGCTGCTCACAGACACACGGACCCATACGCAGACACAAACGGACCTTTTTCTAAAAACAAATTGGATTCAGGGGGACCCAAAACATGTATTTACCGTGAAATCAAATTTTTGGGTGGAATGCAATACCTTCTCTATAATTATGTACATAGTAGCTAGAGAAGGTATTGTATTCCACCCTAAAGTTTGATGTGAAAATTTCACCGGAAATATGTGTTTCTGGATTCTGCGTTTTAGAAAAAGAAAACAGTTTTAGAGAAAGGTCCATGTGTATGTGCACGTGTGTGTGTATAACCTGTCTGACGAAAGAATGTAGTTTCTTGGGAAGGTTGCTGGTTTAGAGCGGCCAGAGAAGACTGGAATATAGTACAGTCTGACCATCAAAACATCAGCACTGCGTACGTAAACAGGAATAAACTAAACGATCCACAACAGGATAAACTTTTTGTTTTATTTATTACTAATGATATTAATTTTCAACTTTGTGAGCGTATGACTACGCGCGGCGATGTTTACATTTTGATTTGATTCGAACCCGTCCACTGTAAGAGACTCAACTGCTGCATTCCAGTATTGCCGAACTGTACAGGGCATGCACCGGGAGTGACAACGTAATACTGCTTATCTTTTTGTGTTTATGTAGCCATCTATAACAAAATTGAAATTAGTATTATAATATGATATAAATATCTTTAATATAAGGTATTTTAATCAACATTTTTGAGAAAACAATTTCAAAAAATTTTCCATGTAAAGGTTAGTTTGGGGTGAAGAGAATTTCTTGAAAATCTTCGTGTCGCATGCTTGTAAGAAGCTAAACTTAAATCCTAATTTTGAATTTTACTAACTTTACGTTTTTGAGTTATCGTGTTGACAGGTGCACACTCAAATACGGACCTTTTGCTGTGTTGATCCGTTATTGTGATCAGAACATATGTGAAGCGACGAAGGTACGTCCACATGCTTAAAGGCATTGATGAGCCAAGTACAAATAGTTAGGTCCTCATTAATCTGTTGAACTGGTGGGAATATTATCATAATGTAAATTGTAAGGAAGAAAGCTAGCTGCCGATTAAGGTTTTAAAGTATCTTCACGAGGGAATAAATTCAAATGTTAAGGAAACTGCAGTGTTTATCATTTTACCTCACCTAAAAAAATACCCTAAGATAATTAGCTAGGTGATATCAGCATTGGGGTATTCATCAGCTGCTGAGCCGAGATCACATCACTGCATTGGAAATATCCTTCCTTCCGAAGGACGTCTTTTCCCCGCTACAAAATATCCGTTTTTGGCTGTAGTGCAATACCTTCTCCACCTATGCTAAGTAGAGATAGTAAAATCAAACTCATCAAAATGGTTTACCTGTTTTTAGAAAGTAAAAATAAAACTCTTAAATTGGTTAACTTCTTTCACTGAATTCAAGTCAATAAAAACATAGTGCAAGCATACAACGCTCGATGCTTTAAGTTAAACTGAACATATATCACTTTTATGTTGAGAATCGCATCTCTCCTACCTCAGTTCTGGTACAGGCCGCTAGGGTGCTCCTTGCTCTCGTGTTGTAATTTATTGGACACAACTCCCGTGAATTCGGCAGCCATTCTTCACGTGATACAATCCCCACACATTTTTCTCCATACCGTTTGGTCGTGTTGTTTTAGACTTTTATTGTTGGGCGTTGAAATATCTGACGTCATCAGCAAGGCGATTGCACATTTTACTTCCTCCACTACGTACAAAGTAGTAGAGAAGGTATTGTATTTCACTCAAAAATTCTCTACGGATATTTCACTTGAAATAAATGTTTTGATCACCTCGGAACCTAGAAATCATTTTTACTTTGTCTGGCCCACATGTACAATGTACATATGGGATAAATAAGGTATTGTATTCCACCCAAAATTCGATGTTGAGATTTCACCGGAGATATATGTTTTTGGGTCCCCGGAGTCTGAAAAAAAAGGTACCTGTGTGTTTCTGTGTGTGTGTGTGTATGTGTGTGTGTGGACAGCATAGCTCAAAAACTAAAAGACCGTTAAATACCAAACTTGGTATTTAGGTTTAGTATCTTCCAAGAATAGTTTTCAAGAAAATCCCTCCATCACCAACTACACATTAAATTTTTTATTTATTTCAATATTCATCTAGCGATTTTGATTAAAATTCCGTATATTAAACCTATTTACATCGAAAATAAAATGTATACCTTGAAGATTCTAAGAATGGATGAATTTCTTCATATTTTGCCTAACTGTTCAACCGTAACAGATAGAAAAAAACTTACTACACTAAAAATGAAGATCTTGTTAAAATACTACCTTTATGTCCTTTACGATTTTGTTATAGAGTTAACCGTTTCAGAGATATTCCCTGTCATTGGTTTCAATTGTAAAGTACTTGCACTTTTCTCAGACAGAAAGTATCCGTTTTTCTTTTGTTTCACTCCTGGCCAAGCAGAGAAGCAAATTTCAATGACAGTCGCAAAACAACAGCTTTTAAAACATTTGTATATCAGTTTAACCTAGTGCATTCCTTTAGTTCCCTTCTACTTATAAGGAACTAAGTAATAAAAAATTCTGCTATTTTTAATCTTTTGCAAGACTTTTTTAGAGCAGCTAGAGAAAGTCATTTGAGTGTAGCACATGAGATTTTTTTGTTTACCGGTTAGATGAGGTAAAAGTTAAACAAAAGTATTATTTGTAACGCTTGAAATGAAAATTAACCGGATATAGACTAGCCGTTACAAATTGGAACAGTGAAGTGCTGTTAAGTTTGCCGAATGATGGAACATCGCATCACCGGCTTGTACAACAATACTCCCGCACTAATCTAATACCCATCATCATCCATCATCCGCGATGACAACGTCCTCTCTCTCGTAATTTTTCATGATTTTATATTTTCAATTTATGCTCCGCCGCAAATGCAATGTTGTCATTGTTCATCACAGATGAAATATTACAGAATATGAAGTGCTTCGGGCGGATAATGTTTGCTATGTTTCATGCTGGAAAAGTTGAACATCACTATTTGTTCTCAGCGACTATAAATGATTGCGAATTTTCAGTCTAATGGTTAATTTCGTTTGTTAGTCCTAAAGGGCCAGAGTGTGGTTTTTCCTTTCTGTGCCACTTATTTATTGTGGGTCCTGTTTTGGAGCGGTGTTTAATTCCTGGTAGAGGACCGTGCTCACTCAGTATCATAGGTACAGCATTTTTACTTTCTCTAGCCCACATGTACATAGTAGATAGGGAAGATATTGTATTACACCCAAATGTTCGATGTTGACTTTCACCGGAAATATATGTTTCGGGGTTCCCTGAGTCCGAAAAAGAAGATTCGTGTGTGTATGTGGACAGCATAGCTCATAAACAAAAAGACCGTTTAATACCAAACTTGGCATTTAGGTTTATTATCTTCCAAGGAAATGATACAAAAATGTTCAAGAAAATCCCCCCACTATAGGTCGTTTGCCGCTGCAACGTTGTCAGCATGTGTTTTTTATTTATTGAAAAGCCTAAAATATTTGTGCAGTGGTCAGACAAAAAGGAAAGACTATGCTCGGAATAATGAAGTGTGCAACTGATTTAATGACTTCCTTTTCACCCGGTAACAGCTTCCAGTTAGAAGTGTCTATCGAAAATTATTCACATTTCGTATTAAACATGCAATTTCTTTGAATGGAACAAAGGGAATCTATCAGTGAAATACTTCTCATAGGAGTTTTGTTTACTGTTATTGCATACTCATGTTGGATGGAAAGCACTGAGAAATTAAAATCGTAGCGAGCTCTCGTATTCTAACAGCAAAAATCAAAACTGCATTAAATAAAAACGCTGGAGTACGAACTACGACCCTTCAAAGTCTTGTTAAAATTACTTAAAACACACAAGTTGTGTTGGGGGATCATAAAAACCACTTAGCAGTACTAAACTGCCGCAGCAGGCAGGTAGAGAGCAGGAGAAATGTAAACATTGATAAGTGAGTCTGTCTAAATGACATACAGAAGCGGTTCCCAACGGAGTTTTCAAGTGCAGCCAGCAAGTCCCTGTGAACGGAAAGTGGATATTCCTGCCACACGCTGCGCACAAAATACATCTACCTACTGTTTATTTTATCTCACGGCGCTCTCCGGGGATTTCGTAACAACATCAATTTTCTAAATATTTGTTTATTGATACTGGGTTGAATAAAAGGAGCAACGGTATTGATTCTATGCAGGGGCACCGCTCATGAAGTAATATCTCACCCGCATTCGTGAGGTTGCGAGTTCAAATTCGAGGGCAAAACAATTTTCTTTGTAGTAGCTTTGAATCAATCGCCAAATTAAATTCCAGATTGGGTCATTTCCAACTTAAGTGCAAAAAAATAGTAAAAATAAAAATACATGGTAACAGATTCTGCTCTGCCATCTGTCAACACTTAATGAGGGCAAGTAAATTGGACAGTACTCAAATGCCATCTGCCGATTGGTGAAGAAGCAAAGCTACTATTACCTAGACCTAGAGAATCTGCTGGCACATGTTCGCGTTTTCTATCATATCAGATACAATTGCCTGTAGAACTCTGTAGACAAGAGTCGAAACTGTCATCTGTTCATCTCACACAGAAGCCGAATTACAGTTGCTTAGCAATAAGACCTCTGTGGTCACAAGTTTAAGCTGTCATCTGTCCATCTAATGTAGAAGTAGAGTTACAGTTGTCTGACAGTAAGGTCTCTATGGACACGAGTTTAGGATGCCATTGTCCATCTCATGTACAAGCAGAGATACAGTTGTCTGACATTAAGGTCTCTGTGGACACGAGTTTGGGATGCCATTGTCCATCTCATGTACAAGCAGAGATACAGTTGTCTGACAGTAAGGTCTCTGTGGACACGAGTTTAGGATGCCATTGTCCATCTCATGTACAAGCAGAGATACAGTTGTCTGACATTAAGGTCTCTGTGGACACGAGTTTAGGATGTCATCTGTCCATCTCATGTACAAGCAGAGATACAGTTGTCTAGCAGTAAGGTCTCAGTGGACACGAGTTTAGGATGCCATCTGTCCGTCATGTACAACAGTTGTGTACATCTGATGTACAAGCAGAGATACAGTTGTCTAGCAGTAAGGTCTCTGTGGACACGAGTTTAGGATGTCATCTGTCCATCTCATGTACAAGCAGAGATACAGTTGTCTAGCAGTAAGGTCTCTGTGGACACGAGTTTAGGATGCCATCTGTCCGTCATGTACAACAGTTGTCTAGCAGTAAGGTCTCTGTGGACACGAGTTTAGGATGCCATCTGTCCGTCATGTACAACAGTTGTCTAGCAGTAAGGTCTCTGTGGACACGAGTTTAGGATGCCATCTGTCCGTCATGTACAACAGTTGTGTACATCTGATGTACAAGCAGAGATACAGTTGTCTAGCAGTAAGGTCTCTGTGGACACGAGTTTAGGATGCCTGCCATCTGATGTACAAGCAGAGGTACAGTTGTCTGACAGTAAGGTCTCAGTGGACACGAGTTTAAGCTGCCATCTGTCCATCTCATGCGGAAGCAGAGATACAGTTGTCTGACAGTCTGGTCTCAGTGGACACGAGTTTAAGATGCCATCTGTCCATCTCATGTGGAAGCAGAGATACAGTTGTCTGACATTCAGTTCTCAGTGGACACAAGTTTAAGCTGCCATCTGTCCATCTGATGTACAAGCAGAGATACAGTTGTCTGACAGTAAGTTCTCAGTGGACACGAGTTTAAGCTGACATCTGTCCATCTCATGTGGAAGCAGAGATACAGTTGTCTGACAGTAAGGTCTCAGTGGACACGAATTTAAGATGCCATCTGTCCATCTCGTGTGGAAGCAGAGATACAGTTGTCTGACAGTAAGGTCTCAGTGGACACGAGTTTAAGCTGCCATCTGTCCATCTCATGCGGAAGCAGAGATACAGTTGTCTGACAGTCAGGTCTCAGTGGACACGAGTTTAAGCTGCCATCTGTCCATCTCATGTGGAAGCAGAGATACAGTTGTCTGACATTCAGTTCTCAGTGGACACAAGTTTAAGCTGCCATCTGTCCATCTCATGTGGAAGCAGAGATACAGTTGTCTGATAATCAGGTCTCTGTGGACACGAGTTTAAGCTTCCATCTGTATTTTGTTTTGGTAGTGTTTAACGCCCAATTTAACTACTTGTGACACCGCAGGCGATGACACTGATGACACATGAAGATGGAGCACCGGTGGAATGCGATGGCGGGGGAAACCGGAGAACCCGGAGAAAACCCGCCCCTGCGCCGCTTTGTCCAACACAAATCTCGCATGCGGTCGCACGGGATCGAACCTGGGCCGTCTAGGTGAGAGGCGAGTAGTCTAACCACTCGACCACGGAGCGGCCTTCCATCTGTCCATCTCATGTAGAAGTAGAAATACACCTTAATTTCAACGTTCCAAATTTCCCATTTATACTCAAAAATCCCCGAAATGTTTTCCCATACAACTTCAGAAGTGGCTTTCGCCCTAACCAAACTTTAAAAAATAAAGAATAAGTGCTTGTTTTTGTATTGAAAGAACTGGTCTATTCGAGCAAAATATCCAAAAAATGGTACTCTCGCAAGTTTATATGTCCACTCTTCTGGTGGGGAGGCCTTTTTTATTCGACTGTAAGAAATGAAGGGAAGATGTATACCTTTCTCTACCATGCGAATAATAAATAGCAAATGTATAGCATTCCAACCAAAATATCGATATTTTGAGGTACCCTGAATAAAGAAAAGCACGGGCTCTCAAAATATATTTCAAATGAAATCTCAGTATTGAAGTTTTACTTCCTTTCCTTGTACTATGTGCACAGGTATAGAAAAGGTAATGTATAACATCTAAACATTGATTAACGAGATTTAGCCAGGAATAGATGGTTTAAGACGTTGTGAATCTAAAAATGTATCTTTAGAAAAAGGTCAAAGTATCTGACTGTCTGTGGATAGCTTAGCTCAAAAATAAAAACTCTCTTAAATATCAACTTTGGTATTTAAGCTTTGTATATCCCAAGGATACGACACGAAGACATCAAGAAAATCCACTAACTCAAACTACCCTTTACATGAAAAAAAAGTTGAACATTTTAAGCTTCTGAAAATTACTCTAACGCTTTTGTTTAAAATATCGTATAGGTATTAACGATATTTTATGAAAATAAAATATATTTCTAGAACTTTTTGGGAATAGCCTCTGAAGACCTGAAGACTTCTTTATTCTGGATGAATTTTGTATAAGTGGTAACGCGTAAGACATAGACAAAACTTACTTTACAAAAGTTGACGATCCCGTAAAAAGAATTTTTTATCTTCCTTGTTAATCGAGTCAACTTTAAAATACTTACACTTTCCTTATACGGGAATTTTTTAACTCCTGGCATATGAACACAGAAACATCAATCACAAGGCAAGTAGCTTTTAAAATATTTGACTATCACTTTAGCCTACTGTATCCCCTTATTTCCTTTCTGCTTATAAGGAACTAATTAATAAGACATTTCTGCTCATTTTATCTCGATTAGCATGAAGTAGATAGAACAGTAAGCTTATTAACCATAATTTGTTACAGAGATGTAGAGTCTTGTGAATGGAACCTATCAATTTTTACTTTCTCTACACTTACTATGTACATAGTGTATAGAGAAGGTATTGACTCCACCCAAAAATTCGATACCGAGATTTCACCGGAAATACATGTATAATTGGTATTTAAGTTAAGTATCTTCCAGGGATGCGACACGAAGATTTTGAGAAAAATCCTCCCACCCCAAACTACCCTTTACATGAAACTTTTTCGAAAATTTCGATTTTTTCAAAAATGTCTTTAATGATTTTGATTAAAATATCGTATATTAAAGACATTTACCTGACAAATAAAATGTATATCTTGAATTTTTTGGTAATAGCCTTTGAAGAGTAGTTTATTCTTGATGAATTTTACGGAACTTTGAATAACCACTAAATCGTAAGAGAAGGACAAAAACTTACTACACAAAAAATGTAGAGCACGTTAAAACACACGATTTATGTTATATACATTTTTTTCGTGGAGTTCGTCGTTTTTGAGACATTCCTTATTTTTGGTTTCTGCTATGAAAAACTTATACTTTTCTCATACAGGAATTTGTCAACTGCTGTCTATACAAACAAAGGAACTTCAGTAACATAGCAACCAGCTTTTGATTTTCACTTTAACCAATGGTACTCCCTTATTTCGCTTCTACTTACAAGTAAGCAAGTAATATGGCTATTTCTGCTAATTTTTTACTGATTAGCATGAAGTAAATATAAGTATAAGCTTTTTAAGAATAATTTGTTGCAGAGATGTAGAGAAGGTCATGTGAATGGTAAAAATCAGATTTTTACTTTCTCTATACATACTATGCACAGAGTGTACAGAGAATGTATTATACTGCAACCAAAAATTCGGTACCGTGATTTTGCCGGAAATATATGTTTTGAGTCCTCCTGAATCCAGAAAAAAGCATTTTTAGAAAAGTCTCCATATGTGTATCTGTCTGACAGTGTGTAAATGTGACTCTCAGGATGTGTGTATCTGTATGTGTGTCTTTGGGCAGCATAGCTCAAAAATGAAAAGTCGTTACGTACCAAACTTGGTATTTAAGTTCGGTATCTTCCAAGGATGCGACACAAAGATTTTGGGGGAAATCCCCCCACCGCAAACTACCCTTTACATTGAAGAATTTTAAAAAATTTTGATTATCTCAAAAATGGCTGTAATGATTTTGATTAAAATACCGTATATGGATGATTTTTACACAGCAAAAATCGTATATCTTGAATTTTCTGGAAATAGTCTCTGTAAACCTCTTTATTCTGGATTAACTTTGCTGAATTTTGTATAACTATTAAACCGTAAGAGATAGACAAAAACTCTGATCTTACAATCACATGACTTTCTCTATATCCCTGCAACAAATTGTTCTTAAAAAACTTATACTTCTCTTTACTTCATGCTAATCAGTAAAACTTTAGCAGAAATAGCTTGCTTCCTTGTAAGTAGAGGTGAAATAAGGGAGTACCATAGGTTAAATAGATAATCAAAAGCTGGTTGCTATGTCACTGAAGTTCCTTTGTTTATATGGACAGCAGTAGACAAATTCGTGTATGAAAAATGTGTTTTTCATAGCAGAAACAAAAATAAAGAATGTCACAAAAACGACGAACTGTACGAAAAAAATGTATATATCATAAGTTGTGTGTTTTAACGTGCTCTACAGTTTTTGTCTGGTAAGTTTTTTTCCTTCTCTTACGGTTTAGCAGTTATTCAAAATTCAGTAAAATTCATCGAAAATAAACCACTCTTCAGAGGCTATTCCCAGAAAATTCAAGATAAACATTTTATTTGTCAGGTAAATGTCTTTAATATATGATATTTTAATCAAAATCGTTGGAGCCATTTTTGAGAAAATCGAAATTTTCGAAAAAAGTTCCATGTAAAGGGTAGTTTGGAGTGGGGGGATTTTTTTTCAAAACCTTCGTGTCGCATCCCTGGAAGATACTAAACTTAAATACCAAGTTTGGTATTTTAGCTTCTTTTCGTTTTTGAGTTATCGTGTTCACAGGCACACGGACACACGGACCTTTTTCTGAAAATGCTTTTTATGGATACAGGGGTTCCTAAAACATGTATTTCCGGTGAAATCTCGGTATCGAAATTTTTGGTGGAGTGCAATACATTCTCTATACACTATGTACATAGTGCCTTTAGAGAGAGTAAAAATGTAGATCTCGTTGAAACATACAGTTTATGACATATGATTTTTATTCGTAAAGCTGACAATTTTTTAGGTATTGCAGTCTTAAAATACTTGAAACGTTTCACATACGGGGATTTAGAAACGGATTTCATTCACATGGCAATCAGCTTTTAATGTCGTTTTAGTCTAGTGTATTCCCTTATTTCCTTTCTGCTCACAAGAAAGCATTTCTGCTAATATTTATCTGGATTAGCATGACGTAGATAGAAGCTTGAGCTTTTTAACAATAATTTGTTACAGCGACGTAGAGAAAGTCATATGAATGGAACACATCAGCTGTTTACTGTCGCGTTTAGCTGTGGACATCATTCCAAACCAAAATGCAGATGATGCACTTTGTCGAATATTAGGCAGTCAAACCCTTTTCTAACACTTGCTTTCTGGAATCTCCCGCGCTCAAAGACTTCAGCGTTATCTTGGCCGACTGCATCAAACCGCACCCCCGCACCCTCAGGTAATTTTCCTCCTGTCCTAAAGAGTGTGTTTCAATTGTCCATTCGTACAGAAAATTCGTTACAGTGTCTTCCATTGAACAGATATCAACTCCGTCTCACATTAGGGGTGGAGTTTTTCATTCCCATTCCCAGGGTGTAGGTGCCTATAAGGAACATATACACGCTATCACTTTGTCCTATTTACCCTAGTCATTCTTCAAATTTCGCTTTCACTTAACGCTGCAATAAACCCCATGCGAAATAGCCCTATATCTCTGCACCGATCTCTTCTTGGATGTCAAATTCAGAACTCTTCTTTTGCGTGATTGGTCAATTCATAACTATTGAAGCGCCGATTGTGGAACTTTTTTTTTTCAAGTCGTTCGATCGCAACAAACTGTGGAGTGTCCTAAACAGGAACGCTTATCTTTCAGTCGCTCACATGTGTAGATTGTAAAAAAAACTTCTCCTTTCTTTCGGCCATTCACTGGATTATCGTAAACAGGAACGCCTATCCTCCGGTCACTCACATTTGTAGACCGCAGCAAACTATCTCTTTCGACCACTCACTGGAGTATCGTAAACAGGAACGCCTATCTTCCGGTCGGTCACGTGTGTAGATTATAACAAACTTGTTCTCTCTTTCGACCATTCACTGCAGTGCCGTTAACAGAATGCTTTTCTTTCAGTCGCCCACATGTGTGGACAGTAACAAACTTCTCTCTTTCTACCATTCACTGGAGTGTCGTAAACAGGAACGCTTATCTTTCAGTCGCTCACATGTGTAGATTGTAAAAAAAACTTCTCCTTTCTTTCGGCCATTCACTGGATTATCGTAAACAGGAACGCCTATCCTCCGGTCACTCACATTTGTAGACCGCAGCAAACTATCTCTTTCGACCACTCACTGGAGTATCGTAAACAGGAACGCCTATCTTCCGGTCGGTCACGTGTGTAGATTATAACAAACTTGTTCTCTCTTTCGACCATTCACTGCAGTGCCGTTAACAGAATGCTTTTCTTTCAGTCGCCCACATGTGTGGACAGTAACAAACTTCTCTCTTTCTACCATTCACTGGAGTGTCGTAAACAGGAACGTCTATCTTTCGGTCACTCACGTGTGTAGATTCTTACAAACTTCTCTTTTTTGACCATTCACTGAGTGTCGTAAACAGCAATTCCTATCTTTCGGTCACTCACATGTGTAGATTGTAACAAACTTCTCTCTTTTGGCCATTCACTGAGTGTCGTAATCAGGAATGCCTATTTTCCAGTCGCTCACATGTGTAGATCGCAGCAAACTTCTCCTTTCTTTCGACCATTCTGCAGTGTCGAAAATAGGAACTCCTCTTCTATACGTCATATCAACAACCTGGTACCGCGGCGGAATCCTATTTATCCACTCAAGATATTAGAAGGGAACTTCACGCTGCTAGATAAAGGCGACCTCTCTCAATTAGGCTTCCAAAAGCTTCCTGAACTGGGAGCTCTTGCCCCTCTATCCAACCAATCGTACGCCAGCTAGGGCTGGCTGCGTTCCTAATCAACAAAGCAGGTCGCCGCACCGTGGTCGAGTGGTTAAAGCAGTCGCCTGCCACTAAGGCAACCCAGGTTACCGCATGTGTGATTTGTGGTGGACAAAGCGGTGTCCAGGTTCTGCAGTTTCCCTCGCTATTCAATCCAACTGTGCTACATCTTCATTCCATACATCAGTGTAATCCCCTGCAGTGCCATAGTAATAAAAGCTGGCATTAAACACCATAAAAAATAATTCACGAAGCAAGGTACAGTTTCATACTAAACATTGCGACAGAATATTAGTATGACGCGTATATTACTAGTTCAATCATTAGTTTTGTACATATTTAATATAAGAAATATCTGCTTCAGTAGAACGCAGAATATTAGGGTATATAAGCTCGCATTGTATTCTTCAAGGCTACGTGTTTTGTTAAAAATAACTAGAATTTTAGAGCAGGACACAGTTAACAGGCCCAAGTTTAAAGGAACGTCTTTTACTGCCTGGAGTATAATCCGGGCTTGTGGGCCGTCCTCTACTGGGCTCTTCCTTCTTCTCAGACGTTTCGTCTGCGACTACGGCAGACATCTTCGGTGGCAGCGGCGAGGTCAAAGTGCTCTAGTGGACGTTTCAACTGCGACCTCGCCGCTGCCGTATTATACTCCAGCCAGTATTGACACCGGCCGTGAAAGTCTAAGAATGTCGATGAACGTCTTTTCCCTTATAATCTAGATAGAGGGACTTTCTCATTGTAGAGAAAGGTCGCGTGGGTGGAAAATAAAGAAAAACCCCAGACAGTCACGTGACAGCGCTACTTTTCGCGCCTCTTTCCAGCCAATCAAAAAGGAAGGCAATATTAGGATCTTTTGGTATTTAAGTGATGCGCGTACAAACAATCGCACGCAGTGTAAGAAAACGCGCGGCACCCAGTGTTAGAAATCGGCTTGTTATAAGAAATCTGACGCCGATGAATAGTAAGAAATAGGCATTAATTGTGAGTGTGAAGCGTTAGAGTAAAGTTAATCTAACAGGCAACTATTACCGTAAATGTTATACGGACTGTGAAACTCAAGATTACGGTGACTAATAACTCTGTAAGAGTGGAACTAGCACTTATAAAGATTATGTCATCAAGTTCACGATCGTTTGTGTCGGGAGTCGCTCGCAGGGCTAGTGCCTCAAACCAGCAACATATAACCAATAAAAGAAGTGAAATTTCTCTTTTATTTGAGTCTACCAAGTGTTACACACCTTTGCCATTCTTTCCCCCCTGAACAAGAGACAACTCCTGGTCTACAAGAACGAGCCTAGCCAGAGCAACAAAAGGAATCTACAAGGTATGTACACGCTTAGTGTAGAGAATTTCACGAGCTCTAACCCTCGACCAGCTCCAAGTAGACTTACATTATAGCGTCATGCACCAAGCAAATAACAGCGACAACATGCATAAATTGACTTCTATTACCACAGAAGAGAGACAATAAACCTAAGTGTATAAGATAACAAAAAATCTGATGTGCTACACTCACATGACTTTCTCTAGCTGTTCCACAAACTTCTTACAGAAGATAATGCTTCTTCCTGTATCTTGTTAGTCGAGGTACTCATTAGCACAATGTTCTTATTACTTAGTTTCGTAGAAGTAGGAAGAAAATAAGGGAACACATTAGGCTAAACCAATAGTCATATGTTTTAAAAGCTGTCTTTACGCGATTGTTATTACAAATCGCTTCTTTTCTTGACCAGGAGTAGAACAAAAGAAAAACAGACACCCTCGTCTGAGAAAGGTATAAGAACTTCACAACTGAAACTAATAACAATAAGTACCTCGAAAACGGTAAGCTCTACGAGAAAAATGTATATGACATAACTTATGTATTTTAAAAAAAAAAAACTACATTTTTTGTATAGTAAGTCTTTGTCCATCTCTTACGGTTTACTGCTTACGCAAAATTATGCAAAATTCATCCAGAATAGCAGGTCTTCAGAAGCTATTCCCAGAAAATTCAAGATATACATTTTATTTGTAAGGTAAATATCTTTAATATACGATATTTTAATCAAAATTGTTAGAGCCATTTTTAAGAAAATCAAAATTTTCGAAAAAAGCTCCATGTAAAGGGTAGTTGCGGGTGCGGGGATTTTTCTCAAAATCTTCGTGTCGCATTCCTGGAAGATACTAAACTTAAATACCAAGTTTGGTATTTTAGCTGCTATTCGTTTTTGAGTTATCGTGTTCACGGACACACACAAGGACCTTTTTCTGAAAATGCTTTTTATGGATACAGGAGGTCCTAAAACATGTATTTTCGGTGAAATCTCGGTATCGAATTTTTGGATGGAATGCGATACTTCTCTATCCCTATGTACATTGTGCATACGGGGCTAGAGAAAGTAAAATGAACGTTGCCTATAAGGTACGTAAATATCTGCAGTTATGTTTGACGAAGAACGAAAACTCGAGGTCTCTGTTCGTTTTTTATATCAACATAAATAATTTTTAAACTGGGTGGGACTGTACCCTTGGTTCCTATTATGGGAAGGTCACGAAATCGTATTTATAAACACGTATGGGAGAGCTTTAAAATGGGGCAGATATGTCCTATCTTTAAACAGAATTATGGTATAATACCCGGAAATTCGCTATGCTTCACCGGGAACTTTGGGGTCTTCGCTACCGCCGTGTAATAACTATTAAAGAAAATGGACCATTCTTGTATGCAATATTTATTTTACTGGCCTGTAAGGGCGGAAACACTAGTTGAGACAGGAATGTTGGCACAAAGCTTGACTCAGAAAAGCTCCGGCAGTTGCTTACGTACATCCGCACTGAATATTTTACAATGTACATTTCTTATTCTTGCTTCAGGGAAGGTAGCTGAGGAAGTTTTCATTTAATTTTTTGTTTTCAATTTTTACCACTTATTTGATATACACATAAAAGGAAAGGTATCTAAGTTTTAACACTTTTTTTGCTATACTATTTTTTTTTTTTTTTTTTTGTAAAATTAACTTTTTATGCTGTGGATTCAGGCGATATTAAGTGTCCCACACGATGTAATTTTAAAAAATCTGATGTGTTCCATTCATATGAATTTCTCCGCATCTCTGCAATAAAATTATTGTTAAAAAGCTTTTTCTTCTGCTAATCGAGAAAAAACGGCAGCAAAGACCTTATCACATGCTTCCTTGTAAATAGAAGAGAAATAAGGGAGTATCATATGCTAAAGCGATAGTCAAATGTTTTAAAAGCTGGTTGCTATGTGATTGAAGTACCTTTATTTGTATGGACAGGAGTTTACAAATTCCCGTATGAGAAAAGTATAAGTATTTTAAAGCTGAAGCTAATAACAAGAAATATCTTAAAAAAAACGGGCAACTCTACAAAAAAAAAAAAAAAAAAAAGGGTACATGACATAAACTGTGTGCTTTAACGACATATGCATTTTCTGTGTAGTAAATTTTTGTCTATGTCTTACTATTTACTAGTATACAAAATTCAGCAAAATTCATCCAGAACAAAGAGGTCTTTAGAGGTTATTCCCAGAAAATTCGAGATAAGCATTTTATTTGTCATGGAAACATATTTTAAATATAAGAGATTTTGACCATAATCGTTAGAGCCATTTTTGACAAAATTTTTGTGGTGAAGGATTTTCCCCAAAATCTTCGTGTTGCATCCTTAAAAGAAACTAAACATCAAGTTTGGTATTTTACCGACTTATTGTTTTTGAATTATCCTGTTCACACACGCGCACATGTACACACACGGACCTTTTTCTAAACAATACTTTATTTGGATACAGGGGTCCCTAAAACGTGTTTTTGCGGCGAAATCTCACTATCGAATTTTTGGATGGAACGCAATACCTTCCTGTAATGGTTACCATGCTAAGTTCATATACCCAAGGTCGCAGGTTCAAATCCGGCGGAGGACGATAAATTTTTTCGGGCGTAAAAATCCTTAGCATGGCTTTCTTCGTAAGGGATGTAAAGCCATCGGTCCCGTGTCGCAGATTTACGGCACGTAAAAGAACCTCAAGCCTGATAGGCCTCTGAGCAAAATTAAGAGGTCTTTCACGCCCAATATAGAATAGGACGCTGAGAACCACAGCAGTTACAGAGCGTCCATAAATAAAACGCCATTTAGAACATAAACATATGACATCTTTTTGTAAACTCATTTACTGTAAAATTCAAATTTGTTATGTAAATGGTTTTAAAAGTGAATTATGTAGCGTATTACTTTCTCTACACGCATTATGTACATAAGGTATTGCATTCCACCAAAATATTCGATACAGAGATTTCACCAGAAATGTGTTTTAGGGTCCCTTATATACAAAAAAAAAACATTTTCCCAAAAAGGTCCGTGTGTGTATGTGTGTGTGTCATTGTGTCCGTGTGCTTGTGAAAACGATAACTCAAAAACGAAAAGTCGGTAAAATACCAAACTTGGCATTTAAGTTTAGTATCTTCCAGGTATGCGACACGAAGATTTGGAGAAAAATCCCCCCACCCCAAACTACCCTTTACATGAAATTTTTTTCGAAAATTTTGATTTTTTTAACAATAGCTCTAACGATTTTGATTAAAATATTGTATATTAAAGATATTTACCTAACAAATAAAATGTATATCTTGAATAATCTGGGAATAGCCTCTTAAGACTACATTATTCAGGATTAATTTTACGGAATTTTGCATAAATGCTAAACTGTAAGAGATGGACAAAACCTTACCACACAAAAAATGTAGAGCACATTAAAACACACAATTTATGTTGTATTCATTTTTTTCGTGGAGTTGATCGTTTTTTAGATATTCCTTGTTTTTGTTTTCAGGTTCGAAAAACTTAACTTTTCACATACAGGACTTTGTGAACTCCTGTCCATACAAACAAAGGAACTTCAGTCACATAGCAACCAGCTTTAGACTATCGCTTTAACTTATAAAACCCCCTTATTTCCCTTCTACTTACAAGGAAGCACGTATTAAAACTATTTCTGCTAATTTGTTGTCAATTAGCATGAGTAAGAAGAAGCATGAGCGTTTTAAAACTAATTTGTTGCAGAGATGTAGAGAAAGTCATGTGAATGGAACATATCAGATTTTTTTTCTGATTAGCATGAAGTAAATAGTAGAATAAGCTTTTTAAGAATAATTTGTTGCAGAAATGTAGAGAAACCTCTACGGTTTGTTAGGAGTTGTACAAACTTTTTGTGGAGAAGGTGGTAAGGATGCAATACGTGGGTCTTATCACAGCTGTCGCACATCATTAGACGCAGGATTTAAACGCGCAGCGCCTCCTCTCTAATTATTATCTAAAGCAAAGTTTCCTTTAAACCGGCGACTGTGTAACCATAGTTCCCTGTTCCATCAATAAATTAACTTCATCAACAACGCAGCGCAGAGACCTGTCATTCACGTGCAACTTTATCGTCAACTTTACTCTAAAGTCACGTTTCGAAAAAAAAAAAAAAAAAAAGTGCCTCAACTTCCTAAATTGGCCTCATTAAATTAATTCTGTCTCTGTAAAAATTATTGTTAAAAAGGTTATACTTGTATTAATTCATGCTAACTGAAAAAAAAATAACAGAAATAGTAAGTAGAAAGCAAATAAGGGAGAAGCATAAGTTAAAGTGAGAGCCAAAAGCTGGTTGCTATGTGACTGATGTTCCTTTGTTTGTACGAACAGGAGTTGATAAATTCCTGTATGAGAAAAGTATAAGTTTCTTAAACCTGAAAGCAATAACAAGGAATATCTCACAAACGATCAACTCCACGATGACATAAATTGTGTGTTTTATCGTGATCTACATTTTGTCTATTTCTTACGGTTTGCTAGTTATACAGAATTCCTTAAAACTCATTCAGAATAAAGTATTAATCAGAACCTATTCCCAGTAAATTCAAGATATTAATTTTATTTGTCAGGACTTTAATGTACGTAATCGTTAGAGCCATTTTTGAGAAAATCAAAATTCGAAATTTTTTCCATGTAAAGGGCAGTTGGGGGTGAGGGGATATTGTTGAAAATCTTCCTGTTGCATTCTTGAAAGATACCAAACTTAAATACCAAGTTTGGTATCTAACGGTCTTTGCGATTTTGAGCTATGCTGTCCACAGTCGCACATACACTAACAGTGACATTTTTCCAATTTTTACTTTCTCTACACGCACTATGTGCATAATGTATTGAGAAGGTAATGCGATCCACCCAAAAACTCGATACCGAGATTTCACCGGAAATATATGTTTTAGGGCCCCTTATATCCGTGTGTCCTTGTGTCCTTGTGCCTGTGAACACGATAACTCAAAAACGAAAAGTCGGTAAAATACCAAACTTTGTATTTTAGATTAGTATCTTCCAGGGATGCGACACCAAGCTTTTGGGAAAAACCCCCCCTCCCCAAACTACCCTTTACATGGAACTTTTTTCGAAATTTTTGATTTTCTAAAAAATGGTTTTAACGATTTTGACTAAAATATCATATATTAAAGATATTTACTTGACAAATAAAATGTATATCTTCAATTTTCTGGGAATAACCTCTGAAGAATACTTCATTCTGGATCAATTTTACGGAATTGAGGGGTAGGTCGCGGGGAAGCGATTCCATGACCTCCCAAATGTCAGTTCCAGACGAAGCGTTTAAGCCATGTGGCTCGGTACGTATCACCTGTACGGTCAAGAAAATTACATGACTTTCTCAACATCTCTGCAACAAATTTTATTTGAAAAGCTTATGCTTCTATATACTTCATGCTAATCGAGAAACATTAGAAGAAATATTCTGTTTATTTGCTTCCCTGTAAGTAGGAGGGAAATGAGGGAGTACCATAGGTTAAAATGATAGTCAAAAGCTGGCTGCTATGTAACTGAAGTTCCTTTGTTTGTATGGACAGGGTTAACAAATTCCTGTACCAGAAAAGTATGTTTTTCAAAGCAGAAACGAAAAACCAAGAATATCTTAAAAATGATCAACTCAGCGAAAAAAAATGTATATGATATAAATTGTGACCCCAAACTACCCTTTACATGGATCTTTTTTCGAAAATTTCGATTTTCTCAAAAATAGGTACAACGATTTTGATTAAAATTTCGTATATTAAATATATTTACACGTCAAATAAAATTTATATTTTGAATTTTCTGGGAATATCCTCTGAAGACTACTTTTTTCTGGATGCATTTTATGGATTTTTGTATACTGCTAAACCGTGAGAAATGGAGAAAAACTTACAATATAAAAATGTAGAGCATCTTAAAATACACAATTTATCTTATATACATTTTTTCGTGGAGTTGATCGTTTTTGACATATTCCTTGTTTTTGTTTTCAGCTATGAAAAATACTTTTCTCATACAGGAAGTTGTCAACTCTTGTCCATACAAACAAAGAAACTTCAGTCACATAGCAACCAGCTTTTGATTATTAGTTTAGCCTATAGTACTCCCTTATTTCCCTTCTGCTTACAAGGAAGCAAGTAATAAGACTTTTTGTGCTATTTTTTTCTCGATTAGCATGAAGTAAATAGAAGCATAAGATTTTTAACAATAATTTGTTGCAGAAAGGTAGAGAAAGTCATGTGAATGGAACACATCAGATTTTGTTAGATATTGCTTGCTATTAAAATCAATACTTTGCTCATACGGGACTTGTCAACTGCTGGCCACGCAAAAAAAAATATGGATTTCAATCCTATAGCTATCACATTTTAAAACACTTGACTGTCGGTTTTGTTTTAAGTATCCCCTTATTTCTTTTTTACTTTTAAGGAACTATGTAGTAAGACAATTTCTGCTAATGTTTATGTCTATTAGCATGAAGTAAATAGAATAAGCTTTTTAATAATAATGTTATTAAGAGGGGTAGAGAAATGCATGTGATCAGAAAGGATTAGATATGTTTAATGTCTTAGAATGTACACGCACAACCCCTGAGTATAAGTATATAGTGTTAGAAATTCGTGTTACTGCAAGCAAGAAACATTAAAATGTGCATTTATATCTTTAGAAGCACGTTCTATGGCTTACGTGAGCAATCTCAGGTCGCCTTAAATCGATATAGAAAACGCAATAACCAGACTATCGTCTTCTTGCTAGTTAAGAATTATATGTTCGTAGACATTCATTTGTCAGGGAAGAGCACACGTACTGGGCCATTATATTTGCTCGTACCAGAAATGGTTTCTTTAAGAGCTCGTTTGCACGTAGTCAATTGTCTTTAAAACGTAACTAGCACTTTCAGAAGACATACGTGCTTTTCATGAGCGCCATTTCAGTGCTGAACTTTCCATGTGTTACACAATTACGTGCTGAAAATTAAAGAAAGAATTACGTTGGAGAAAATCTGTTTAATGTAATAAAATATGAGTATTACATTTACATGTTTTCTCTGTCCACTATCTTCTAGTTTCTGCATACTATTCTTAAAAGAAATATTCTTATACAAGAAGTTTAGTATTCAATCCAAAAACTCAATGTCGAGATTTCACCGCAAATTAATGTTTAGAGGATATCTGAAAAAAATGAAGACTTTAGAAACATTATGTTAAGTCCTGCTTATTCTGCCAAGAAAAAGTTCAGATCCTTCAAAGATACGACACAAAGATCTTGAAGAAAATCTCCCAAATTGAGCTACGCTTTACATGGGAATTGTTTTGCTATTTTTCTCTCTAAACGTACTATGTACAGTGTTTAGATAAGATATTGTATTGCACCCAAAAATTCGATATTGAAATTTCACCGGAAATACATGTTTTGAGACCACCTGAATGCAAAAAAATAACACTTTTATAAAAATATTCGTGTGTCTGTCTTTCTGTCTTCAGTGTGTGTGTGTGTGTGTGTGTGTGTGTGTGTGTCTTTTGGGCAGCATAGCTCAAAAACGAAAAGTCCGTTAAATACAAACTTGATATTTAAGATCAGTATCTTCCAAGGATTCGACACGATGATCTTCGAGAAAATCCCTCAACCAAAGCTACCCTTTACATGAAAAACATTTAGAAAAATGTTATTCTTCGAAAATGGCTCTAACGATTTTGATTAAAATATCTTATATTTAAAACATTTACCTGACAAATAAAGTACATCTTGAATTTTCCGGGAATAGCCTCTTAAGACCTCTTTATTCTGGATGCTTTTTATAGAATTTTGCATAACTAGTAAACCGTAAGAAATGGACAACAATTGCGAGATAAAAATGTAGATCTGGATAGAACACGCAATTCATGGCATGTATATTTTTTTCGTGGATTTGGCCGTTTTAGAGATATTCTTTGTCATTTATTTCACTTTTAAAATACTTATACCTTTCTCATACGCGAAAATCTCAAAGCGTGGCGACGTAAAGAAACGGATTTTATCGCCTTAAGGGAACCGTTAATACATATAATAACAATGTTAAAATTTAAGCTTTCAGGAACATTTTCTCAGAAACTGTTTATTGTATCTACTTCAAAATTTTACAGTACATAAAAATGGACTTTTGTACACACTCTAACATTTTTTTTGGTAGAATGATTACTTGAAGAGTAAATAATTTTTCTAGTAGTCAACTTTTGTCAATAAAAGATATACTAATCACTTCAAAATTTCAAAACTATAGATAATTGTAAAAAATAGGTCTGATAAAATGTTTATCATTTATATAAAACATGATGCCTGAAAGTATGAGCTTTCTATGTGTAACAGTTTCTGAGAAAATGTTCCTTGTGTATCAAAAAATGTAGTACTGAGATATCGAGCTTCAAGGTTAGAACTAACCTTTCAATACATTCCAGCATCATAGGAGGGATCGTCAGGGTTATGAAGAATATCTGATAATATTTATTATTTCATTAGAACTATTTTCATAAGTATCTTGCAATGAATGCTTATGTTCATCTCCATAGTTCTGCAGTTTCTTTTCAGAACTATTATATTTCACATCGTCACAATTAATTTTTCCTACAACAGTTTATTTCAACATCCATTTGTGGATCTGTAGTATCAACATTATTTGCAGTGGTATTTCTAACATTCTTTCGCTTTCTAGAAAATATATTACTATGTCATGAGATTGTAAACAAATTGAAATAACAGTCACACACAACAACAAGATATTCACCATCACATCAAAAACAAACTAAGATGTTTACACAAAACAAAATGGCTACCTTAGGTTGCCATGATAAATCAGTAATCAGTGTTACCAAAAATCAGTATGGCCATTTCAAAAATTTCTCTCATTTCCTTCCTAAAGAAAACGGGAACTTTTAAGTATACTAATTCCGTTCGTAGCAAAAACAAATGTCAATAAATTGACCGATCATGCCTATTAAATGTAAAGAATCCATAAAAAGCTTTAGAATAGTGACATCAAGATAAAAATTGAAGAATTTTACTCAGAAAATTTTCTTTTATTTCTGCATACAAAAATATGTGTTTTTACTCATATCTGTCTTACCTGGTCCCCTTAAAACTGACTCTATTAATGTTTTTGCACGAAATAGAAAAATAAGCTTTATAAAAATAACTTCTTACAGAGATGTAGAAAAAGTCATGCGATTGGACCACAGTTTCTAAAAATATTTCTGTAGGTATCCTGCAACAGATTACGCTTACAAAAGTTGATCCTGCTCTTTACTTCGTTCTAATCAAATTAAATAGAAGAGGGAGAAATGTTCGTATTAATTATAAGAAGGGAAATAAGGGAATGCACTAGACTAAAATTGTTATGTGATTAAAATGTTTGTTTTTGCACCTCCAGGAATTGACAAATACCTGCATGAGAAAAGTTAAAGTATTTTTAAACTGAAACCTATGACAGAGGAAATCTAGGAAATAGTCAACTCCATGAAAAAAAATGTATATGACATTAATTGTTTGCTCTAACGAGATCTACATTTTTTGCGTAGTAAGTTTTTTTCTATCTCACGCACTTACCAGATATGCAAAGACATCCAGAACGAAGAGGTATTCAGAGGCTATTCCCAGAAAATTCAAGATAATATACATTTCATTTGCCATGAATATATTTTTATCATACACTACTTTAATCGAAGTTGTTTTTGAGAGAATTAACGATTTAGAAACTTTTCCATATAAAGGGTTGTCTGGATAGAGAATTTTCTCAAAATCTTCATGTCCATCTTGGAAGATATTGAACTTGTATATCAAGTTTGGTATGTTACCGATTTTTCATTTTTTATTTATCGTGTTGCCAGACAGACAGGCCCACACACATACACATACATGGACCATTTTCCAAAAATACTTTTTTTTGATACATTGTACTCTAAAAGATATATTTCTGGTGAAAGTTCAGTATCGTATTTTTTGTGGAATGCAATACATTTTCTAGCTGCTATATGCATGGTGCATACATAATAGAAAGTAAAAGGTTCAAGAAATATTGTATTTAATATAGCTAATGTTAAGCTATTTACATGATATATTAAATGCATATCTTGAATTTCCTGGCAATATCCTTTGAAGTGCTCTTCACTCTGGATGACGTTTGCGTAACTGATAAATTGTAAGAGATTAACAAAAGCTTGCTACACAAAACATCTACAGAAATCGTAATTTATCTAAAGCACACAAATTATGTAGATAACATTTTTATGGAGTTAAACTTTTCTAAAACAGTCCTTGGTGGTTCTTTAAATTTCCCAATATTTTTTTTTTTAATTTATTTACTTTATGTCGCTTTACCTCCTAGGTCATATGGCGACCATACAATAGTTATAACAATTGAATTCATTATGTTACAATGGAATTATCTACACATTAAACACAGGTCTGTAAATTAAAATTACGTTAGAAACGCAAGTTATTACAACAAATTATTTACACATTAAACACAGGTCTGGGAATTAAAATTACATTAGAATAGCAAGTTTCACATACATTTAATTAAAATACTTTGAAAAGGTACATTGCTGTTAAGAGTCAGTTTTACAAAGATTTAAAATACTGTGAATTGAACATTAGAGTTTAAAGTCCAGTTTTATGCTTCTAAGAAAGAGTAGAACTTGCTTGAATTTTTGTGGAGTATTCAGTGTTGTGGATATATCTTCTGTGATGCCAATAATTATACTTTTCGCAAATGAAAAGTCGTCATTCGTTTTTATTTTTCTCTCTTTCTTTTTTCTTTATCTCCTGCCATAAAAACCTCACCACACAGTGCCCAGCGTTACTGCTCTTAAAATATTTGACAATCGCTTTAGCATAGTGCATGCCCTTGTTTCCTGTACCCATGACGAAATAAGTAATAAAACTATATCTGTTAATGTTTATCTGTATTAGCACGAAGTAGATAGAAGAAAAAGTTTTTGTAACAGTAGTTTGTTGCAGAAATGGAAAGAAAATCATGCTGAGTGAACCACATTCGATTTTTGCTTTCTCTAGCCCGTATGTGCAATGTGTATAGTGGTTAGAGAATGTATTGTATTCCACCCAAAATTTTGGTGTCAGATTTAATCGGATATATGTTTTGAGGTCTCCTGAGAACGAAAATATATTTTTACTTTCTCTACACGTACTATGTTCAAACTGTATGGAGAAGGTATTGCATTCCATACAAAAATTGAATATCAATATTTCACCGGAAACACACGCTTTAGGGTCTCTTGTATCCAACAAAAGCATTTTTAGGAAAAAATCCGATAACAGAAAAACGAAACGCTGGTAAAATACTAAGTTTGGTATTAAAGTTTAGTATCGTCAAGGATTGTGAGCAAAATCATCACAAGTTAAACTGCCCTTTACATGGATCAATTTTCAAAAATTTTGATTTTCTCCAAAATAGCTCTAACAATTTTGATTGAAATGTCATATATTAAAGCTATTTACATGACAAATAAACGTGTATCTTGAATTTTATGGGAATAGTCACTGAAAACTTTGTTTTGGATGAATTTTGCTGAACTTTTCATAACTGGTAAACATAAGAGATATAAAAACAAACTTACTACATAAACTTGTATGTAGATCTCCTTATAACACATACTTTATGTCAGATACATTTTATGTAGAATTGACAGTTTCTGAGTATTTCTTGTTCTTGGTTTCAGATTTAAAATAAAAATTTTTTATACAAATTTATTTTCTCCTAGCCGTACAAACAAGAGGATTTCAATCATATGGCAACTAGATTTTAAAACATTTGATTAGCCTATGGTACTATCTTATTTCCGTTTTACTTACAAGGAGGAAAGCAATTTATCTCAATTAGCACGAAGCAGGCAGAAGAATAAACTTTTTAACATTAATTGGTTAAGAAATGATATAAAGAAAGTCATGTGAATAGAACATATCAGATTGTTTGGAAAAAGGTCCTTGTGTGTGTGTGTGTGTCTGTCTGTGTGTGTGTCTGTGTGTGTGTGTGTGTGTGTCTGTGGACATCATAACTCAAAAACAAAAAATTGTTGGCTAGATACCAAACTTGTTATTAATGTTCTCTTCCAAGAATGCAACACAAAAATTTTCAAGAAAATTCTCCCACGCTAAGCGACCCCTTACATAAAAAATGTTCGGATTTTTTTTTCAAAACTGGCTCTAACCATTTTGATTAAAATTCCGTGTATTAAAAATTCATACATAACAAATAAAACCTATATCTTGAATTTTCTGAACACAGCTTCTATAGATCTCTTTATTTTGGATGGATTTTGCTGAATTTCGATAGCTAGTAAACCGTAAGTCAGGAGATACGCAAAAACTTGCTAAACGAAGAAGTGTATATCTCGTTAAAACACATAATTTGTCAAATATGTTTTTCTTCTAGAGTTAACCATTTCCTAAATATTCCTTGTTATTGTATTCAGTTTTAAAATGGCAACTCTCATACAGGAAGTCGCATTTGGTTTCGTTCCTCTCGTTTTACTGCTGGTCATGCAAAGCGAACCGAACTTCAATTGTTTCACATAGTGATAGCCTTTTAAATATTTGACTATAACTTTAGCTTAGTATATACAATTATTTCCCTTCTACTTATAATAAGAACGTAATAAGAAAACTTCTGTTAATATTTATCTTAGCATGATGTAGACAAAATATTCTTGTATAAGAAGAGATTGTATGTGGATCAGCTAGAAAAGATGATAAGAATGTGGAACAAAAAGTGTCCATTTAAAAGGTAATTTGTGGTGGGATTTTCTTTAAAATCTTCGTGTCGTTCCTAGGCTTATATTTAACGGTGTTTTCGTTTTTGAGCTACGCTATCCATAGACACACACACACACACACACATACACACATATCCGGAGCTTTTTCCGAAAATGTTTTTTTATACACGGGACCCTAAAACTTGTATTTGGGTGGAATGCAATATCTTCTCATACACTATTTATACATGGTGCATGTAGAGAACGTAAAAATGACAAAATCTCCTCATCAATTATAATTTAAAAAAATATATTTTTATGAACTATGATTAATTTTAATGATTAAAAGTTCCAACACTTAATTATAATAATTCTCTAATGAAAGATTGCAATACCGTCACTTAAGTTTTTGTTTGTGGTTAAAAGCTCCAACTCAGAAAATACCAACCAGTTTTCTAATATTTTGAGTCGCGTCGATAAATTTGGACTATGCAATATACGTATTTACTTATGAAATGTCTAAATTAATTTATAGAATAAATGATGAATAAATATTTAATGAGCATAAGAAGAGTGAACCAAAATGAATAAAAGAATATAGTACAGGCCTGTGTTATATGTTGGGCTCACTCTATGTATATACAGTCTACAGCAACTGGTGTAAAATGAATATTTTTACCCAAATGCATTTTAGTGACCGCTGTCGCTGAGTAAAGATTTCTGTATTTTGCTGAAATGATACAATTAAATGGCACGCGGTCCCAGTTAGTGAAGGGTGGACAAAGAAAGAGCAAGCGTAAACATTCTAACCTAACGGCAACCGTCAATTTATAATAGAAATGCATCAGCAGTCTCAGATAATATAGTTATTATCTTGTACATGGATAATTAAAAGAAAGTTCAAAAAGTAACTCATTGTGCGTGCGGGCAACTATAAAAACGGCATTTTAATTTGTTGTAAAATTTTGATTTTCTTAAGAATAGCTTGAATTACAAGGAACCTCGAAATTCCGGGGCTCTACTGTATATCTTGCAAAGTGTTCATCCAATTTGAATGAAGTTTCATTTTCGTATTAACATAACATCAATGAAACCACAGTAAAATCTTCAGATACATTTATAAAGAAATATAGAAATTTGAAATTTCGCTCCGATGTTCTTTAAAAGTAATTTAAATTTAGACCAAATTTGTCATACATGCCAAGAGATACCAGGTATAGTATCGACAATACCGTTATTAAAAACATCTTTGGATGAAGCGAGGACAGAAAGTTGTTTATTTTATCTAGAAATGCCGCAGTTTCTTAGCGACCTCGACCTAAAGGATCGATACCTCGCATTCACGCCGCATCGCCCCGAGGAATCGAATTACATCACGAAGTTAGTGTCAACACCGACCTTCTCCTCGACACTTAGAATTTATTCTGCTGGTTCTGCTGCTCTTATGAAATGTACTCCACGATGCTCTCAATTTTTTTTTTAAATAATGCTTTTAACGTCCTCGTGCTGACTTCAGCAACAAAATGAAGTGATTCAGTCTGTAAAGTGGATTACGGTGCCTATCTCCCGTTTTTCTTCCCATTAATGGAATTGTGCCGTTTCCGCTGAGTCGCTACGGAAAGGACGTTCCAATGGCATTTGAATCTTCTTTTGCTAGAGGTGTTTTTAGAAAACTCTAGAGATGGCTGTATTGCTCTGAACTCAGGAAAAAAATGTTGGATAAATATAGTCAAACCTCGATATCTCGATCATTAGGGGTCTTTAAAATAAATTCGACTTAATCGAACATTCGATATATGGAGAAATCTGAAAATTTCCTTAAACAATTTTTTTTTTTTTTTTACATTTGCGGTATTGAATAATACTAGTAAATAACGGTATATCCCGCTATACAGTACCGTATTTCCGCGAAATCGTCGCGTATATAGTACAGTACTATATTTCACTAGACATGGGGTGATTCATGAGCGAATCATTTATATGAACGACTGCAAGGAAAGAATCGTATGAATAGTGTCTATATTGTCATGAATCGTTGTTCAAAAAGAATCACGAGAATCGTGTTAGTCTCAACATGAATCAGTGTTCAAAAAGAATCGTATGAATCGAAAAGAATAACATGAATCGTATCAACCATAGCAGGTATCGGTTTTCAAAAAGAGTGGTATCAGATAGGTATTGGGGTTTGTTTTTCTTTTGCTTCCACCTTTAGAAGTACCAAGCCGAGTTTTTTGAAAGGTGCCAAGTGCGCACAATGATGTGTACAGGAATTTATAACCATTTATTTGATTGTGAGACCATGAGACTAAATATAAGAATATATAAAAATATAAAATAAATAAATTATACATATATGTATGTATAAAATTAAAAAATACATAAAAAACGAACACTGCCGATCATTGCCGAAGCTACCTCCAGCGTCTTATATTGTTTAGTGATGAGTTTTTATACACGTGAAAGCAAGCGTTAGAATTTACAACTTTTTATATACACTTATTTATTTATTGCTGTATCTTTAGGACAGTGGGACGTGTGGAAAGCAAAGTACTTGTGTTTAACTACGCACTTTTGAAAAATCAAAATTCATGAATTTGCTTTGTCACAGGACAGTGAAATTCATACCATGTAGCAAGCAACTATTTCCTAACATGTCAATAATGTAAAGTATTCCATATAAATTCATACTTTTTCTCAGAAGGTTTCTAAAATAACGTCAACAAAGTTTTCAAAACACATATTAATTAGGTACACATAACGGGTACAATTTTTTTCACAGAAAATACAATTTTATAGGAGAGATAAAAAACTTAGTGGTGCATAAAATGAGTGGAAATATATTTTGAAATACAATATATTTTAGTTTTAAAAATTTAAAAACTCTGAATTTTAAGGGAAACAATATTTTTATCAACCTCAACATTTTTTTATGTTTATATATTTCAATATATAATAATATGTTATAATAGTACAACATTTCGTTTGATGACGTCACTTTAGAAACCTTCTGAGAAAAAGTATGAATTTATATTACACACTTTACATTATCAACATGTTAAGAGATGGTTGCTTGTAACATGGTATGGATTCTATTGCTCTGTGACAAAGTGAACCCATGAATTTTGATTTTTCAAAAGTGCATAATTAAACACAAGTATTGTGCTCTCCACACGTCCCGCTGTCCTTAAATATAATATATGCATAACTAAATCGTCACTACATTAACAAAATACATAACTTCAGAATCAAAATTTTACGACAAATGAAGCAATTATGCTCCAACCTAATAAGTGTAGGAACATATTATTCTAATACATGAAAATTATCTCGAATATTTCTGAAGAAAATAATTATTATTCTGGGTACTAGAATTTCCTTATAATGACGTATTTATAAAAAATATTTGACTTAGTGGCCCCCAAACGCGACAGCGATGAATAATTATTACTCTCTGTATTAACATTACAGAAATACCGCCAATCAGTCGAAGTTTAGGTGTCAATTTTAGACTTAAACAAACTTTTTATGTTGTTTTTTTCGAATAATGGAGAAAATTTTACCAAATATGTTAGCAATAAATGGAGAAGAGCAGGAAAATTTTACAAAAATTAGGTAGTGCGTTTATGATAAAGGAGCCACCATATGATATAAGTCAACACAGAGAAAACATTAATGAATCGTGAACGAATCGTATGAATCGATTCATATTGCATGAACGAATTGTATGAATAAATTACTGAAAATGAATCGCTCGATCCAAATATATATTTCACATGTGCTATACTCTACTTCACTAACTTTAGCATTAAAACTTAGTGTCTTCAAGTTTCTCTTTTGTTTTTCCATTTCACATTCAACACTTCATTGTACGGTATAACAAAACCTCACTAAGACAAACTGTATTGTACTGTATACAACTGTACTTTACAAACTCAACTGCCGTTCAGGAGTTAGAAATTTGTAAAGACGCAAAAAGCAGCGCTACAATGTTCTGACGGTTGAATTTCGAACAACATGAGAAGTTGAAAGTGACAACGCGTCAAAGATTGAAGTAAACCTAAAGATTTTGTAATTAGTATGTATGTATGTATGTATTTCCAGACTTCGCAACATTTAATTCAGTCTACAGTAAACAGTAATTCGAGTTCTGCAATAAATTTTAACACTAAAGATGTTTTTCCTCCCCCCCTTTATATGGCTTTGAAATATTGAGAAATTCGAGTTATCTAAATTCGACTTAAAGAGAAAAATCTGATGTGTTCCATTCACATGACTTTCTCTATATCTCTGCAACAAACTATTGTTAGAAAGCTTATGCTTCTATATACTTCATGCTAATCGAGAAAAAAAAATAGCAGAAATAATCTTATTACTTGCTTCCTTGTAAGTAGAAGCAAAATAAGAGAGTATCATAGGTTAAAGTGATAGTCAAAAGCTGGTTGCAATGTGACTGATGTTGCTTTGTTTGAATGGATGAGAGTTGAAAAATTCCTGTGTGATAAATGTATTACAAACCAATAACGACCATCTCAAAAACGATAAACTCCACGAAAATAATTATATCATGTAAATTGTGTGTTTTAACGTGCTCTGCATTTTTATGTGGCAAGTTTTTGTCCGTATATTACGGTTTAGCAGTTCTGCAAAATTCCGTAAAATTCATCAACAACAGAGATTCTTCAGAGGCTATTCCCAAAGAATTCAAGATACCCATTTTATCTTTAATATACGATATTTTAATCAAAATCGATAGAGCCATTTTTGAGAAAGCACACGGACCTTTGTCTAAAAATGTTTTGGATTCAGGGGACCCAAAACATATATTTTCGGTGAAATCTTGGCTTTTTACTATCACCTTAATCTATGGTTTTCCATTATTTCGCTTCTACTTACAAGGAAGCAAGTATAAGACTATTTTATCGATTAGAATGAAGTAAATAGAGGAAATAGCTTTTTAATAATAACAACAGAGATTTAGAGAAACTCGTGACAATGGAAGACATCACATTTTGTATTATTAGGCTCAAAATTGTGCCCTTCGTATGAATGTCTTGTTAATTTTGTGATACGAATCTCGTGTTTCACTTGTCACAAACCATCTCATTAAGGTTCCTTCACATTCTTCTTATAAACACGGCGTCAAGTCTGATGTTGCACGTGAACCGGCTAAGTAATGCATTTCAGTTTATTTGCTCTTACTTGCAGGTTTGTTGAGACAGTTTCATCAAGAACAATGATGCAAATTTCACTTAAGGATTCCCAAGAAACTCCAGTTTCGCTCTCTGCAATGCGGAGATTGCACAAATGTTGATGAGAAACCTTAATGCATTGTCTTGAGCACACCACGTGTGGAAGAGTACTGCAAATAGTGTTCTTAGGTATATAGGGAAACAATCTGATGTGTTCCATTCACATGACTTTCTCTATATCTCTGTAATAAATTATTGTTAAAAAGCTTATTCTTCGATCTACTCATGCTAATCGAGATGAACATTAGCAGAATTGGTCTTATTAGTTGTTTCCTTGTAATTAGAAGGGAAATAAGCAATACACTAGGCTAAAGCGATAGTCAAATCTTTTAGTCCGCCATTAGGTTGAAATTCGCTTCTTTGCATTGCCAGGAGCTGACAAATTGTAACTAATAACAAAGAATATCTCGGAATTGGTCGACTACACAAAAAAGGGTGGGTATATCACGTAAAGTGTCTGTCTCTTACGTTTACTAGAAATGCGAAATTCAGCAAAATTAATCTAGAGTAAAGAGGTCATTAGAGGCTATTCCCAGAAAATTCAATTGCTAGATAAATATCTTTAATGTCATTTTTATCAAAACCATTAGAGCCATTTTTGAGAAAATAATTTCTTTTTATTTTTTTCCATGTAAAAGGGGATTTTTCTCAAAATCTTCGTGTCGCTTCCTTGGTATTATACCTACTTTCGTTTTTGAGTTATCGAATTCATACACACACAGATTTTTTTCTAAAAAAGCTTTTTTCGACATAAAGGACCTTAAAATGTGTAGTTCGAATTTTTGGGTGCAATGGTGCAATACCTTCTCTATCTATGTACGATTTAGTGAAAATAAAAACGTCTCGTCTGTCAAATTCACATGACTCTTTCGGCCCACTATGGTTCTGGTTGGTTGTACTTCAATTCAGAACATTCCAAAAATTGAAGCTTTCAGCGTACCTCTGTAATGATAGGATAGTTTGTTTGCCTCACATTCAAAAGGTTCCAAGTTCGAATCTTGATATGGGCGAATTTTCCGAATAAGGTTTTTCGGAACTCTCCTTACACTGAGCAGACGAATGTCAAGGAACTTCAACCCCCATGGACCACGGGCTCATTTGAGCATAAATCACGGTTTTAATTAATCGTCCTTAATGTAAAATCAATATATTAATTAACAACGCTGTCATTGAATAAAATGACATGAAATAAACATAAACTAACAAACAAAAGAATAATATAAATAACTCCCCCCTCCCCTTGGTCCCGGCTTTTCTACTGGATCTTCCACTCTCCTTTCACCTACCCGCCGCCAAAAAAGTTAAAAAAACAAAAAAAAAAACAAAGAGAGGAAAAAAATTGCTGGGCCGGGCTTGAACCCGCGAGCTTGATATGACCTACCACACTAAAGGACGTTAAAAGTAAATAACTCAATAAATTCTCTCTTCAAACAAATTACATTTTATATGACAGTATTTTTGAAATGTTGGATTTTCCGATTATACTTAAAATTCCACTTTTAGAACATTCAAATGAAAAATAAGATATGTAGATGTTTTATTGGTAAATCTTTAAAAATAGAGGCAAAAGCAGAAAATTGCACACAAAAATGAAAATATCGTTCAACTTACGATTTCTGTAAAATAATATATTTTTATGAGCAACAATTTTAAGATATTGCCCGTTATGATACTGATTTGTGAAATACTTATACTTTTACTTATTCACTACTTGCAGCAAATAGGACACGATTTTAATCCACTTATAATTAAATACCGAGATTTCACACACACACACACACACACACACACACATACTGTCCCAGAAGTACCCGACCTAACAAAGAAAGCACAACAATTTTGGGGAAAACATCTTTATTTCTCTAAATTGTCTCCTTAGAGCTCGATACATTTTTTCCAAGCGATGTTCAATAGCTTCGATACCCTGCTTATAATGATAACTATCGACATCTGTAAGTAGCCATCAACTGCAGACTCCACCTCTTCACTGTCGGCAAATCTTCTACCACCAAGCCATTTCTTCAAGTTTGGAAACAGAAAATAATCAGAGGGGCTAAATCTGGCGAAACATGAGGAAGCAAATTCGAAATTTAACTCATTGATTTTGGGCATGGCGATAATAGACAAGTGAATTGGAGCATTGTCTTGATGAGAAAAAAACTTTCTTTTTCGCTAAATACCGCCGTTTTTTTTTTGTTTTTTTTTTTTTTTTTCTCGATTTAATCATTCAAAGGCTGTAACAAGTTCGCATAATATTCGCCATTGATTACTTCTCTGTTTTAGATAATCTACTCTTCCAATCCACTGTTTTGATGTTTCTTCGTCTCAGGTGTGAAGTGATGCACCCAGGATTTGTCCATTTTATGAATCGATGCAAAAACTCAGCTTTATTGCAGCGAAACACTCGACTGAAGGATCTTCACAAGGTTGTTTTTGTGATATTGTAAGCAAACGCGGCACCCTCCTTGCACATAACTTTCTCATAAACAAATGTTCAGTCAATATGCGAGGTACAGAACTTTTTAAAATACATGCAATGTCTGCTGACTCACGTACGGTCATCCACTTCCATTTTGTGGATATGCTTTACAATTTCTGGACTGATAACCTCATTTGGTCGACCACTGCGATGTTCGCCTTTGCCGCACTTAAACTGTCACCCAATACTTCATTGTTGTAAACGGAGCAGACTCCCCTAGAGCTCAGCTTTAATATTAGTTGGACTAAGACCCTTCAAATGAAAGTATTATATCATATAACGATGACTAGTTTTATCCATGTTTACAAATTCGCTGAGGGTATTCATTAATGATGGCTGCCAAACAAACGCTAAACAATGTAAAATCTCAAACTTCACACTTAAGTTTCTAAGTTGGTACCTTTTATCATTGTTGTTTGAAACAACAACCGCTACTTGTACGTCATGTCCGGTACTTATGGGACAGCTCTCGATATATAAAACTTATGAAACATGTAACTGAAAATGATAAATCGGTTAAATGGCAAAGTTGATGTTTAAATTCAGGATCTTCCATGATTACAACCAGAAGATTTCAAGAAAATTCTAGCTCCACTTTATGTGAAACATTTTTGGAATATTTTTAGCTTCTCCAAAATGATTATAAGAATTAGGATCTAATCAAAGATATTTTCATGTCATATGAAATGTTTATCCTTCATTACTTTCTTTATACGAACTATGTACATTGTATGTAGAGAAAGTATTGCATTCCACCCAAAAAGTCGATACTGAGTTTTCACCGGAAATACATGTTTTGAATCTCCCTGAACAAAAAAAAAGCATTTTTAGAAAAATGTCCGTGTGTGTCTGTCTGTGTGCCTGTGTGTGTGTGTGTGTGTGTGTGTGTGTGTGTGTGTGTGTGTGTGTGTGTGTCTATGGGCAGCATAGCTCAAAAACGAAAAGACCGTTTAAGCCCAAACTTGGTATTTAAGTTTGGTATCTTCCAAGGATGCGACACGAAGATTTTCAAGAAAATCCCCCAATCTCAAACTACCCTTTACATGAAAACAATTTTGAAAATTTTGATTTTCTTAAAAATGACTCTTAACGATTTTGATTAAAATATCGTATATTAAAGATATTTACCTGATAAATAAATTGTATGTCTCGAATTTTCTGGAAATAGGCCCTGAAGACTACTTTATTCTGGATGAATTTTACGGAATTGTGCATAACTGCTAAGCCGTAAGACATGGGAAAAACTTACTGCACAGAAAATGTAACTCACGATAAAACACACAATTTATGTCATATACATTTTTTTCGTGGAGTGGATTATTTTTAAGATATTCCTGGTTTTTCGTTTTAGCTTTGAAAAGTTTATACTTTTCTCATACAGGAATTTCTTAACTCCTGTCTATACAAACAAAGCAACTTCAGTTACATAGCAACCAGCTTTTGGCTATCATTTTAACCTATGGAACTGCCACATTTCGCTTATACTTACAAGGAACAAGTAATAAGACTATTTCTGCTAATTACAATGAAGTAAATAGAAGCATAAGCTTTTTAACTACAATTTGTTGAAGAGATGTAGAGAAAGTCATGTGAATGGAACAAATCAGAATTTTTTTTAGGAATAGCCTCTGAAGTGCTGTTTATTTTGAATACTTTTTGCATAACCGGTAAACCATAAGAGGTAAAGGAAGTCTTGCTATACAAAAATATAGACCTATGCACACAGTTTATGTAAAATACATTATTATGAAGATAAACATTTTTAAGACATTCCTTGTTATAGGTTTCAATTTTGAAGTGCTTTTTCTAATGAGAAGTCTGTATTTTTTTTCTCTCTTTCTTCTGGTCAAGCAAACGTGGATAGCATTTCAATTTTAATTGAAAAAAACTGATGTGTTCCCTGCACATGAGTTCCTTTAAATCACTGCAACAAAATATTTTTAAAAAAATTATGCTGCATTTTATTTCTAGCTAATCGAGAAAAAAAAGCAGAAATAGTCTTATTACTTGCTCCCATGCAAGTAGAAGAGAAATAAAGAAGTAGCATAAACTAAAATATTAGTCAAAAGTTGGTTGAAGTTCCTTTATTTCTATGGACAGGAGTTGACATTCCCGTATGAGAAAAGTAAAAGTTTTTAAAGCGCAAACCAATAACAGGGAATATCAGAAAAACTATCCACTCCACGAAAAAAGTGTATATACATAAGTTGTGTATTTTGACGAGCTCTACATTTTCTGTTACGTAAGTTTTTGTCTATCTCTTACGGTTTGCCAGTTATAAAAATTTCCGTAAAATTCATCCAAAATAAAGTAGCCTTCAGAGTCTATTCCAAGAAAATTCAAGATGTATATTTTATTTGTCAGGTAAATATCGTTAATATACGATATTTTTATCAAACTTGTTAGTGCCAATTTTGAGAAAATAAAAATTTTCGAAAAATTTTCCGGGAAATTGGGGTTGGAGGGATTTTGTTGAAAATATTCATGTCGCATCCTTGAAAGATACTTAATTTAAATGACAAGTTTATTATTTAACGTACTTTTCGTTTTTGAACTATGCTGTCCACAGGCACACACACATGCACACATGAACCTTTTTCTAAAAATGCTTTCTTTCTGAATTCAGGGGGACCCAAAGTGTATATTTCCGGTGAAATCTCCGTATACAATTTTTGGCTAGATTACAATAATTTCTCTATACACTATGTACTTACTACGTGTAGAGGAAGTATAAAAGTTTACAATGCACATTTAATCTACGAAACAAGATACCGGGACGAAATATGTTAGATTTTTTAAATTATTTAATTTTATATATTCCCAGCTTCATACATCAAGAACGAAACAGGCAAGTAGGTTAAGTTACGAGAACCGAATCAGGAAATTCAGATTTCCACCATGACAGCATGAGTAACTCTTTTTAATGAGCTAAAGTGTATATTCTATAAAGATAAGAACAGAACAGATTTTGTTGTAAGGAGTGGTACAGAGGAAATTTGAAACACATTTTAACGGTGGAAACGTAACGAGCGAGAGTTAACAATGCCCTGATATGAAAGTTTACATTCAGCTGTGTTTGTTTGCTCACTAATAACACTTTCTGTTTTGCTGACTTCTCGTTGGGTAAGCAAGGCATGGCATAAAATATGAAGTTTGCCAGCACCGCAACTGTTTAATATTACACAGTTGGTCCTTTTTATGCATGGAATAAACTCACAATAGTATTCCAGCACCACGCACCAGCTAATTATGTTCATTAACGTATCAGCGCACTGGAATTCCTAATGGCACGTTGCTTCACACCCCGCCGTCAGTTGTGGGTCACGGCATCCATTTGTTCCGAGCAATAGCCAATTTCCAATAGGCTGACCACGATCAGGATAGATGAGCTTCTATCCGCTTAGTTAGGGCAATATTCCTTTAAGGGCAGATCAAAACCGATATCCCTACCGTGTTGAACCAACTAAATACATGACCCATATCTCAGAAGGTATTTAAGGGACAATAGGGCAGGTGTTTAAATTCAGTGACTGTTTATTAAGTAGAATTTCATAAAGATGTACATTCTTAAGGTAATGAAACCATGAAATTTGGAAAGTAAAATATATAATTGAGATTTATACCGTATAATTTACACCACTTCATAAAGATGCACATTCTTAAGGTAATGAATCCATGAAATTTGGAAAATAAAATAGATCGTTGAGAATTATATCAGATAATTTATACAACTTTATAAACATGTACATTCCTAAATTTGGGAAATCCACACTATATAAAATATATTATTGAGATTTATACCAGCGAATTTACACAGCTTTTTTAAATATGTATGTACATTCTTAAGGTAATGAAATTTGGAAAGTCTACACTACGTAAAATGTAAATATTATTCAGATTTATACCGGATAATTTACAAACTTTATAAAGATGTACATTCTAATAATTCTGTGATATTTTGAAAATCCAGAATATATAAAATATATTATTGAGATTTACACCAGCTAATTTACATAATAGTGATCTTTAGCCATGCATCAAAGTTTTTGCTTGGATGGTTTTATAAATTATAATTTTTACCGCGTAAATTCATTGCTCCAATAAAAATGAGCCACATGGTGCGTGTTTGTTTCTCTAGCCCGTATGTATAATGTAGATAGTGGATAGAGACCATATATTATTCCAACAGTAATTATATGTCGAGATTTCACCGTAATTATGTGTTTTGAGGTTTCGTGAGGCCAAAAAAAGTATTTTTAGAAAAAGGTCGTGTGTGTATCTGTGGACATCAGAGCTCCAAAACAAAAGATAATTAAATACTAAACTTTGTATTTATCTTTAGTATCTTTCAAGGATACGATACGAAGATTTTCAAGAAAATTCCCCTCGCCCCATACAAAAAATTAACCTTGACATGGCAAAACTTTTTGAAAAATATTGATTTTCTCAAAAATGGCTCTAACGATTTTGATTCAATTAGCGTATATTAAATACATTTATATCACAACCAACATTTATGTTGAATTTTCTGGTAATAGCTTCTGAAGATCTCTTTATTCTGCATTAATTTTGCAGGATTTTGCATACACATAATTATGTAAGATAGGTTTTTTATTTAGAGGTGATCGCTTCTGAAATTTTCCTTGTTATTGATTTCGATTTTAAACTACTTAAACTTTTCTCAAACGGGAAGTGACGTTTCGTTTCATCTCTCGTTTTAATACAGACCATGCAAAGCAAAACGAACTTCAATTGCTGCACATAGGACCAGCTTTTAAAAGATTTTACTATCGATTTAGCCTAGTGTATTCTCTTGTGTCCCTTCTACTTTCAAGGAAACAAGCAATAAGATAATTTATGCAAATGTTTACCTTGATTAGCACGTCGTAGATAAAAGAATGTTTGGTAAGGAAAGTTGTAATAGCTGGAATGAATGGAACACATCAGATTTCTGTAGCACGTATGCACACTCAGAGACATTAAATATATGCCTGGAAATACTTATCGTAAGACGGTTTTTATTTTCGCTGACTCCGTTCATGTCTTCCACCTGTTTGCTAAGCTCTTAAAAGCGTATTGGATAGGCCAGCTTACGGAAGAGAAAGGGAGGCACATAAGACGTAACTTGCAACAAATGAAGTTCAGAGTTGCGAACTGATGGTTCCTAAACTTTCTGATTGGAGAATATTCCACCCCTGTCACCGGGTGTTAGAAAATTAGGTTAATCTTTGTCCTGCACTATAGACAAAGGTTCTAACACCAAGGTAGTTCACGCACGTTGTGGACTTTTGTAAGATTCACTTTCCATTTTCTCTACTTGGTACATGCCACTAGCTAGAGAAAGTATTGCACTCCAACAAAAATTGAATACCGAGATTTCACCGAAAATACTCATTTTAGGGTCCCCTGTATCTTAAACATGTAGTTTCAATTTCTTTACACACTAGGGAAGGTATTTTATTGCACCCAAAAATTCGATACAGATATTTCACCGGAAATACAGTTTTTGGAACCCCCTGATTCCTGAAAAAAAAAAATTGTAAGAAATATGTCCGTGTGTACGTCTGTGTATCTGGACAGTATAGCTCATAAACGAAAAAACCTTTAAATTGATATTTAAGTTTGGTATCTACCATAAATGTTACACGAAGATTTTAAAGAAATTCCTCCAGCCCAAACTACCCTGAATATGGAGATTTGTTCCAAAATTTTAATTTCCTCAAAAATAGCTGATGATTTTAATTAAAATAGCTGATGCTTAAGAAATTTTTATGGCGAATAAAATGTGTATCTTGAATTTTCTGGGAATAGCTTTTGAAGACTACTTTATTCTGGATGATTTTTACGAAGTTTTGCATAACTGGCAAACCGTAAGAGATAGATAAAAACTTACTTAACAGAAAATGTAGAGCTCGTTAAAACACACAATTTATTTTGCATACATTCTTTTCATGGAGTAGATCATTTTCGAAATATTCATTGTTATGAAATTCAGCTTTAAAAACTTCTACTTTTCTCACTGGGAATTTGTCAGCTCCTGTCCATAAAAACAAAGGAGCTTCAGACACCAGCTTTTGACTAATACTTTACTAGCTTATAATACTCTCTTATTTCCCTTCTACTTACATGGAAGCAAGAAATAAGATTATTTCTGTTAATGTTTTCTTAGTTAGCATGAACTAAAAGGAAGCATGTGCTTTTTAATAATAATAATAATAATAATAATAATAATTTTATTATTCTTGTGAGTGGAACAACATATTAGATTTATTTTTAAACGGAAAGTTGTAATCTTCAGGCCCTGCTTAGAAACAGATTTCAACCCTTAGCAACCAACTTTTAAAAGATTTGACTATTGTTTTAGCCTAGTGTGTTCCCTGGTTTTCCTTCTATTTATAAAGAAGCGAGAAATTAAGACAATTTCTGCTAATGTTTATCTCGATTATCATAAAGTAGGTAGAAGAATATGCTTTTTAACATTAATTTGTTATAACGAAGTAGAGAAAGTCATGTGAATGGAAAACATCAGATTTTTCTGACGGGATTTGTAACATTTTGTCATGTTGACTTATCATATAAATCAAATTTGTCTGTAATCTCTTAGTAATTTAGTATTTTTCTTGTTTTTTTCAGGTAAGAGAAATTCACAAATTTCTTCGGGGCAGAACAATTAGAAGGAAAGAAGCATGGTGATAACCTTAGCTGAAAAAGGAACTTCATAAATAGGTTTGGATATTTTGAAGAAACAAAAAATTAACCTTTAAATGAAGTAAAAGTAATTAGCAATAACCTGTAACAACTTTAGGGATTCTTCTGTTACTGATAATTTTGGTTTGTAATAAAAGACAAATCCAGGATGAAAAAAATGTAGAGACTTAGATAGAACGTACACAATGAAACACTTTTTATATCCTACACCTTTACTTAATAAAAGGTCTGAAGTGTTACCACTACTTTTTACTTTCTCTACACGTACTATGTTCGTAGTGTATAGAGAAGGTATATTACACCCAAAAATTTAATACCGAGATTTCACCGGAAATCTAAAAAAAACATTTCTAGAAAAAGGTCCATGTGTGTGTGTGTGTATAGCTCAAAAACCGATAAATACCAAACAAAAATAGCTCTAACGGTTTTGATTAAAGCATCGTATATTAAGATATTTATATCACAACTAAAGTGTATATATTTAATTTTATGGGAATAGTCCCCGATGACATCATCATTCTGGATGTATTTTGCGCAATTTTGCATAGCTGATAAGCCATAAGAGATAGACAAAGCTTACTACACAATAAACGTAGAGCTCGTTAAAACACACACTTTATGTATGTGCATTTCTTTTCTGGAGTTAACCGTTTTTAAGATATTTCTTGTTATTGATTTCAGCTTTAAAATACTTAATATTTTTCTCACACGGTAATCCGTCAACATTTGAGAATGGGATTTCTATACCATGGCAACCACATTTGAAAGCATTTGACTGTCTATTTAGCCTAGTGTATCTCCTTATTTCCCTTCTACCTATAGGTAATAAAACCGTTCCTGCTAATGTTTGTCTCGCATGATGTAGATAGAAGAATAAGCTTGTTAACAATAATATGTTACTGAGAGGAAGAGAAAATCATGTGAATGGAGCACATCCATATTTACTCTCTCAATCATAGTCGTGGGTTCAAACCCGGCCAAGACTGATGGCTTCTAAGTGAGCTTAAGGAAACAGCCCTTTGGCTGTAGATTTAGTGGCATGTAAAAATATTCTGCGGTACTAATATATATGGACACGTGCGCACACAGACCTTTTTCTAAAAATGCTTTTTTGGATTAATGGGGACCCAAAACATGTATTTCCGGTGAAATTGGTATCAAATGTTTGGATGCAATACAATACCTTTTCTATATAATAGGTACATAGTACTGTGGAGAAAGTAAAGTAAACATTCTGGATCTCCAAAGGTTAAAGGAATATAAATGTTATAAAGGGAATACTAATAAGTAGTAATAAACCAAGGAATGTAAGAAAGTGGTTTGAGAATTGTGTAAAACAGGCAGGAAAACATTTTGTTTCGTAAACAAGTCACTTTATTTCTTGATATAGTCTGCTTTGAGGAATATGTTGTTGGTTCAGCGATCCTCCAACCTTTTTGATCCCCTCGTAGTAATAGGCCTGTCAAACTTCGGATAATACTCGTTGACTATCACTTCCTCATTTGATGAACATCTCTTCCCACCAAGCTAAAGTTTCAAGATGGATAACAGGAAGAAATTACTTGAGGCTAAGTCTGATGGATGAGGAACCACTCCTTAGTCCAATTCATATGGCTGATGGTGGGATGGTGGGTGATTCTGGTGAAAGATTACTTTTTTACAGGTCAGTCTTTATCTTTTCTCAGCCACCGCAATTTTCAAACAATTCAAAAATGAAGCACAATAGGGTCCAGTTATTGTTCTATCTTTTTCCAAGTAATTTATGCGGACTATTTCTTGGGAATCCCAAAAATCAATGAACATCGTTTATCATTTTTCGGTGCACTTTCACCAGGTTTTCTCCCATTGTTATGACTGCCGTCTTGACTTTAGTGCGTAATGGTGATGCAGCTTGCATTAGCAGTCACACATCAGCTCAAACAGTATTGTTGATTATGATTAAACATCGCCAGACATTGTTCGGATGCGCTTTTCTTCGACTGTGAACAATCATGGCGCCACCTCGCATACACATTCCGCACAGCTAATTCTCCGTGCAGAATATTATGCACTCGCTCATTTGAGATGCACAAAGTCTCAACAATCTCACGAGATTTTATTTGGCAGTCTTTTATTTACATGTCATGTATTTTGTCTATTGTTTCCTAGGTGTGACAGCCGGAGCACGTTTCGTATTTGGTGCTTGTCTGACCACGTTTAAATTCATTAATCCAAAAGTGAATGCCCTTCAGTGAAGTTACAGAGTCCGCATGAACTTCATCCAATTCTGTTTTGATATGTGCGGCAGTCCAACCCTTCAAATGAAAATATTTAATAACGGCTCGAAACTCAGTTTTCTCCACTTTTCAATCGCAGTCGATAGATTGGCCAATTCAAACGGCTGTCAGCAATGATCTGTACGCTGAAATGATTGACATTTTTTACGATCCTTGTATAACCAAACTTACCAACCTTTTAACTGCTACTAAAATATCCCATCTTTCTTCACATAAATTTACCAGACTTATGAAACCAGCTTCGTATTACAAACGAATAGCAAGGAAGAAAAATCCTCTCACAGTGTTTTGCTTCGGGTGGGATAATAATTTTAAAACATCGTTTAGGTAGCGCCGGGCCCAGTGGCTAGGCCACTCGCCTCTCACCATGACCCGAGTTCGATTCCAAGTGACCGCTTGTGGTGGACAAATCGGCGCAGGTGCGCGTATTCTCCGGGTTTTTTGCTTTCCTCTGGTGCTCCATTTTCATTCCATGTATTATGAGTGTCATCGCCTGCGGTACCACAAGTAAAAGAGCGAGCGTTAAACATTATCACAAAATTCATCGTCTTTATATTGTTAGTAGCCTTAACAATTAGCATGGAACGTTAGCAAATTGTTTACACAGATTTCAGCTTAAATTGCTCGTAAAATGAATGCTACTCTATACGAAATACTTCCATTGGTAGAAATTTGTGATTTAGTCGACGTATACAATTATACAAACTGTTTTAGGTTATTCGTTTTATAAGCGCAAACTTTGAATTTGCAATCTGAACTGCGCGCAAACTCAACCTTCCATTTGAAGTATTTGGTGTGTACCATGGAAGACTGACTTATTTTCCCTCTACTCTACTTATCTTGGCCAGTCACAGATGATGTCTGTACGATCAAACTTATGTACAACATACTTTTGTTCTCAGCCGACTTTTATGTATGCAAACATACATTAGGCATATATAAGCTATACATTTCACTAATGTCCATAACAAATACTATTTTATATCAATACATTCATAAATTAATAAAATTAATTTTATGAAAAACAAATGTTAGTGATAGACCTTGAGATTAACTACCCAAATGAACAAGCTATAACACACATCTCAAAGGGAATAATAATGCTCTTGCTCAAGATATCGTACCCAAAGGCAGATAACTAAAGGAGAGATTCTTTTTAGATGTGAATTAGTCACAAAATAATTACTTGGATAGGTAGAGTTAGACTGAAAAATTCAATGCCATAGCGGGATTTGAACCACGGATCTCCCAATCTCTAGCCTGTTGCTCTACCACAGAGCTACCATAGCAACACGCCGACATAGCATTGAATTTGTCAACTGACTCGCATGTTTTCCGTAAACCACAAGGTGATCTTAAATTATTTTGAGATGACAACCCCAATGGCAACTTAGGTAATTATTTACAAGTTGGGCCGCTCTCTCTCCGCTGCGACTTATGGCAGTTTTGCACTCTAACGTGACCGACCGTTGTGGTTAGAGAGCGATTATGGGTGGGGAGATGGTTTAAAAAACTAATGTTGTATCCATTGCGCTGTTAGGAGTTGTTGGAAATATCGATAATGAGGTACTACCACGATATAAAATTAGAAACATAAATTTATATACACACACTAACCTAAACGGATTGGAACCTAACCTCGCGCTAAATTTGAAATCCACAGGCTTTGAAATTGTCATAATAAATACAAAGTCAATCAATCGCACTTAGTTTCATTCGATTTTAGAGTGGCCGAAGTTCTGCATAATAAAATTCACTGAACAGCTGTATCTGCGTGAAACACTCTCGTCATACATCAGCACAGCGTCTAGCGACATATGCCGGTGTTGCATACCACAACACTGTTCGCCTGCCGCCGACAATGAAACTCAGGTTTTAGGCACTTTAGCGTGTAGTATTATTATATATTTACATTGCAAAAGTACTGCAATACTTCTTTATTTATATTCTACTCCTTCTAGGCAGCATACTCCATAAATATTCACAAAAAAGGATCGCTACGCGCACGTAATAAATTACCGTCTAACTTAATTACGGAGCTTTTCCGATAAAAAAAATTGGTGAAAACGTAACAAATATAAACCAAACTTACAATCAAACCACAATTTGCTTAATTTCTAGAGGGGCCGAAATTCTCTATAATAACCGCGACTTACAATGTTGTAAGTACTTTAGACCCAGGATTCATAGTATAGCCAACTATTATGGTGAATTGGTATTTGAATAATTATTTTTTCACATAATCCGTGTGTAGGACAGGAGTTGGATAGGTAGAGTCAGACTGAAAAATTCAATCTGCAGAGCAACCGGCTAGAGATCGGGAGATCCGTGGTTCAAATCCCGGCTATGGCATTGGATTTTTCAATCTGACTCTACCTATCGAACTTCTGTCCTACACACGGCTTGTGTGAGAAAACAATTATTTCAAATAATTACCTGTTATTATAATGTAATAACTCTTTTTTTCTCCAACAACTGTTTATAACTGATCACAAATAACTGTTTTTCTAACAGTTCTGCATATAGTTGGCTGCGGTGAAAAGAAATTCACATGAACTCCCTCTACTGTTGCATGCGATGCATACCCGGCGACAACTGAACACTGGACAGGGATTTGTTATCCTTTAATGTCTTATGGTTACGTCACTGCAAACTTTCAGAAACAGCCGGAGTGCAAAACCACTGCAGTGACCGCGCTAATTTTTACGAGTGCTACAATGAGATTATATAGGTTTTTTGATATGACATATTATGCAATTTTAGTATTAAAATACTTAAACATAATAAATAAATCTTCTAAAAGTAATAACTAATGTGTTCCATTTACCTACATACATTTCTCTAGCTATTCTCTATAAAACTATAACTTTAAAAATTATTATTTAATTAACATCATGCTAATCGACATAAGCATTAGCAGAACTGATCTTATTAGTTGCTTTCTTGTAAGTATAACAAAAAAAGGGTACACGCTAGGCTAAAGCAATAGTCAAATCTCTAAAAGCTGGTCGCTATGTGAAACAATTGAGGTTCGGTTCGCTTAACATGGTACGGTTTGAGAAAAATGAAGTAGTTTAAAATTGAAACCATAAACGAGGAATATCTCGAAAATGACAACTGCACAAGAGAAATGTATATGCTATAAATTATGTGTTTTAGCGAGATTACTGTTTTCTGTATATCTCTCGTTATGCAACATGCTGCACAATTCAGCCAGAATAAACTGTCTTTAGAGGCTATTTAAAGAAAACTCCAAATATAAATTTTATTTGTGGTGTAAATATCTTTAATATATGATATTTAAATCAAAATCGTTAGTCATATATAAGAAAAACAAAATTTTCAAATACTATTCCATGTAAAAGGTAGTTTGTGTTGGGGGGGATTTTCTTGAAAATCTTCGTGTCGTATCCTTTGGAGATATCGAACTTATATGTATGCAATTTGGTATTTAACAGTCCTTTCTTTTTTGAGCTATACTGTTCACAATCACACACACACACATACACACACACACGCAAGGACATTTTAAAAAAGATATTTTTTTATCGGATTCTGGGTACACCAAAACACATATTTCCGGAAATCTCGACATCGAATTTTTGGATGGAATACAATGCCTTCTTTAGCTACTATGTACACTGAATGCACATACGTGCTAGAGAAAGTAAAAACTATAGTGTATCAGAGATTTCACATATATATGTGTCGTAATGAGATTGCCAAGAATATGTTTCATTCATTTCAACATTTATAGAGGAAAATGGAAGGTAATGAATGATTGGTTTTTATTCCCCTATATATTTTGAACGAAGCCAAGAGTGCTGAGAATTTATTGATTCCAGAAAAAAGATATATTGCTGTCTTGTTGCCATGTTAATTACATCATTTTCTGGCACTGGTCCCAGAAATAGGATAATTGCGCAGGATTTATGCCGTCTTAACATGCCGTTTTAATTCTAGGATTGCATAAACTAATATTCATACCTTTCAGTGTTACATAATTAGGCAACGATGTTTATTGGTTAAAACAAGAAATAGTTATTTATGCAACGATTCTATAATGGTAATTATTGGGATACGAGTGAGAGCTAAGTTTCGATGCCAGCGAAGTGAACTCAAAAAACCTCACGTATAGCCATTATATGAAGGTTGCACACCTAATTGTTTATAGAAATGTAGATATTCAATACATATTTAATATTTAGATATCCTACATACAAAAAATGAACTCCGCTGACCGCTATGCTTATTGTACGCATGCGTCGCTAACAAAAGAAATTCGATTCACGGATTTAGTTTATTTGCAAGATGGAGACTGGGGTATTTTGGCCCAGTGATAATGATAGGAATTTAGTTCCACATCTCCTGATATAAGAAAGGAGACGAGTAAATGTTCTTAATAATTTATTTGCACAGAAATAGATACTGAATTTGACTTGTATATAATTAGATTCTTATAATATTCGACTACTCGAAGTTGATAATCGAACAACATTACCAATAAAAGTATTAACACGAATTCTAATCTCATCTGAAGATGTAATTCATTCATGAACAATTCCTAGTCTTGGAGTAAAAGCTGATGCTACTCCAGGACGATTAAATCAAGCAACCTTTTGATTTATAAATGATCTACGAAAAGTTATATGATAAATTCATGGCATGGAGAGTAACAAAAAATGTAACTTAAATCACGAAAAATGTTCTCATAGTTCACTTTGAAGAAATGTCAAAAACAATGACATCCGCAATCTTATGCACAAATTACTCAGTAAATATAATTATTTATGTAAAAATAAATATTTTGGTTGGAAGCAGAGCTAGCGCGCATGCCCTGGGTTACCGATTTCCACCTCTCTGTGATGCCAATGTCATGACCTACTTTGGTTTTGTTACGGAACATTATGAGCTTCGATTTGGGAAATAATTATACATTCTTATAATTCTTATAGGTATATAATTAAATATTTTTGGGGGTTATTGTACGCGTAAGAACGTTTTTGTAAATAGGGCAGCACGTAAGCGTGAAAATCTATATCAAAATGAAAATCTGTAAGGAAATAGTTTTCATTTCAATGTAAATTTTAACACTAAATGAGCACATTTCAGTATACGAGTATAACAAAATTATTTAGCATTCTACTAGCTGAGTTGCATTAACCTCAGACCCACTGAAACAAAAGACGTGATAACACTGTCCAAGTTACTATTTGGTGCTCAGAAGGTAGTGAAATAAGAACTGTAAATGGAAAGACATTAAAAATGAAAACAAATGAAAAGGTTATTTGCCCCCTGGGAAACAGTGAGGTATAAACGTAGAAATAGCTTTTCCTGCCTTTTTACGAGCTCTGTCAGAAGAGGCCATTACTTGCAATATTAGCGAATCCGTAGGGGACTTCCCAAAGTCACGACGTAATATTTCTCTGACGTTTGATTTACGTGCTGCGACTGCCCTTCAGAGACATCTAGTGACCAAATATAGCTGAGTAGTAACTTTTACCTAAAGGGTCGTATTCTTGAGTTTTATGCTTTTTGAAGTTTTAAACTCAATAAAATAATACTATCGGAACTCTTAATAATCAAGAAGGTAAAACGTTCTCTTATTCTAACTTTCTCTACACGTACTAGTACATAGTGTATAGAGAAGGTATTGCATCCCGCCCAAAAATTTGATACCGAGATTTCACCGGAAATATATGTTTTGGGTCCCCCTGAATAAAAAAAGAAAATCTGTAGAAGAAGGTCTGTGTGTGTGTGTGCGTGTATGTGTGAGAGTGTGGCTGTGGACACCATAGCTCAAAAACGAAAAGTCCGTTAAATACCAAACTTATTATTTAAGTTCAGTATCTTCCAAGAATGCGACACGAAGATTTCAAGAAAATCCCCCCCAACCCAACTACCCTTCACATGGAAATATTTGCGAAAATTTTGATTTTTTGATTTCCTTTCTCAAAAATGGCTCTAACGATTTTGATTAAAATATCGTATATTAAAGATATTTATGTGGCAAATGAAATGTATATATTGAATTTTCTGGGAGTAGCCTCTGAAGACTCCTTTATTCTGGATGAATTTTATAGAATTTTACATATCTGCCAAACCGTAAGAGATAAACAAAAACTTAATTGGCAGAAAATGTAGAGCTCGTTAAAACACATAATTTATGTTATATACATATTTCTCGTGGAGTGAATCCTTTTAAGACATTCCTTGTTATTGGTTTCAGCTTTAAAAAAGACATACTTTTCTCATATGGGAGTTTGTCGTGTCCATAGAAACAAAGGAACTGCAGTCTCATAGCAACCAGCTTTTGACTGCATTTTTGGCCTATGCTACTCCCTTATTTCCCTTCTACTTGAATGGAAGCAAGTAATAAGACCATTTATGCTATTTTTTTTTTCTCGAATAGCATGAAGTAAAAAGAAGCATAACCTTTTTAACAATAATTTGTGCTAGAGATGTAGAGAAAGTCATGTGAATGTAATACATACGATTTTTTTACTTTCTCTAGCGGATATACAGTATACATAGTGGATGGAGAAGGTACTGTATTGTACCAAACAATTTGAAATCAAGATTTCCCTGGAATTATATGTTTTGGCTTCCCCTAAGTCCAAAAAAAACAGTTTTAGAAAAACATCCGTGTGCGCGTCTTGTCTGTCTGATTGTCTATCAGGGTGTTTGTGTCTGTGGACAGCATAGCCTAAAAACGAATACTTCGTTAAATACCAAACTTGGGTTTAGGGTTTAGTATCTTCCAATGATGCGACACGAACAATTTCAAGAAAATCCCCGCAACACAAATTAGCTTTTACATGGAAAAAATTTCGACAATTTTGATTTTCTAGAAAATGGCTGTAACGATTTTGAATAAAAAGTCGAATATTAAAAATATAAAAATAAAAAAGAAGATATTGAATTTTCCAGCAATAGTCTCTGAAGAGCACTTTATTCTGGTTAATATTTGCAGAATTTTTCATAACGGTTAAACCGTAAGAGATAGACAAAAGAAAAAAGAGAAAAAAAAATACTGCATAAAAATGAACATCTTGTCAAAACACTTTACCTTTTTGTTGTGAAGGTTACCTTTTCCGAGGTATTCCTTGTTATTGCTTTGAATTGTAAAGTACTTATACTTTTCTCAGACAGGAAGTGTCCATATTTCTTTTGTTCTACTCCTGGCCAAACAAAGATGCGATTTACAATGACAATTGCAAACAACGATTTTTAAAACGTTTGACTATCACTTTAACATTGCTTAGGTACTTTCTCCTTAAAAGGGACTAAGTAATAAATACAACCTGCAAATGTTTATTTCGATTAACATGGTGTAGAAAGAAGATGAATATTTTGCAAGAAGTAGAGCAGTTTAAGAAAGTCATATGAGTGCAACATAACAAATTTTGCTATTTCTCTTGACATTTAACATCTCCGTTGCCCTGGCATACTATCCCATTTGCCCCAATTTCTTTCTTTCAATGTCTTACCTCTTTACATTCTGCTAAAGAGTGAACAAAACTCTTACCTCATTGCCCCTCAAAACTGTACTCATTCAAGCTGACCCTTTCATCTCTTGTTTATTACACATATCTACACAGTTCTTTCTTACGTTTTCTTCTTTACTTTACGGTAAAAAAAGTCTGATGTGTTCCATTTACATGACTTTCTCTACATCTCTGCAACAAATTATTGTCAAAAAGCTTAAGCTTCTTTCTACTTCATGCTCACCAGGAAACACTTAGCAGAAATAGTCTTATTACCTGCTTCCTTGTAAGAAGAAGCGAAAAAGGGAGTACCATAGGTTAAAAGTGTGCTATGTGACTGTTGTTTGTGTGGACAAATTCCTGTATGAGAAAAGTTTGTTTTTTAAGGCTGAAACAAAAAACCAAGAATATCTAAATAACGATCAACTCCACGAAAAAAATGCATATAACATAAAGTGTGTGATTAAATGCGCTCTACAATTTTTGTGTGGTAAATTTTTGTCTATCTCTTACTGTTTACCAGTTATACACAATTCAGTAAAATTTATCCAGAACAAAGTAGTTTTCAGAGCCTATTCCCAGAAAATTCGAGATATACATATTATTTGTCAGATATATATCTTTAATATACGATATTTTAATCAAAATCGTTTGAGCCATTGTTTAGAAAAAAAAAATCGAAAATTTTTCCAAGTGAAGGGTAGTTTTAGGTTGGGGGATTTTCATGAAAACCTTCCTGACGCATCCTTGGAAGATACTGAACTTAAATAACAAGTTTGGTATTTAACTATCTTTTCGTTTTTGAGCTATGCTGCCCACAGACACACACACATACACACAGACATACACACTGACAGACAGGCAGACACACACGGAAATTTTTATAAAAATGCTTGTTTTATACACTATGCACATAGTACGTATAGAGAAAGTAATAAATCGGCATTTTAATTTCTAGTTGAAACCAAAAATCCTGTTTGTCAATTTCTGCTATTCTGTTTCTCACTGACTGCCAGAATAGATTTTACTTCCTCTACCGCACCATGCACTTAGTGTGTAGAGTAGTCATTGTATTCCACCTAAAAGTTCGAACCAATATTTCACTGTCCAGAAGTGCTCACGAAATTTCCCAGTTATCTGATGTTTTCTGCAGACCGAGCAGAATATCCGCTGGTTTCACGTTTTCACACTTCAATACCTGGCCCATGCAGGGTTTAGATTGCCTTGCAGAATGCATTCAGATTCATTTGTACATAAATAATCAATGAATGCATTGAAAGGGTGGTCTCCTTAGCGGTGGTAGCGCAGCTTTTTACCAAGCGGGAGACATAGGTTCGATTCTCAATACCGGCGTTCGGTGCCTGGTCCAGGGTACACTCAGCTTCGTGAGGTCTCTGGGGGGGGGGGCCAATTGAGGAACTACTGATGGAGAAGTAGCAGCTCCTGGTCATGAGGACCGCATTAACCGGCTGGGGAGGGGGTTCGTGGCACTGACTACGACTCATCCTCCAGTACTGCATCCCATCCATGAAAAATGGAAATGGCGTGTTATTTATGGACGCTCTTTAACTGCTGTGGTTCTCAGCGTCCCATTCTATATTGGGCGTGAAAGACCGCTTAATTTTGCTCAGAGGCCTCTCTATCAGGCTTGAGGTTCCTTTACGTGCCGTAAATCTACGACACGGGACCAACGGCTTTACTTCCCCTCCGAAGGAAGCCATGCTAAGGACTTTTACACCCGAAAAAATCCATCGTCCTCCGCCGGGTTTGAACCCGCGACCTTGGGTTCATGGTAACCATTACACTACGGAGGGTGACCCCATTCATGACCTCTGTCATGGAACGAAATGGGGGACGCAACGGCCGGGTGGTAGGTAAAGGTTCCTTGTGAAGGTCCTGCAAACATAATCGTTAAAAGCCCAATTAAACACATTTGAGCCTTCATTCTCATTTCTTTGTTTCCAAAAATATAAGCTTTAGGTAACAGATTTTATGAATATTCCTAGATGTTTCGTATAAGAGACCTCGACATTCGTTATCGTAAGGTCCTCTCACTCCGTGCTACGCCTCCCAACACTCCCGCCTGCGCGAAAATCAACACGTATAGGTAGAGTAAGTCTGAAAAATTAAATGCCACAGCCGGGATTTAAAATATTGATCTCCCGTTCTCTAGCCAATTGCTCCATCACTGAGTTACCATGGCTAGAGACCAGGAGATCCAAGGTTCAAATCCCGGCTAAGGCATTGAATTTTTCAGTCTTACTCTACCAATCCAACTCCTATTCTACGCACGGCTTGTGTGAAAAAACACTTAAATCAATAAACACGTATAGTTTGTGCCACGCCAACTTGGAGGTACTTACTAGCCTTAAAACATACTCTTAACTAAAATTATTAGTCTGAAAATGAATCGCCAATACAAACATATACGCATACCTCTAAGATACTCTATAGACCTGGACTTTGAAGACTGTCGGAGGAGTTAAAAAATTTACATGTTACGAGACGTTTCGTATACTTTTGCGTAATTATCGGTGGAATTTGTCATCCTTTATTTGAAATAGTCGGGTCTATGGGTAACTTCAAATATAAAGAGTAAAGAGAAAAATCATAATATAAAAATCCTAGAAGATTGTACTATAATTATATAAAGAATGCGGTAGATAAATTAAACTAATTCACCACTAAATTATATTAAAAGGAGTTTTATTTATGGACGCTCTTTAACTACTGTGGTTCTCAGCGACCCATTCTATATAGGGCGTGAAAGACCGTTTAATTTTGCTCAGAGGCCTATTTTATTAGGCTTGAGGTTCTTTTACGTGTCGTAAATCTACGACACGGGACTAACGGCTTTACTTCCCTTCCGAAGGTAGCTTAAGAAGTGAATTTGATTGTAACGGCCAATCTCTCTGATCCACGGGTATTTTCGGGGGCTTTTGGGCGATTGCATAAACGTTCCTCGAACTTCCTGTCCCTTCATTTCATCTCCATTTCATCCAACCGGTCCCTCTCAGGTTTGTAAGTGTCGGCGAGGACTGCGGTTAAAGCCGCTTATAGTGGTGGTGAATACACTTTGGAAATACAGCTCTCGGCGGTGGGATGGATTTGGAGTCGTCTGGAGGATTCAGAGGAGTCAGTCAGACCTCGCACGCTGCGTCGAGATAACTGCTTGGCCTATCTTAAGGATCCTCCATATTGGCTCTTTCAAGTTCGGCCGCCCGTATATAATACTCTCATATCATCTATTCTGACCCAGCTGTTTTTACAAGTGTTTCAAAACGACACCAAACGAAGATGTGGACCTTTTTGGGCATACCGTACATGATACGTGAATATAATTTGCAGCTCTAAATGCAAAAATTGCTATAAAATCACCATGGATTAGGTAGTCGTACATAACCAAATGGCACGTACCTGGCCTACTCCAAAAGAGATGCTGGTTGATATAGATGGTCCCAGTCGCGTGGCGTAGGCGTGGTTTGCTAGACACGCCAGCGCAGCATAGGTCACCTTAGTAATGGAAAACATAGCATGTGGGTGTGGCGTATGACAACCGTTATTCCTTTGCACACATTTGGGATTAGGCACCAAACTTTAAATAGAAGACAACAAGTTTCGGACAGGTCAAATTGTAAGCTAATCGACTGCTATCTTCGTTTGCTGTCATTTTGAAATGGCCTGTATACAAAGCCTAAGAAAAGGAACGCAATAGGCAACTAGCTAAATGACGAGGTCTAGTAATAACCAGTTGCCATCTCTAGAATCAATACGTCTAATTTTTGCTGTCAATTTTAGATGTAAGTGACGTAAAATTCAAAACAAAGAATATACCGGTAATGGAGTTGGAATCTTCGTTAGTCATTTGGGGTTGCCAGTATGGCAATTACCTGGAGGCGAATGCTTCTAATCAAACCGCAGCGCGCCATCCTTGTTCACGCTTCACTTGCATCTGGGACCTAATCAGATTACCACCAAATCAACATCCTCTGTCCCCATTACCACGGACGATAGCGTCGTGTCTCAACCGACGATGTGCTACTGTTTTAGAAACAGTTGCAACCTATGTCAACTATCTGTTAATGGAACATATACTTCAAGGACGCGAACCACGGCTTATACGGAGAACATACACTCTATATAATAAAACATCTGATGTGTTCCATTCACATGACTTTCTCCATATCTCTGCAACAAATTATGTTTTAAAGCTTATTCTATTTACTTAATGCTAATCGAGAAAAATTAGCAGAAATATTCTTATTACTTGCTACCTTGTAAATAGAAGAGAAATAAGAGAGAACACTAGGCTAAAGCGACAGTCAAATCATTGAAAAGCTGGTTGCTCTGTAATTAAAATTCCTTTGTTTGTATAAATTAGAAAAGTATTTTAAAACTAAAACTAATAACAATATCTGTACCATTCACATGACTTTCTCTACATTTCTGCACCAAATTATTCTTAAAAAGTTTATACTACTGTTTACTTCATGCTAATCTGAAAACAATTAGCAGAAATAGGTTTATTACTCGCTTCCTTGTAAGAAGAAGCGAAATAAGAGAGTACCATAGGTTAAATTGATAGTCAAAAGTTGGTTTCTATGTCACTGAAGTTCCTCTGTTTGTATGAACAGCAGTTGACAAATTTCTGTATGAGAAAAGTATAAGTTTTTCAAAGCAGAAACCAAAAACAAGGAATGTCTCAAAAACGATTAACTCCACGAAAAATATATACATAACATAAATTGTGTATTTTAGCGTACTCTACATTTTTCATGCAGTAAGTTTTTGTCATCTCTTACGGTTAAGCAGTTATCCAAAATTCCGTAAAATGCATCCATTATAAACTACTCTTCAGAAAATTCAAGATATACAATTTATTTGTCAGGTAAATATCTTTAATATACGAAATTTTAATCAAAATAGTTAGAGCCATTTTTGAGAAAATCAAAAGTTTCGAAAAATGTTCTATATAAAGGGTAGTTGTGGGTGGGGGGGATTTTTCTCAAAATCTTCGTGTCACATCCCTGGAAGATACTAAACTTAAATATTAAGTTAGGTATTTTACCGAGTTTTTGTTTTTGAGACACACGGACACACCCGCACACACACGGACCTTTTTCTGAAAATGCATTTTTTAGGTAAAGGGAGCCCTAAAACATATATTTCCGATGATATCTCGGTATCGAATTTTTGGGTGGAGTGCAATACCTTCTCTATACAATATGTACATAGTGCGTATACAGAAAGTAAAAAACGGTCAACACCACAGAGAAAAAGTATATAACGTAAATTGTGTGTTTTAACGAGCTCTAGAGAAAGTAAAATGTCTAATGTGTTCCATTCACATGCCTTTACTACATCTCTGAAACAAAGCATTGTTAAAAAGTTTTCTTATCTGCTTCATGTACAGAAATCGAAATAGAAATGGTAGAAAGTGTCTTATTACTTGTTTCCATATATTTAGAAGAGAAATAAGGGAGTACCTTAAGTTAAAGCGTTATTTGAAAAACAAAAACATAAATTACTTCAATTATGTGTTTTAATGAGATGTACACGTTACCACAAAAATGAAATGATGCGCTCACAAAAGCCAGCATCGTCTTCATCATGTCGCAACATGTCGATGCAAAAGTCACGCCGTATGACCTTATCTTCTTCACTCAGAAACTGCAACATCTGTAATCTGTAAGGCATCATGTGCAGTCGCTTCCGCAAGATTTTCCATACAGTTTGCTGTGGAATTTGTAATTGCATGCTTGCCCTAGATGTCGATTTCTGTGGGCTTCTTATGTAGGCAGAACGAACACGTTCAACGTTTTCTTCCGAAACTCTTGATCTTCCCGAGCTCTTCCCTTTGCACAAACATCCCGTTGTCTCGAATTTTCTATACCAGTCGTAGATTGACTGTCTAGTCGGTGGCGTTTTGTGGTAACGTGTTCTAAAATGTCGTTGGACAACAGTTGCTGATTGCGTTCTAGCAAATTCCAACACGCAATATGCCTTTTCCACAGGATTTTCCGCCATTTCAGCTTCTGCAACAACAAACAAAACACTACAGCGTTACCAATAGTAACAAACGAAACTTTGAGAGTATTTCAACATACCTCCAAAATAATTAGGTTGCTGTCTCTAATAGTTTTTGTTTTACAGGCAGTTGAAGTTGTCTATTTCTTTTGTAGTAACCCTGTAGATAAAAGAATAACACTTGCTAAAAATCGTTTATAGACCCAACTGGTTAGTGTGGTGGTAGCGTGTCTGCCTCACATTCAAAAGATCGCGGTTTCGAATCTCGCTTATGTTGAGTTAACCAGATAACTTTTTTTTTCTTGTTTTCCCTTATCTAGAGTAGATGAATGTCGAGTAACTTTAAGCTCCATGAACCCAAAATCATTTGAGCATCATTTTACCAATTTCAATTATCGTCCGGTATGACCAACCAGGTTAAATGACGTTAAGCTAAAAGAGAAATCTAATGTGTTACACTCACGTGACTTTCTCTAGCTGTTCTACAAAATTCTTACTAAAGATTATTTTTCTTTCTGCTCCATGCTAACCAAGATAAACATTAGCAGAGTTTTTTTATTACTTTCTTCTTTATAAACGGAAGAAGACTAAGTATGCACTAGGCTAAAGTGATATTCAAATGTTTTAAAAGCTGTCGTTTTGCGAGTGTCATTGAAAATTGCATCTTTGCTTAGCCAGGAGTAGAGCAAAAGAAAAACGGACGCTTCCTGTCTGAGATAAGTATAAGCATTCTACAATTGAAACCAATGACACGGAATATCTGGGAAACGGTTATCGTATAGGATACATTATGTGCTTTGACAAGATCTATAAGTTTTTGTTCAGTAAGTTTTTGTCTATCTCCTATGGTTTGGTAGTAAAGCAAAATTCGGCAAAATTCATCCAGAATAAAGAGATCTTCAGAGACTATACCCATAAAAATCAAAATATACATTTTATTTGGGGTGCAAATATCTTTAATGTACGGGATTTTAATCAAAATCGTTAGAGCCATTTTTGAGAAAATAAAAATTTTCGGAAAATTGTTCATGTAAAAGATAATTTGTGGTGGTGGGATTTTCTTGAAAATTTTTGTGTTTCATGCTTCATAGATTCAAGTCTAAATACTAAGTTTGGTATCTAACGGACTTTTCGTTTCTGTGCTATGCTGTCTACAGACACACACACACACACACACACACACACAAACACATAGGGACCTTTTTATAAAACTGTTTTTTTCGGAATCAGGGGACCCCAAAATCATATATTTCCGGTGAAATCTCGACATCAAATTTGTTGTTGGAATACAATACCTTTTCTAGCCACTATGTACATTGTACATGCGTGCTAGAACAAATAAAAATAATTTATAGAGAAAGTCATGTGAGTAGTACACATCAGATGTTTACCATGCCGCTACTATTGCGTCAGAAAAGGAAGCAAGAGAATTGTGAGAATGAAAGTCACGCTTTGAAACAATCGGCCAGTAGCTGAACATGCGGTCGTTAGGATTATGATGTTGGGGGGGGGGGGGTTGCGGGCTTCTAGAACGAGCTAACCTCAGAAACGCCTCCCTTGGAACTCATTTTAAACTCACATAAACACAAGGTGGAAACCTACTCAAGGTATTTTGTTTCCACGCATTTCCTTGGAGCTTTTTAATGTTGGAAAGTCTGCATAAATAAATATACATTGCAGCTTTTAATTAAAAGGTATTGCAGTCACCAGCAATGCGACTAGAAGATTTTAATGTTGCTAAATCCTAGTACTGGAATATGAGAGAAACTTACCAATTTTAGGTGTACAGTTCTGTGCAAAATTTATGTAATTTTCCCCAAAGAATAACAGCCAGCCAGAGATATGTTATATATCTTCTTGATCCTTTATATTACAAAACTTATCTATTTAGGTATTTGTTGAGGGGGAAAATTTAGCCTAAATTTCAATCTATTAAAAAAACAGATTTCTTCCAATCACATGACTTTCTCTATATCTCTACAATAAATTATTGTTAAAAAGCATTTATTCACTTCATGCTAATCAAGAAAACATTAACAGAAGTTGTCTTATTTCTTGCTTCCATGTAAATAGAAAGGAAATAAGGAAGTAGCATAGTTTAAAGTGATAGTCAAAATTTATGTGACTGAAGTTCTTTTGCTTATATGGCGAGGAGTTGACCAATTCCCGAATGAGAAAAGTATAAGTATTTAATAGCTGAAACCAGTAACAACGAATATCTAAAAAATCTGATGTGTACCATTCACATGACTTTCTCCATATCCCTGCAACAAATAATCCTTAAAAAGCTTATAATTCTATTTACTTTATGCTAATCAGATAAAAAAATTAGCAGAAAAAGTCTTATTTCTCGCATCCTTGTAAGTAGAAGCGAAATAAGGAACAACCGTAGGTTAAAGTGATAGTCAAAAGCTGGTTGCTATGTCAAAGAAGTTCCTTTGTTTATATGGATAGTAGTTGACAAGTTCCAGTATGAGAAAAGTATACGTTTTTCATAGCAGAAACCAAAAATAAGGACTGTGACAAAAACGACGAACTCAACGAAAAAAATGTATATAACATAAATTGTGTGTTTTAATGTGCTCTACATTTTTTGTGTAGTAAGTTTTGTCCATCTCTTTCGGTTTAGCAGTTATTCAAAATTTAGTAAAATTCATCCAGAATAAACTACTCTTCAGAGGCTATTTCCAGAAAATTCAAGATATACATTTCATTTTTCAGGTAAATGTGTTTAATATCCGAAAATTTAATCAAAATCGTTAGAGCCATTTTAGAGAAAATCAAAATTTACGAAGAAAGTTCCATGTAAAGGGTAGTTGGTCGTGTCGCATCCCTGGAAGATACTAAACTTAAATACCAAGTTTGGTATTTTACCGACTTTTTGTTTTTGAGTTATCGTGTTCACAGACGCACGGACACACACCCACACGCAGACACACACACACGGACCTTTTTGTGAAAATGCTTTTTTTTGGATATTGGGGACCCTAAAACATATATTTCCGGTGAAACCTCGGTATCGAATTTTTTTCCTATTGAGTTCTTGTCTAGCTCTTACGGTTTGACAGTTATGAAAAATTCCGCAAAATCCATTCAGAATAAAGATGTCTTCAGAGGCTATTCCCATAAAATTAAAGATATATATATATATATATTTTATTTTCATAGAAATATTTTTAATATATGGAATTTTAATCAAAATCTTTAGTCGCCCTCCGTGGTGTAATGGTTTCCATGCTAACTTCATATACCCAAGGTCACGGTTAAAACCCGGCGAAGGACGATGGATTTTTTCGGATGTAAAAATCCTTAGCATGGCTTCCTTCGGAAGGGAAGTAAAGCCGTAGGTCCCGTGTAGCACCTCAAGTCTGATAGAGAGGCCTCTGAACAAAATTAAACGGTCTTTCACGCCCAACATATAATGGGACGCTGAGAACCATATAAGTTAAAGAGCGTCCATAAATAAAACGCCATTTCATTTCATTTCATTTTCAATCAAAATCTTTAGAGCCATTTTTGATAAATCAACATTTTAGAATTTTTTTCCATGTAAAAAGTAGTTTGGAGTGGGGGAATTTTTCTCAAAATCTTCGTGTCGCATCCCTGGATAATAATAAACTTAAGTACCAAGTTTGGTATTCAACGACTTCTCGTTTTTGACATATCGTGTCCACAGACACACGGGCGTGCGCGCACCACACACACATACATACACACGGATCTTTTTCCAAAAATGTTACTTTTTTTTTTTTTTTTTTTTGCATACAGGAGACACTAACACGTATATTTCCGGAAATCTGGGTACCTAAATTTTGGGTGGAATGTAATACCTTCTTTATATACTATGTACATAGTACGTGTAGAGAAAGTAAAAATTAATCTCAATATATGGAAAGGAAGTAACAATATTGGAACATCGAGCAATTTCTTGGTCTTTGCGAAGTTGTTTTTACGAAGTCATTGACATTATCTGTCTTTTAGGTGCTCAGCATACACGCCATAAGTATCGGCTTAGGTGGAAGAGGGATTGTTGATTGCCTCTCTTTGAAAAACTGTATACGCTTTTATGTTAGTTGAATTGAGGGATGTTGTGATATGCCACTTTTCCAGGAAATCCTCACAAACTGTCCTGCAAGATTTTTAGAAATTTTCTATTTTCTCAAGAATAGCTCTAATGATGTTTAAAATACCATAAATTAAAGCTATTTAAATGACGAATAATATATGTATATATGAATCTGATGTGCTCCATTCACATGATCTTCTCTACAACTCTACAATAAGTTAGTGTTAAAAACTTATTCTGCGCTTTATTTAATGCTAATCGAGAAAAAATTAGCAGCAAAGGTTGCTTCCTTGTAAGTAGAAAAGAAATAAGGAGTACCATAGGCTAAAGTGATAGTCAAATCTTTTAAAAGATAACTGTTATGTGTTTAAAGTGCCTTTGTTCGTATGGACAGGACTTGACAAATTCCCGAATGAGAAAAGTGTAAGTATTTTAAAGCTGAAACCAATAACAAGGAAAGTCTCAAAAACGATCAACTCCACAAAAATAATATACATAACATAGTTTGCATGTTTTAACGAGCTCTACATTTTTTGTGTGGTAAGCTTTTGTCTATCCTTTACGGTTTAATAGTTTTGCAAAATTCTCCAAAATTGATCCAGAATAAACATGTCTTCAGACGCTATTAACAGAAAATTGAATATAATATACATTTTATTTACCTTTTAAATATCTTAAATATAAGAGATTTTAATAAAAATCTTAGAGCCATTTTTGAGAAAATCAATATTTTCTAAATTTTTTTCATGAAAAGGGTATTTGGGGGTGCAGGGATTTTCTTGAAAATCTTCATGTCGCATCTTTTCGTTTTTGAGCAATGCTGCCCATAGACACACAAACAGGGACATTTTTCTAAAAATACTTTTTGGATTCAAGGGGTGTCAAAATATGTATTTCTGGTGAAATCTGGTTTCGAAGTTTTGGCTGCAATACAATACCTTCTCTATTCATTATGTACATAGTACATGTAGAGAAGGTAAAAATGTAGATCTCGTTAAGTGATAAAAAGTATCAAATAGTATGAATGTTAAATAAGTATGAAGTAAATGCGTTGGTCCCGTGTCGTAGATTTATGGCACGTAAAAGAATCTCAAGCCTGATAGAGAGGCCTCTGAGTAAAACTAAGCGGTATTTCACACCCAATTAAGAATGGGACGCTGAGAACCACATCGGTTAAAAACGTCCATATATAATATGATATTTACATATTACATAATGTGTACAGAAGGTATTGTATTATACCCAAAAATTCCATGACGAGATTTCACCGGAAATACATATTTTGGGTCCCCATAAATAAAACAAAACATTTTTTGAAAAAGGTTCGTGTATATCAGTATCTTTGGACAGCATAGCTCAAAAACGAAAACATCGTTAAACACTAAACTTGGTATTTAAGTTTGCTATCTTCCAAGGATGCGACACGAAGATTTCCAAGAAAATTTCCCCACCCATTAATACCTTTTATATGGAAACATTTTCGAAAATGTTGATTTTCTCAAAAATGGCGCTAACGACTTTGATTAAAATATCGTATATTTAAGCTATTTATATGAAAAACAAAAGGTAAATATTTAGTTTTCTGGGAATAGCTTCTGAAGACATCTTTATTCTTGATGTATTTTTCGGAATTTTGCATAACTGGTAAACCGTAAGAGATAGACGAAAACTCACTAAACAAAACTTGTATAACTTGTTAAAACACACAATTTATGTTATATACATATTTTTCATGGAGTTGACCGATTTTGAGATATTCTTTGTTAATGGTTTCAGCTTTAAATTACTTTTCTCATAGGGACTTTGTTAACTCCTGGCCATACAAAGGCACCTCAATCACGTAGCAACCAGCCTTTAAGAGATTTGACTGTCACTTTAGCTCAGTGTATTCCCTTATTTCCCTTCTAATTACAATGAAGCAAGTAAAAAGATGAAATATTTCTATTAGCATGGAAGAAATGGAAGAATAAGTTGTTCAACAATAAGTTTTTGCAGAGATGTTGAGAAAGTCATGTGAATGGAACACTTTATATTGTTCTCTCTAGCAGCTACTAAATTACCTTCCCCCAGGGACCTTACGAGGCTGAGTGCACCCCGGACCACATCTCCCAAAGGGAGAAAACCCTCATGATAATACCGAGAATCAAACCCGTGCCCCCACTTCGCAAGCAGCTCCCTACTGACCGTCGCTTTAGCCTAGTGCAGAATGCACTATGTCATTTCACCGAAGGAAATATGTAATAAAAGTATTTATGGGAACGTTTATCTGGGTTACCATGAAATATACTTTTAACTTTCTCTAGTATGTGTGTTCAATGGACCCAGTAGGTAGAGGAGATACTGTATTTGATTACAAATTCTGTACCGACATTCATAGGAAATGCATGTTTTAAGGAACCTGAATGTGAAAAAAAAAAAAAAGCATTTTTAAGAAAACGCCTATCTGTAGATGTGTGTGTGTGTGTGTGTGTGTGTGTGTGTGTGTGTGTGTGTGTGTATGAACTTCATAACTAAAAATCTGATTGTCCCATTCACATGACTTTTTCTACATTGTTGTAACAAATTATTGTTAAAATGCACATTATTTTATGTATTTTATGATACTCGAGATAAACATTACTAGACATTTCCGTAATTACTTGGTTCCTTGTATGTAGAAGGAAAATAAGAGAATACACTAGTCTAAAACGATAGTCATATCTTTTAAAAGCTGGTTGCCATGTGGTGAAAATCCGTTTCTATGCAGGGCCAGGAATTTAAAACTTTCCTTTTAAGAAGAGTAAGTATTTTGAATCTGAAACAAATAATAGGGAATATCTTAGAAATGGTCAATAGCACGAAAAAGTCGTATATAAACGCGCGTTTTAAGGTGATCTACATTTTTTGTGTAGTAAGTTTTGTCTGCCTCCTATAGTTTACCAGTTACTTAAAATTCAATCAGAATAAAGTGATCTCTATTGGCATTTCACAGAAAATTAAAATATACATTTTATTTGCCATTTTAATATTAATATGCGATTTGTTAGACGTTAGAACCATTTTTGAGAAAATAAAAATTACTAAAATTTTTTCCATGTAAATGGTAATTTTGGGTGGAAGGATTCTTCTAAAAATCTTCGTGCCACATCCCTGTAAGATACTAACTGAAATACCAAGTTTGGTATTTTTACAGACTTTTCATTTTTGAATTATTGTGTTCACTGACACACAGACACACATATACGGATCTTTTTCTGAAAATGCTTTTTTTTTTTGGTTACAAGGGACCCTAAACGTATATTTCCGGTGAAATCTCGGTATCGAATTTTTGAGTGGAATACAATAATATCTTGTCTGTACATACATAGAACATGTAGAGAAAGTAAAACCGAAAAATCAGTTAAATTCTAACATTGGTATTTAAGATCACTATTTTCCGAGGATGCGACACAAAATTTTTCAGAAAAATCTTCTAATCCCAAACTACCGTTTATATGGAATATTTTTCCAAATGTTCAATGTTCACAGAAATGGCTGACAATTTTATTATAAAACAGTATAAATAGTAAACCGTAAGAAGATAGAGACCGAAGATTACTACACAAAAAATCTGATGTGTTCCTTTCACATGGCTTTCTCTACATCTCTATAACAAATTATTGTTAAAAAGTTTACGCTAATTGAGAAACATTTATCAGAAATAATCTTGCTACTTGCTTCTTTGTAAGTTGAAGCCAAATAAGAGAGTAGCGTAGGTTAAAATGTTAGTCAACAGCTGGTTGCTGTGTGACTTAAGTTCCTTTGTTTGTATGAACAGGAGTTGACAAATTCCTGTATGAGAAAAGTTTGTTTTTCATAGCTAAAACCGAAAACAACGAATATCTCAAAAACGATCCACTCCACGAAAAAAATGTGCATAACATAAATTGTGTGTTTTAACGTGCTACATACTTTTTCTAAAGTAAGTTTTTGTTTAATTCTTACGGTTTAGTAGTTATGCAAAATTTCGTAAAATTCATTCATTATAAAGTAGTCTTCAGAGGTTATTCCCAGAAAATTCAAGATATACATTTTACTTGTCACGTAAATATCTTTAATATACGATAGTTTAATCAAAATCGTTAGATCCATTTTTAAGAAAATCAAAATTTTCGAAAAAAGTTCCAAGTAAAGGGTAGTTTGGGATAAGGGGAATATTTCTTAAAACCTTCTTGTCGCATCCCTGGAAGATACTTAACTTAAATTCCAAGTTTGGTATTTAACGGTCTTTTCGTTTTTGAGCTATGCTGCCCACAGACACACACACAGACACACACACACACACACACGGACATTTTTCTAAAAATGCTTCTTTTTTGGATTCAGGAGGACCCAAATTTCGGTGAAATCTCGGTATCGAATTTTTGGGTGCATTACAATACCTTCTCTATACACTATGTACATAGTACGTGTAGAGAAAGTAAAAATAGATATCGTTAAAACACAGTTTATATCAAACACACTTTTGTAGATTAGATATGTCCTTGATATTCCTTTCTATTAGTTTCACTTTTAAAGTACTTAAACTTTGTACAAACGGGAATGTTTCATTCCTTTCTCAAAGGGAACCGAATTTAAACCACATAGTAACCACTATTAAAATATTTGACTATCCTTATTTACTTTCTACTTACAATTCTTCAAAAGGTTTATGTTTCTAAGTGGGATATAATATCAAAAGGTCTGATTTGATCTTTTCACATGACTTTCTTTACATCACTGTAATACATTATTGTTAAAAATCATTTTCTTCTATATACTATACGATAATAGAGATTAATATTACTAGAAACTTAGTTACTTGCTTCCTTGAAAATAGAAGGAAAATAAGGGAATACACTAGGCTAAAATGATAGTCATATCTTTTGAAAGGTTGCCATGTGGTTGAAATCCGTTTCTATGCATGGTCAGGAGAAAAGTGTTAGAAAAGTATTTTAAATTTAAAACAAATAACTTAAAATATCTAAGAAATGGCCAATTCCTTGCATAAAACGTATATGACATAAACTGTGTATTTTAACGAAAGCTGCATTATTTATGTAGTAAGATTTTGTCTTTCTCTTACGGTTCACCAGATATGAAAAATTCCGCAAAATTCATCCCTGTAAGATACTAACTAAAATATAAATTTTGGTATTTTACCCACTTTTCCTTTTTGAGTTATCGTGTTCATTGACACACATTCACACATATTCGTATCTTTTTTTTTTTTTTTTTTCTGGATACAGGGGACTCTAAAACGTATATATTTTCCATGAAACCTCGGTTTCGTATTTTTGGGTGGAATACAATACCTTCTTTATACACTATGACCGTAGTACGCGTAGAGAAAGTAAAAAGGATTAACAGTGTAGATACGCCACTGCTGTTTTGAACATTTTACGGTGCATAGGCTCGGAAAATTCCCAACCGTCAGTCAGAGCACTTTCATTTGTTTACGTCCAATACCGTTATCTCTGCTGCACTCATCCCTGTATAATTTGCCTTAATTACTTGCAGGTACGAAATCCCAGTTTACGACTTAGGGCTTTTGATGTTGAGCATACTGCAGTCCATAGTGAGCTGCGTCCCTTCTGTTGCTTTTAAACGCATTAACCTTTGATTCTTGTATCGTTTAGTGCAATTTTAACTTGTCAATAAACCCCTTACCAGCCCTGCGCCACTGTAAACATACATTCACTGAGTAACTTTCAAGAGACTGATTTTTATTTCTCTACACGTACTTTGTACATTGTGTATAGAGGATATTGCTCTCCACCCAAAACTTCGATACCGAGATTTCACCGGAAATATACGTTTTAGGGTCCCCTGTATCCAAAAAAAAGCATTTTCAGAAAAAGGTCCGTGTATGTGTCCGTGTGTCTGTAAACACGATAATTCAAAAACGAAAAGTCGGTAAAATACCAAACTTGGTATGTAAGTTTAGTATCTTCCAGGGATGCGACACGATGCTTTTGAGAAAAATCCCTCCACCACAAACTACCCTTTACATGGAACTTTTTTCGAAAATTTCGATTTTCTCAAAAATGGCTATAATAATTGTGATTAAAATATCATATATTAAAGACATTTACCTGACAAATAAAATGTATATTTTGAATTTTCTGGGAATACTCTCTGAAGAGTACTTTATTCTGGATAAACTTTACGGACTTTTAAATAACTGCTAAACCGTAAGAGATGGACAAAATTTTACTACACAAAAAATGTAGAGCACATTAAAACACACAATTTATGTTATATACATTTTTTCTCGTAGGGTTCATCGTTTTTGAGACATTCCTGTTTTTAATTTCTGCTATGAAAAACTTATGCTTTTCTCATACAGGAGTTTGCCAACTGCTGTCCATACATACAAAGGAACTTCAGTGACATAGCAACCGGCGTTTGACTATTACTTTAACGTATTGTACTCTCTTATTTCGTTTCTACTTACAAGGAAGCAAGTAATAAGACTATTTCTTTTAATGTTTCCTGATTAGCATGAAGTAAATAGAAGTATAAGCTTTTTAAGTATGATTTGTTGCAGGGATGTAGAGAAAGTCATGTGAATGGTACACATCAGATTTTTTCACTACTAGTCAACGGTTTACCAGGCTTATGCTTTATGTAATTCGAAAATTGCAAGAGAAAACTCACGGTAACGACCCTCCTCCATGATTCTAAACAGTAGCGACCGTTACGGTGGTAACAATATTGCGAAAATCAGGTGACTCATACGAGTAGCATGTTGCGAGTTGCAACTCTGCTTAACGGCGTCAGTTTAACTCTTTGGCAGTTGTATAGAATGCTGTACAGTTTAAGAATAAATTCATTTTGTAATTTAGATTGTTAGCATGGATTACATTCTTGCGCGCACTGTTACTGTGTTGTACCGCGGCGGACTGATCTGTTTTGGCGCGGATCAACCTAAGAATGAATAGAAAATAGTGCAACAGGCTGTAGAGATCACGTGTACTCCATCACGTCATTGTTATACTCTGTGTGCATCGAACCTCAATCCAGCAATTTCGTGACCAATTGCAGTTGTGTCAGTTACAATAACTGACATAAAATGAGGGTATTTTTTCTAGTGGAAACATTACATACCGAGAAGTAGGAACACTTCTCAAGTCGGTACAACAGAATTGAAACCAGGAATGGTGGTGGCTTTTGAATCCTTTTAGGAGCCTTCCTAGGGCGTTCTTTATACGTTTTAATTAGAGTGCTAACCAATTCCCTCGGGCAGGAGTAACGCTTTTAAAGAGATACTTTTGGGGGCGTTATTAGTTTAATTAAGAACCAGCTCAAAGTTGAGTTTCAAAACTGGACTTAGAGCCTCCATAAAGAGGGAGTAATGTAGTTAAATGAGAACAAAACATAACCTCCCCCTTTTTTGTGCTGTTATTAGATCATGGCGCAGCGGTTCCACTGAGGATGTTGAAGAACATTATCGGTCCTCTTCAAAGCACTAAGCCTGATTAAAAAAGTAATATCTACCTTATTAATAAGAGTCTATAAGTTGCAGTCTGATGGTGAATATTACGACGTAGAAAATTTGCTTCGATTTTTACATTCTCTGTATAGTACGTAGTACATAGGTAGAGATGGTATTGCACTCCATCTAAAAATTCCATATCAAGGTTTCCCGGATTTGTATAAAACGGTCCATGTGTATGTCCGTATGTCCATGTGCCTGTGAACAGGATAACTCAAAAACGAAAAGTTGGTAAAATACCAAACTTGGTATCTAGGTTTAGTATTTTTCAAGGTTGCAACACGAAGAATTTGTGGGAATTTCCCCTATTCCAAGCTAAACTTTATATGAAAAAAGTTTCGATATTTTTTTTTTTTTTTTTTTTTTTTATAGTTTAACGTCCTTTAATCTGATTGGTCATATCGGACGATGAATGAAATTGGTGAAATGATACTCAAATGATCTCGGGGTCCATGGAACTTACAGTTACTCGACATTCGTCTTCTCAGGATACGGGAAAACCCCGAAAAAATCCTTATCTAGGTAACTCATCCTAAGCGAGATTCAAACTCACGACCTGTTGAATGTGAGGCAGACACGCTACAACCACACCACCCAGGCGGGCTCGATATGTTTTATTTCCTCAAAAATTGCTCTTACAATTTTGACTTAAGTTACTTAAATCAAGAATAAAATTTATATTTTTAAATTTTATGGGAATATCCTCAAAATACTTCTTTATTCTCCACTAATTTTGCTGAGTTTTGCTGAGCTGGTAAACCGTAAGAAGTAGCGATAAACTTTCTCCACAAAAAATGTACATCTCATTAAAATACACATTTATGTCATAGAGTTCACCATGTCTGATATATATATATATATATATATATCAGAAATGGTGAACTCTATGACATAAATGTGTATATATATATATAATATGTTTTTTTTTTACCGTTTTCTCTTTTAAAATATTTATTTTTCTCATTTCGCAATTTGTAAACTCCTGGCCACACAAAGAACCAGCTTTTAAACATATGGCAAATATCAAGATTTATGTCATATACATTTTTTTCGTGGCGTTGATTTTCGTGCCGTTGACCTCTTCCGTCATATTTCTTGTTATAGGTTTCAGCTTTAAAATCCCTGCTTTTCTCATACGGGAATTTTTAAACGCCTAACCTTGCAAAGAAACGGATTTCTACCACATGGCAATCAGCTTTTAAAAGAGTTGACTATCGCTTTAGGCTGGTGTATTCTCTTATTTGCTTTTTACTTACAAGGAAGCAAGTAATAAGACAATTTCTGCTAATGCTTATCTCAATAAGCATGAAGTATATAGAAGAATGAGCTTTTGAACAATACTTTGCTGCAGATATGTAGAGTAAGTCCTATGATGGGAACCTGTCAAGAGTTTTTATGCAATTTTCTCACAAAATAAGAATTTATTCATTTTTGATGCTAAGTAAATGCAAGAGGACTAGCATTTGAAAGTATATTAGATAATGTTCTTTATAACCCAGTAGTTGCTGAGATATAAAGTATGTATTTAAATTTTGAAAAATCTATAAATATAAAAGGTAAAGTATAGACAACGGACGGAGACATCTGCACACTACGAAGTACGTAGATGAATTAAGGCTGAATGCCTCAGGACGAATGGATCAAGTGAAGGAAATAGAGGTGGCCACAGGTCACAGCAAGACAGCCAACCAGAAACGGGCGGAAGTTAGTAACGTTTCCAGGCACGTTGACTCGTCTAACTGCCGGCCCGCTAGTGAGGGCGTGCAAGCAGCCAACTAAGTCCACGGATAGTAATATTCCCACATGCAACCGCGCCATCTGTTCGCACTGCCATACATCGCGAACCTGAAAGTGCACCTTAAAGATGAGCTAGAAACGAAATGAGGGGAAAATTATGGAAAGAAAATAGCGGTAAGTGAGAAACCATAACACATTTGCCTGGCGGCAACGTGGAAACTACCAAAAATCCTAGGTTAGCGTAGGCGGTTACTGAAGTTCGAACTCAGAACCTCCCGAATGTGAGGTACACACGGTATCTTAACGCTATCTCGCTTGTTCTTTTCCTTTTTACTATATGTAGTAGATAAAGCAATACAAGAAAAATATTTTTATAAAAAATGGCTGTGTGTACGTGTGTGTAACCAGTGTAAACTCAGAAAGTAAACACAGGTTTAGCACGAAACTTTTTAAGCTAAGCAACCTGCAACTCCGACAAAAAATACCCTTCAAATTCAAAACCCTGATGTGTTCCTTTCAGATGACGTTCTCTACATATAACACAATTTGTTATACATACTTTTTTTGTGGAGTTGACCGTTTTTAAGTTATTCCTTGATATTAGTTTTAGCTTTAAAATATTTCTACTCTTCTCATATGGAAATTTGTCTAGTGCTGTCTATATAAAGGTACTTCAATCATACAACTACCTTTTTAAAATAATTTACTATCGATTTAGCTTATGTTACTTCTTTATATCGCGTCTAGTTACAAGGAAGCGAGTAATAATTCCCTTTCTACTAATTTTTTTCTCGATTAGCATTAAGTAAATGGAAGAATAAGCTTTTAAACAATAATGTATTGTAGAGGTGACGTTGCTGCTCTATGACTGAAGTACCTTTATATAGACAGCGCTTGACAAATTTCCATATGAGAAGAGTAGAAGTATTTTAAAGCTAAGACTAATAACAAGGAATAACTGAAAAAACGGCCAACTCCACGAAAAAAGTATATATAACAAATTGTATGTTTTAATGAGCTCTACATTTTTTGTGTGGTAAGTTTTTGTCTATATCTTATGTTTTACCAGTTACGCAAACTTTTGCAAAATTCACCCAGAGTAAACATGTCTTCAGAGGCTACTTCCAGAAAATTGAAGATATAAATTTGATTTGTCATGTAAGAATCTTAAATATAAGAAACTTTAATCAAAATCATTAGAACCATTCTTGAGAAAATCAACATTTTCGACTTTTTTCATGTAAAGGGTAGTTGGGTGGGGAGGTTTCTTGAAAATCTTGGTATCGTAACCTTAGAAGATACCGAACTTAAATACCAAGCATGGTATTTAACGGGCTTTCCGTTTTTGAGCTATTCTGCTCACACACACACACACACACAAACACACACACACACAGATCAAAGAAGGATTTGCAAGGAGACTGTCATAACCTCTTGAGGGAAATTAGAGATAGCGCGGCACTGCACGGCCAATAGAAGAGCATGCATGTACAGCTGACCCTGTAAAATCTTGCAGGTCTGTTGAATTCATGTACAGTACATACAGAAAAGAAGTGGAATTCCTCCTCTTTGCACGCAACGCAAGGATAAAGTTTGGAGTTTGCATTGCATAGCGTCTTTTGTCTTTCTATATGAATGATTACATTAAATAACACGAGTGCAATGTCTTGCTGTTACGTTACGTCTGCGCTTGCATCTTCTTGTGAATGTAGCATTACTCGAAATTCGGATAAGGGAAAACCCTTAAAAAAAAAAAAACTTTACCGGGTACTTCGTCGTAAGCGAAACTCGAGCTATTGACCTATAGATTTTGCAGGAGTAGTTGAAGATATCTGCATTTAGTTGCAGAGGAAATAGGATTGGTGTCACTGAATTTCTAGAATTGTCAGTAGATTTAGCTTGGGCTGGATTGGATACGTCATATCCCTGCAGTAGTAACATTAATGCGGAGGCTTGTAACCCACTCCATGACAGAAATCATCCCACAGTCATGAATAAGCTAGACGGCGCATTCAATATTCAGCCCGTTCACTCTGTTACAGGCCTGCTCTTGGATATGCATTTGCGTCAGTGCTTTGGTACACCGGTATCTCTGTTCCTGTAGTTACACACTAGGTTGGCACCACTGCGTTAGTAAGCAACTTCCGGTAGCCTGTTGCACTAACACTCAGGGTGTACACTCTGACCATTAGTAAAAGATCCTGTGTGCCCTTAAATGGCAGGCGAACGACCTGATTTCCACCGCATTTTACACTAAATAAATCATACAGGCTGTTAGGGATATATAAATATGTGCATTTGTAATATAGGACAGTGTAATGAACAAGATTTTCTTCAAAAGCAGACTAATAATTTTAATTATTAAAAGCACCTAGTAAGTTGGTCAATACCCACATTGCATTTACATTGCAATCTGTGGAACCTTTTTACTTTCTTAATACGTACTATGTACATAGTGTATAGAGAAGATATTGTACTCCATCCAAAAATTCGATACCTATATTTCACTAGAAATATATGTTTTAGGGTCCCTTGTATCCAAAACAAGTATTTTCAGAAAAAGGTCCGCGCGTGTGTGTGTCCGGTTGTACGTGTGTCAGTGTGTCCATGTGTCTGTGAACACGATAACTCAAAAACGAAAAGTTGGTAAAATACCAAACTTGGTATTTAAGTTTAGCATCTTCCAGAGATGCGACACAAAGATTTTGAGAAAAAAAACCCCACCCCAACCTAACCTGTACATGGAACTTTTTTCGAAATTTTTTATTTTCTCAAATATGGCTCTAACGTTTTGATTAAAATATCGTATATTAAAGATACTTACTTGACAAATAAAATGTATACCTTCAATTTTTTGGGAATGGCCTCTGAAGCTTACTTTATTCTGAATGAAATTTACGGAATTTTGCATAGCTGCTAAACCGTAAGAAATAGATAAAACCTTACTACACTAAAATGTAGAGCACGCTAAAACACACAATTTATGTTATATACATTTTTTTCATGGAGTTGATCGTTTTTTAGATATTCCTTGTTTTTAGTTTCAGCTTTAAAACACCTTGTGAACTCCTGTCCATACAAACAAAGGAACTTCAGTCACATAGCAACCAGCTTTTGACTATCACTTTAATCTATGGTACTCCCTTATTTCGCTTCTGCTTACAAGGAAGCAAGTAATTAAGCTGTTGGCCCGCCTGGGTAACGTGGTGGTAGCATGTCTGCCTCACGTTCAAAAGTCGCGAGTTCGAATCTCGTTTAGGGTGAGTTACCCGGGTAAGGTTTTTTTTTTCGGTGTTTTCCCTTATCCTGAGAAGACGAATGTCGAGTAACTATAAGCTCCATGGACCCCGAGATCATTTGAGCATCATATCATCAAATGCATTCATCGTCCGATATGACCAAACCAGGTTCAAGGACGTTAAACTCCAAAAAAAAAAAAAAAAAAAAAAAAAATTAAATAAAATTAAAAAAAAATTAAATAAAATAAAAAAAAAATAAACTGTTTTTTCGATTAGCATGAAGTAAATACAGAAAAGCATGTGAGTGAAACACATAAGATGTTTTAGAGTTATTTTTAGAGTACCGCTTCTTTTAAAATGCCATACGTACGAATGAGTAAGACATTTTTCCAAACAGTAGCAGTGTCAGTCTTTACGCGCCTTCTATATATGTGACAGTTAACTTTTATTTGCACACTTGAATCTTCATGAAGAAGTGTGAATTTGGGGGATGATAGGCTTTCTGAGATTTGCCATTCTGTTCTGCAGCCACGTTTTTCTCTCTTTGTGTTGCCCGCGCAGGGTCATTATGTTCTGAACACACCGCCAAAATGCGAGGGTGCCTCCACCCCCACCCTCCACCACCTCGCTTCTGTGAAGCCACAAATTGCTTCCATACAGAGACTCCGCCAGAAGGACTCAAAGGAAATATTACTTTTGTGATTGCTTGGGACAGCGCTTGGCATTTGTTGTTATCTCTGCTTCCGTTTGACGGTGCCAGTCCATAAGCACTCAAGGGGCTTTTCCTTAAGTATCAAAAAATCTTCAACAAATAGAAAATCTACTTCTTTGCTTCCCCAGCACGAGTTTGCAGCTAACAAAGGCTTAGCAACAGTGATTTGTTTGAAATAGTGATGGGACGATATTACTTCTCGATACTCACTTTATAAACTGTAACAGTGGTAGATTGTTAACTGAATTACGATCATATTACGAGAGGACCAGATATTTGAAATAATTTTAATAAAATTGAATTTTATCAATTTGACTATTTTGGCAGAATGGAGTGTAACAGATTTTGAATCTGTGAAAAGGGGGAAAGGAAGAGTTTTATTCTTGCTTAGATTGGTTCATTATTACATTAATTTATATGTAAATTTGTGGATGATCATTTTATCAATCTTCACAAAATTACAAATAAATCCACCTTCAAATTAATTTTGAGCACCATAAAACTCTCTTCAACCTAAATCAATATATTTTATTGAATACCATTAAGTTTATAACTAAATATTATTGATAAATAGTATTATCTCAAATTTTAATAATTAAAGGATTTAAAACATAGTAAAGGAAATATAAAATAGTTAAAATTTGTCCTGTTAAAAATATATTCTGTGTATAAACGCAATAACCAATACTGACTTGTACTATTCTGTACAATAGCATCAACGTTTGAGCACGATTGATGATCCAGTATTTGCAGTTTTTTTCGCTATTTTTAATTTCTCTATATTTACTATGTACATAAAGTATAAAGAAGGTATTGTCTTGCACCTGAAAATTGGATACCGAGATTTCCTTGGAAATAAATGTTTTGGGACCCCTAAATCCAAAAAAAAGCATTTTTAGAAACATGTCCATATGTGTCTGCCTGTGTGTATGTGTTTTAATGTGGGGAGCATAGCTCGAAAAACAAAAAGACCGTTAAATACTAAACTTGGTATTCAAGTTTCGTATCTTCCAAGGATGCGACACAAAGATATTCAAAAAAACTACCACCCCCAACTGCCCTTTACATGGAACATTTTTCGAAAATGTTGATCTTCTCAAAACGGCTTTAATGATTTTAATTAAAATATCGTATATTAAAAATATTTACTTGAAAAATAAAATGTATATATTGACTTTCTGGGAATAGCCTCTGAAAACGTATAACTGGAAAACTATGAGAGACAAAAATAGTACTTAATAAAAAAACGTATATCTCGTTAAAACACACAATTTATGCTTTATACATTTTTTCGTGGAATGGATCGTTTTTGAGATATTCCTTTTTTTCTGGTTTCAGCTTTTAAAAAACATACTTTTCTCATGCGGGAACTTGTCAACTCCTAACCAGTCAAAGAAATGAATTTAAATGTCATAGCAACTATATTTTAGAACATTTGACTGTCGGTTTAGCCTAGAGTATTCCCTATTTCCCTTCTATTTATAAGCAACTAAGTAATAGAGATAAACATTAGCATGAAATAGATAGAATAAGCTTACTCACAATAATGTGTTACAGAGAGGTAGAGAAAGTCATGTGAATGAAACACATCAGATTTTCTAAAATTATTTTCACGAGAAGAATTTCAAGATGTTTTAGGATGGATATTATTCCAGATTCAAATGCTCGGTTGTTTACGTAACAGGTCACACATTGACCCTCCTCTGCCCTGTCCGACTACTGGTGGTGTGATGTATGTAAACATAGCGAAATAATAGCTCAGAGCTGTACAAAACACGTTAGATTATCAAATTTATACTTTATTTATGACAATGTTATTAGTAAGTGGACAAAATGAGATACGCGTGTATGTTATACGCCTTGTAGTCCACTAAATATCAAATTATTTACACTTATTCACATCTCATTCTTATATACAATTTTATTGTTTGACAGTTGAGATAAGCGTACTCTTACTATTATGTGACCATTGTATTCCTTTCCCGTTCTCCATCATAAGATTTTTGTAATAGAATAAAGATATACATTTAGTTACTGCATAATAACATAATAGAGAAAAGAAAGAAGTAAAATCTGATGTGTTCCATTCACATGACGTTCTCCACGTCTCTGTAGCAAATTATTGTTAGTAAGCTTATTCTTCTATTTCATGCTAAAACATTAGCAGAACCCATCCTATTACGCAGTTTCTTATAAGTAGAAGGGAAATAAGGGAATACACTAGGCTAAACCGACAATCATATGTTTGAATGTGTGGTTGCTATGGGATTGAAATCGGATTCTTTGCAAGGCCAGCAGTTCCTGAATGAGAAAAGTTAAAATATTTCAAAACTGAAGCTAATAACCAGAAATATCGCAAAAACGGCCAACTCCCCGAAAAGAATGTATATAACATAAATTGTGTGTTTTAACCAGATCTATATTCCTTGTGTAATAAGACTTTGACTATCTCTTACGGTTTGTCAGTTAGGCAAAATTCAGAAAATTCATCCAGAATAAAGATGTCTTCAGAGGCTACTCCCAGAAAATTCAAGATATACATTTTATTTTCCATGTAAATATCTTTAAATATGATATTTTAATCAAAGTCGTTAGAGCCATTTTTGAGAAAATAAACATTTTCGAAAAGGTTTTCATGTAAAGGGTAGTTGGGGGTGGGGGATTTTCTTGAAAATCTTCACTGTCACACTCTTAGAATATATTAACTTAAATACCAAGTTTGGTATTTAACTTACTTTTTGTTTTTGAGCTATGTTGCCCACGTGCACACGCACACACATACACAAAGATAGACAGACACATACATACATACATACATACATTTTTCTAGATATGATTTTTTGGATTCAGGGAGTCCTAAAACATGTATTTCCGATTAACTCTCGGTATCTAATTTTTGGGTGCATTACAATGTCTTCTCTACATACTATGTACACAGTATGTGTAGAGTAAATGAAAATGTAGATTTTGTTAAAACATATAATATATGTCATATTTTATTTTGTAGAGTTGACCGTTTCTGAGAAATTCTTTGTTATTGGTTTTACCTTTAAAATACTTTTACTTTTTATACGGGAAATTGGCATACAAGGAAAGGAAATTCAATCACAAAGCAACATGTTTTTTTTAAAGATTTGACTATCGTTTTAGAGTAATGTATTCCCTTATCTCCCTTCTTCTTACAAGGAATCAAATAATAAGACAATTTCTGCCAATTTTATCAAGATTAGAATAAAGTAGGTATAAAAATAATGATTTAAAGAATAATTAGTTATAGAGATGTAAAGAAAGTCATGTGATTGGAACACATGTATTTTTTTCAATGCTTTCGCGAGAAACAACTGAACATCCAAAGAACCTTGAAAATATGACCAGTATTGAACGATTCAGCCTATTAACAACGAATATCTCAGGATTGGCTTACAGTAAAAACAAGTACTTTAAAATAATTTGTGTTTGAAAGATGTAAATAGGTTAAAGTGATAGTCAAAAGCTGGTTGCTATGTGACTGAAGTTCCTTTATTTCTATAGACAGGAGTTCACAAATCCCTATATGAGAATACTATAAGAATTTTAAAGTTAAGTGCAACAACAAAAAATATCTAAAAATAAACAACTCCACGAAAAATAGGTATTTTACATAAATTATGTGTTTTAACGTGCTCTACATTTTCTGTTAAGTAATTTTTTCTCTCTCTTAATGAGAGAGAAAAATTCATCCAGAATAAAGTAGTCTTCAGAGGCTATTTCCAAAAAAATTCAAGAAATACATTTTATTTGTGAGGTATGTATTTTAATATATGTTATTTTAATCAAAATTGTTAGCTATTTTTGAGAAAATAAAAATTTTTGAAAAAAGTTTCATGTAAAGTGTAGTTGGGGATGGGGGGGATCTTTGTGTCGCATTCTTGGAAGATACCTAACTTAATATCAAGTTTGGTATGCAACGGTTTTTTCGTTTTTCAGCTATACTGTCCACAGACACACGGACCTTTTTGCACAAATGTTTTTTTGATACAGGGGACTCTAAGACATATATTTCCGGAGAAATCTCGGGATCGAATTTTGGAATGCAGTTCAATACCTTCTCTATACACTATATACAGTGTTCGTGTAGAGAAAGTATAAATACCGAGAATTCGCCGGAAATATATGTTTTAGGGTCCCCTGTATCCAAAAAAAAAAAAAAAAAAAAAAAAAAAAAAAAAAAAAAAAGGCATTTATAGAAAAAAAATCCGTGTATGTGTGTGTGTCCGCGTGTCTGTGAACACGATAACTCAAAAACGAAAAGTCGGTAAAATACCAAACTGGTATTTAAGTTTAGTATCTCTAGGGATGCGACACAAAGATTTTGAGATGAATCTTTGCATGCCAAACTACCCTTTACACAGAAACAATTTCGAAAGTTTTGATTTTCTCAAAAATACCTCTAACGATTTTGATTATAGTACCTTATATTAAAGGTATTTATATGGCAAATAAAATGTATATCTTGAATTTTCTAGGAATAGCCTCTGATGACCCCTTCTGTAAACTCCCGGCCCTGCATAGAAACGGATTTTAACCACATGGCAACTAGCTTTTAAAAGAGTTGACTATCGTTTTAGTGTAGTGTATTATCTTATTTTCCTTCTACTTACAAGGAAACAAGTAATTAAGACAATTTCTGTTAATGTTTATCTCGTACAGAAAAATATGTTTATAACAATAGTTTGTTACGGCGGTGTAGAGAAAGTCATGTGAATGGAACATGTAAGATTTTTATTCCTTTCTACTTATAAGGAAATCGGAATAAGACAATTTCTGTTAATGTTTATCTTGATTAACAAGAAGTGGTAGAGTGAAGAATAATTTGTTACAAAAAGAAAGACATGAAATGGGTGTATGAGATATTTTATTACAATAATGTCATTGAATTAAATGAAGAGGACACAATTTATTTTATTATTTACGAAAATACCCAATAGATATATTCAACATTGACAGATACTAAAATCACTGTTAATGTAATTCCTATATTTTAGTATCCATTAACACGAAAAGAGGAATAATGGTAGCCTTGCATCCAGAACCTTCCAATATCCGGCAGCTATAGCTTTATTGCTGTCGTAAATTGCAACCAGGCCAGGCATTAAAACTTTGAACTAATTTGTTAAAGGTTCCAACTTAACGAGGGAAGGTTAAAACGAGGAATCTCTTTATGACAGTTTATACATGAAACTTTTTGTTTAATAACACTTAAGTGATGCTATTACCATCGCTCCTGCAGGAGAGCCAATAAAAGCAGCAATACAGAACAGGGTTGGTCAAAAAGTAACGTCATGGTTACTCTTAAGAGGCATAATCAGGACGTAAACTGATGAAGACAGAAAGTAACTGATTATGTAGTAAAGTGTTAGTACGTAACTAGTTACTAGTAACGGCTGTAAAAAGAATGTGGACGTAAAGTGACGAGGACAAGAAGTAACTGTTACTAAGTAACGGGTTATAGCGTAACTAGTTACCAGTAATGGTAACAAAATTAACGGGTATTTAAAGTGATGGGGTTAGAAAGAAACTGCTGCTACTTAACGTAACTATTATCGGTGATGTTAACAAAAGTAACGTGGACTACATTGACGAGGATAGAAAGTAACTGTACTAAGTAACGGGTTAGAACGAATCTAGTTATCAATAGTAAAGTGAGTACAGAAAGTAACTCGTAAATAGGAACTGACTAGTGACACAGTAACGGTTAGACAAATAACAGGTTTAGAAAGTAGTTACTCAGTAACACTTACAATCAGAATGGAAAATTAAAGTAACGTTATAAAAATAATGGCTAGAGAAAAGAATTAGCATTCATTCTTACTAAAAGAACATGTAACATTTATAAAAGTGACGGTTTCAGAGAGTAAGTAATTGCTCAGTGACATTACAAAAATGGATAAAGCAAACAGTTGCCAAATAAGAGTAAAGCAAATACATACGTAGTTATAAAAGTGTGTATACTCAGTAATAGTAAAATCTAAGTATTTTCTCTGTAACGGTAGCAAAAAAATGCTGATAAAAATTAGAATGTAATCTATTAACGATTGCAAAGGTAACCTGAACGTAAACAGATCAGTTACTCAATAATAGATAAAGGGTTACGGGATAAGATGCTTATTCTGTAATGCGGATATTGTAAGTACCCGATATGGTCATTTTGAGTAAAGTATATTTCATTTAGTAGGTGGCAGTGCTGCAACAGTTTCAGCAATGGGTATTAATGGCAAGATGTCGAAATGCTGACATAAAGCAATACTGGCATACGCATGGGTTTTATTATATAATCCTTATTCATCTGAGCTGTTGTGAGACGTGCTGATCGACGGCATGGTCTTATTTAAGGTGTAAACTACAAGATTTACGATGTACAGTTGAGCTGAATGGAGTTTGAGTAACTCTTGAGTTCTCTCACCTCTAACCACCCCTTATTTCTTAACAGTAAAAGTCCAGTGTCTCCTCACACCCTTGCGTATTTATTTATGGTTCGTGCTCTTTCTAACCAAAGATTCATCCTCCTGCAACTTCAACCCTAAGACCCACGGTTTCCCTCTATCAAGCGCGAAATGAATTGAAATTAATACCCCTAGTATGCCCAGTGTAGGAGTGAGTCTTAACTCACACTATATATGCTACAATATAAACGTAAATTATCACTAAGTTTTACTGAAGTAACGCTATCAGAAAGTAATCAGTGATAATGTTACAAAAAATAAACAAATTAAACAGCTTTCTAGTAACAGTTACAAAAGATGGCTAAGAAATGTATTTGGAAAATATTTCTTTATTTTTGATTTAGTTAAACAGAGCTCTAAGCTTTGTTTTCTCTAGCACGTATGTACATAAAGTGTACATAGTAACTAGCAGAGATATTGTATTCCACCCAAATATTTGATATCTTCACCGGAAATATTTTTTGTGGTTTCCTGAGTTGGAAAATAGCATTTGTAGAAAAAGGCCCGTGTGTGTATGTGTGTGACTGTGCACACCATAGTCCAAAAATGAAAAAAACCGTTAAATACCAATCTTGGTATTTAGGTTTAGTATCTTTCAAGGATGAGGCACGAACATTTTCAAGAAAATCCCACACCAAGAACTGCTCTTTCCATGGAAAAAATTTTGAAAATGTTGTTTTTCTCAAAATTAGCTCTTAGCGATTTTGATTGAACTACCGTATATTAAAGATGTTTACATTAAAATATAATGATATTTTAAATGTTCTGGGAATAGCATCTTAGGAGTTCTTTATACTGGATGAGTTTTGCAGAACTTTGCATAACGGTTAAACCGAATCGGGTAGTGAGGCACAACTTAAACTGGTAAGTGCTACCATCTACCACTTCTTGACTGAACTGCAATCTCACAAACGCAGCAGTTAGAAGCAGGAGTTCAATATACTGGCATTATTGGGTCTGTAATCCTTATGATTAGACATTTTCGTGTTTTGAAGTAATTTAACTGAAATTTGAAGTCGGAGTTTAAGAGCCAAGGATCTACAGCAACATATTTTACTTTTACTACATTGAATTGCAAAGATTTAAGTATTGTTTTCAATGTCATTACAACTCGGGAAGCAAGTCGTTATTGTGGTATGTCTTAAGAAGACAAAATGGCGTGTGGGGGCATAACCGAGTCCCACCAATCCCGTGTCCTAACACGTTTAGTGATGTTGACTTCATGCCAGCTGAAACCACAGAAGAACACACTCCTCAGCCATCAGCATCAACATCTGAGGGGTCTACACTACATATCCAGCCTTGTGAGTCAGTCTCTCTTCTTCCCTCCAAAATTGCAGAGAAAATAGCAATGTCGGCTGAACCATACACAAACATTTGCAGTTCCACCAAAAGATGTGTTGCCAGTTCCCTGTGTTAAAAGTCTTCCCTCATCGTCAGGAAGACGCCGCGGGAAAACAGCTGTTCTCAACCTAAGTCACCAGCAATTTGCAGAAAGTCACTTCAGTCTAAGTTTGGTGAAACAAGAGCAAAGAAAGCCAAATATACTGAAGCCAATGCTCTTATTGTAAGGAGAAATATAGTGAGACAAAACTAAGGACGACTGGATTCAGTGTGTGAAGTGCAACAGATGGGCCCATGGACTTTGCACAGGTTGGCCCCAAAAGGCATTGAAATATTTTGAATGTAATGACTTAAGCACAGAAAAACTGTGGTACTCCTTTGTGCCTCGCCGTTTTAATGGTTCTGCCCCTCCCCTAAGGGCAAAACCGTATTTTGCAAACAAAAACTTTTTAATTTATATTACGTATGTGATAAAAGATGGCAACAAAGCACGTTTTAAGATGTTCACAATTCATGATACAATAATTTACAATAAAGTGAATTTCTTAAAACATTATATGTTATGATCAATTATAATTTATTATTAGATATCCGATCCTGCCCCTCTTCCTAGTAGATAGAAACTTACTACACAACAAATCTGATGCGTTCCATTCACATAACTTTCTGTACATCTCTGCAACAAATTATTGTTAAAAGTTTATACTCCATTTTAATTCATGGTAATTGAGAAGAAATTACCAGAAATAGTCTTATTACCTGCGTCCTCTTAAGTACAAGCGAAATAAGGGAGTATTATACGCTAAAATATTGGTCAAAAACTAGTTGCTATGTGACTAGACGGATTTTCTATGGACGGAATTGACAAATTCAGATACGAGAAAATTATGTTTTTTAAAACTGAAAGAAATAACAGGGAATATCTCGAAAACGACCTAATCCACGATAAAAAATTGTGTATCATAAATTGTGTGTTTTAAAGAGCTCTACCTTTTTGTTATGTGGGTTTTTGTCTATCTCTTACGGTTTGCCAGCTATGCAAAATTCCATAAAATTCATCCAGAATAAAGTAGTCTTCAGAGGTTATTCCCAGAAAATTTAAGATATGCACTTTATTTGTCAGGTAAATATTTTTAATATATGATATTTTAGTCAAAATCATTTGAGCCATTTTTGACAATATCAAAATTTTCGGAATTTTTTCCATGTAAAGGGTAGTTGAGGGTAGGGGGATTTTCTTGAAAATTTTTGTGCCGCTCCCTTGGAAGATACTGAACTTCAAAACCAAGTTCGGTATTTAACGGACTTTTCGTTTCTGAACTATACTGTCCACAGGCTCACACATGCGCGCACACACACACGTACGAACCTTTTCCCAAAAATGTTTTTTTTGGATTCAGGGGGACCAAGAACATGTATTTCCGGTGAAATCTCGGTATCGAATTTTTTGGTGTAATACAATATCTACCTTCTCTATGCACTATGTACATAGTACGTGTGTAGAGAAAGTGAAAAATATAGTTCCCGTTAAAACACATAATTTATGTCACACACGTTTTACTTGTAAAGTTGATCGTTTTCGAATTATTACTTGTTAATTGGTTTAATTTTGAACCACCTACGAGCTTTGAGTACTTTAGTGTAAGATTTCCCTGATTTCTTTTTTACTTAGAAAAAAACAAGATTAATTCAGCTAATATTTATCTCGATTAACATGATGTAGATAAAAGAATAATCTTTTGTAAGAAAACTGTTTATATGGAACAGCTAGAGAAAGTTATATGAATGGAACACATTTTTACTTTCTCTATATGTACTATGTACATAGTGTATAGAGAAGCTATTGAACTCCACCAAAGAATTCGATACCGAGATTTCCCCTGTATGCAAAAAAAGTATTTTCAGAAAAAGGTCCGTGTGTGTGTGTCCGGGTGTCCGTGTGTCAGTGAATAACTCAAAAACGAAAAGTCGCTAAAATACCAAACTTGGTACTTTTGTTCAGTATCTTCCAGAGATGCGACACGAAGGTTTTGAGAAAAATCCCCTACCCCAAACCACCCTTTACTTGGAACATTTTTCGAAACTTTTTATTTTCTCAAAAATAGCTTTAACGATTTTGATTAAAATATCGTATATTAGAGATATTTACCTGACAAATAAAATGTATATTTTGAATTTTCTGGGAATAGCCTATGAAGACTACTTTATTCTGAGTAAATTTTACGGAATTTTGCATAATTGCTAAACCGTAAGAAATGGACAAAAACTTACTACACAAAAAGTATAGAGCACATTAAAACACACAATTTATGTTGTAAACATTTTTTTCGTGGAGTTGATCGTTTTTTATATATTCCTTGGTTTAACTTTTCTAATACAGGAATTTCCCATCCAGCTTTTGACCATCATTTTAACCTATGGTACTCCCTTATTTCGCTTCTACTTACAAGGAAGCAAGTAATGAGATATTTCTGCCAATTTTTTCTCGATTGTCATGAAGTAAATAGAAGGATAAGCTTTTTTACAGTAATTTGTTGTAGAGATGTAGATAAAGTGATGTGAATGGAACACATCAGACTTTTAATCTATATGCCACTATACAGTTAAGATATATAGACAAAATGGGTGTCTGATATTTCTGTGTATAGCCAGTACAGCTTCAGTAATTGTGAATGAATTTTTTATACCTGTAATAGTCGGAAACCACAAGACTTTAAAAAGCTCTTATCCTACGTTTTCACGACCTCTTCTAGTGTGACGTTACCGCTAGGGCAAGTATGATTGGCCAAAATTAAGGATTTTCTTTTATTTCATTGGTCAATTTTCTGGTGACGTCTCTAAAGTGGAATTATCTCATAAACATGATTAATCGTTTCGGATTACTTTAACCAATGAAACGAACGTGCCTGAAATTGTACGGTAAGCCTACTCAGAACGCTTTTACCTTCTCTACATGTACTATGTACATAGTGTATAGAGAAGGTATTGTACTCCACCCAAAAATTCGATACCGAAATTTTACCGAAAATATATGTTTGTGGGTCCCCTGCATCCAAAATAACTATTTTCAGAAAAAAGTCCGTGTGTGTCAGTGTGACTGAACACGATAACTCAAAAAAAAAAGTTGGTAAAGTACCAAACTTAGCATTTAAGTTTAGTATCCTCCAGGGATCGACACAAAGATTCTGAGAAAAATCCCCCTTCCCAAACTCCCTTTACATGGAAAAAATTTCGAAAATATTGATTTTCTCAAAGATTATTTAACAATTTTGATTAAAATACCGTATATTAAAGGTATTTCCATGGCAAATAAAATATATTTCTTGAGTTTTCTGGGAATGGCCTCTAAAGACCTCTTTATTCTTAATGAATTTGGCTGAATTTGCATAACTGATAAACCGTAATAATTGGACAAAAACTTACTACACAAAAAATGTAGATGATGTCACAGACATTTTTCTTTCGTGGACTTGACCATTTTCTGATATATTCCTAGTTATTTGTTTTAGATTGAAAATACTTAAACTTTACGCACTTGAAAAGCTGATAACTCCCGTCCCTGCATAGAAACAAATTTCAAATGACAACCAGTATTTAAAAGGTTTGAATATCGTTTTAGTCTAGTGTATTCCCTTATTTTCCTTCTACTTACAAGGCAGCAAGTAATTAAGACAACTTCTGCTAAGGTTTATCTCGATTATCAATAAGTAGATAGAAGAATATGTGTTTAACAATAATTTGTTGGAGCGATGTAGAGAAAGTCATGTGAATAGACCACAAAAGATTTTTTCTTTCGACAAGTTGCCTCCCCAAATTGAGTTTAATAATGAAGTGTGTTGCTACTGTGGCTTGTATATTATTGAGCGCTGTGTCGCTGTCAGAAGCAGACGGCAGGGTTGATCGACTTCCAGAAGTCTCCCTAAACATCCACTTGGGGGGGGGGGGGCAACATCTAAGAGAGATATTTGGATTATCATCATTATGAAGCAGAACAAATGCTGTGGGCTGTTCTGCGGTAGAGGCAACCTTTAAGGCGGGTCACGAGCTGGTATTTTCGCTGACTGGCGCATCGCTTAATCTACTTCTATATCGCTACTATCAGCTCCACTAGGCTGCGATATCGAATGTGTGAGCAAGCATATTCTGATAACAAAAATCTGATTTTCCACTCACATGACTTTCTCTACATCTCAGTAACAAATTACTGTTTAAAAGCTTCATGCTCTTTGAGATAAACATTAGCGGAAATCGTCCTTATTACTTGATCCTTTGCTAGTAGAAATGGTTACCATGCTAACTTGTTATACCCAAGGTCGCGATTTCAATCCCGGCGTAAGAATCCTCAGCATGGCTTCCTTCGGAAGCGAAGTAAAGCCATGGGTCCCGTGTCGTAGATTTACGGCATGTAAAAGAACCTCAAGAATATATTTAACTGAATCTAATCCAATTGTTAAAGGTTTATATCTAACTCCCTTAGTAAAATTTAAAGATATAAATCACATACAACTGAAAAAATTATGAATCCATAATACTTAAATATATTAAAATAATAATTCAAATTATATTTAAATATTACACTTCCTAATCACAATCCTGAAATATTTTATTTGTAAGAATTTTAATATGTGTAATTTATCTTGGTTCTGATTTAAATTCTTTTATATTTTATTTAAAAATGATTTCTATTGCTTTTATATATGCCTGATACAGAGGTCTCTGAGCAAACTTTTATTAAGCTGTCTTTTACGCCCATTATAGAGTGGGACGCTGAGAATCACAGCAGTTAAAAAGCGTCCATAAATAAAACTCCATTTCATTTTTACTTTCTCTACACGTACTATGTAGAGAAGGTATTGCACTCCATCCAAAAATTCGATACCGAGATTTCACCGGAAGCATATGTTTTAGGATTCCCTGTATCCAAAAAAAGCATTTTCAGAAAAAAGGTCCATGTGTGTGTCCGTGTGTCACAGAACACGATAACTCTAAAACAGAAAAGTCGCTAATATACCAAACTTGGTATTTAATTTTAGTATCTTCCGGGGACGCGACACGAAGATTTTGAGAAAAATCTCCCCACCCCAAACTACACTTAACGTGGAACTTTTTTCGAAAATTTGGATTTTCTAAAAATAGCTGTAACGATTTTCATTAAAATATCGTATATTAAAGATATTTACCTGACGAATAACATGTATATCTTCAACTTTCTGGGAATTCTTTATTCTGGGTGAAATTTACAGAATTTTGAATAACTACTAAACCGTAAGATTAGATAAAAACTTACTACACAAAAAGTGTAGAGTACGTTAAAACACAACATTTATGTTATATTCATTTTTTTCGTAGAGTTGATCGTTTTTTTTGTTTTTTGTTTTTTTAAGATATTTCTTGTTTTTGGTTTCAGACATTTCTCATACAGGTATTTGTAAACTTCTGTCCATATAAAAAAAGAAACTTCAGTCACATAGCAACCTGCCTTTGACTATCACTTTAATCTATGGTATCCCTTATTTCGCTTCTACGTTCAAGGAAGCAAGTAATAAGACCATTTATGCTAATTTTTTTCTCGATTAGCATAGAGTAAATAGAGGCATAAGATTTTTAAAAATAATTTGTTGCAGAGATGTAAAGAAAGTCATGTGAATGAAACACATCAGATTGTTTCATTTTCTTGTAAGTAGAAGGGAAAAAATCTAATGTGTTCCATTGACATGAGGTCTTCTAGCTGTTCGATAAATAAACCCTTAATTCAAAAGTTTAGTCTGTTATCTACAACATGATAATCAAGGTAAACATAAGCAGAGCAAGCCTTATTTCTAGCTTCCTTGTAAGTAGAAGGGGAATAAGAAAATTCACCAGCTAAAGCGATAGCCTCGTCCTTTAAAAGCCAGTCGCTATGTGAAATAATTGAAATTCCAATCTCTTTGCTTTCCAGAAGTAAACAAACGAGAAGAAGGATGTCTTCCCGTTTAAGAAAAGTTTAAGTGGCAAAAATTAAATATCACGAAAAAGGTTAACTCTACAAAAATGTAGGTATATAACATAAATTGTCTGTTTTAATTAGATCTAGTAAGTTTTGTACATTTCTTACGGTTTGACAGTTATACAAAAGTTATCCTGAAAGAAAAGGTGTTCAGAGGCTATTCCCAGAAAATTCAATGCATACATTTCGTTTGTCATAAAAATATCTTCAACATATGGTATTTTAATCAAAATCGTGAGAGCCATTTTTGAGAAAATCAAAATTTTCGCAAAATATTCCGGTATAGAGTAATGGATGGTGGGGAGATTTTCTTGAAATGTGTCGCATCCTTGGAAGAGAACAAACTTGAGTACCAAGTTTACGGGAATTTTTCTAAAAATACATTTTTTGGATTCATTCATTTTATTTGCGATACAGAATTTTTGCGTGCAAAACAATATCTTCTCTATACACTATGTGTAAAATACGTATAGAGAAAGTAAAGCTTGTTCCTTTATCTGCCTCATGCTAATCGAGATAATCATTAACAGAAATTGTCTGATTACTTCCTTGTAAGCAGAAAGAAATTAAGGGAATTCACTAGGCTGAAGCGATAGTCAAATCGTTTAAATCCGGTCTATGTGAAAAATTTAAATTTGGTTCGCTTTGAATTTCCAGAAAATCGGAAATGAAACGAAAGGTGATCCCGTCTATAAAGATTGGCTAGTTTAAAATTGAACTAATAAGAATGAACATCTCGGGAACGGTCAACTTTCCAACTAAATGTATATAATATAGATTGTGTATTTTAACAAAATTTATATTTTTGTGTAGTATGTTTTCATCTATATCTTGTTATTTTCCAGTTTTTGTAAAATTCAGTAAAATCCATCTAGAGTGAACAGTTTTTCTCAAAAATTCAAGATATACCTACATTTTATTTGTGATATAAATAGCTTTAATATATGGTATTTTAATCAAAATTGTTACAGCCATTTCTACGTTCTGTACACATACTATGTACATAGTGCATACAAAAGGTATTGTAATGCACCCAAACCTTTGATACTGAGATTTCACCGGAAATATATGTTTTGAGACCACCTGCATCCAAAAAAAAAATATTTTCGGAAAAATGTGTATGAGTGTATGAGTCTGTGGGCAGCATAGCTCAAAAACGAAAATACCGTTAAAAACCAAACTTGGTATTTAGGTTTGATATCTTCCAAGGATGCGACTCGAAGATTTTCAGAAACATTTCCCCACCCCAAACTACCCTTTACATGGAAAAGTTTTTGAAACCTTAGAATTTCTAAAAAAATAGCTCTAACGATTTGGATTAAAATATCGCATATTAAATATTTTTACCTGAAACATAACATGTATATCTTGAATTTTCTGGGAATAGCCTCTGAAGAATACTTTATTCTGGATGAATTTTACGGAATTTTGTTTAACTGGTAAACCGTAAGAGACAGACAAAAACTTACCGAACAAAAAATGTAGAGAACATTAAAACACACAATTTATATTATATACATTATTTTCGTGCAGGTGATCGTTTTTGAGATACTCCGTGTTTTTGGTTTCAGGTTTAAAACTTATAATTTTCTCCTACAGGAATTTAAAAATTGCTGTCCATACAAAGAAAGGAACTTCAGCAACCATCTTTTGTTATCACTTTAAACTATGTTACTCCCCTATTTCACTTCTACTTACAGAGAAGCAAGTAATAAGACTATTTCTGCTAATTTATTCTCACTTAGCATGAAGTAAATAGAAGCATAAACTTTTTAACCAAAATTTGTCGCAGAGATATAGAGAAAGTAATGTGAATGGATTACATCAGATTTTTTTTTAGTAATATTTTGTTAATTAAGAATTAATCAATCTCAATTTATTGGGACTTGATTTATACATATTCCTGGATAAACACAAGCTTCATTATAAGCTGATTAGGTAACAGGATGGAGGTGACTAGCCCCTTCCGATGGCACTCCTAGGGGACTTTTAGATGTCACCAACTTCCGTTGGGCTACGTGCACATTCGCATTTTGACTTTACACGGATTCTCTAGAAAACTTATACATTCGGTGCTGATTGGTTAAGACTACCCACTATTGGTTCTCCAAATATGCCACACAAAGATCTTCAAGAGAGATCCTCCACCCCCAACTACAAAATGGTCTAATTATTCTCTAAGGGAAATTAGGGAATACACTAGGCTAAAGCAATAATCAAATATTTTAAATACTGGCTGCCATGTAGTTGAAATCCGTTTCTTTTTATGGCCAGAAGTTAACACATTATAGCATGAGAAAAGTTTTAAGTATTTAAAACAGAAACCAATAACACGGAATAATTCAGAAATTGTCTGTTCCACAAAAATATGGGTCGGACAGAAATGCTATGTTTTAGTGAGATTTACATTTTTATGTATAAATTTTTGTCTCTCTGGCGGTTTAACAATTACGCAAAATTCATCAAAATTCATCCAGAATAAAGTGGACTTCAGAGGCTATTCCTAAAAAACTGAAGATATACATCTCATTTGTCATGTAAATATTTTAATATACCATATTTTAATCAATCTTTAGAGTCATTTTTCAGAAAATAAAATACGTTGATACTTTTTGCACGTAAAGGTTAATTTAATGTGTGGGGATTTTCCAAAAATCTTTCTATCGCATAATTGAAAGATGATAATCTAACATACCAAGTTTAGTTCTTTACCAACTTTTCGTTTTTGAGTTATTGTGTTCACACACACGCACACACTCATACATACACATTTTTGAAGCATTTCTTTGGATGCAGAGTTCCCTAAAACGTGTATATCCGGTTGAATCTCGATTGCAATACCTTCTCTACATACGCATGTACTATGTACAGAAATTAAAAACCCTATATCTCAACACATCTCTATTAGATTTAATTATATACAGATCTTAACAAATCGATGTTTACGAAGAACTTTATACTATTGATTTTATTGTTGTTGTTTTTTCACACAAGCCGTATGTAGGACAGAAGTTGGAAAAATGCAATGCCATAGCCGGGATTTGAACCACTATTTGGCTATACTATGAATCCTGGGACTTTCAACATTAAAAGTCACCATTGGGGTTATCACCTCAAAATAATATGAGATTTCCTTGTGGTTTACCGGGAAACTTGCGAATCAGTTGAGATTCAATGCTATGCCAGCATGTTGCCATGGCAGCTCAGTGAAAGAGCAACGGGCTAGAGACCGCAAGTTCCCTGAATCAAATCCCGGCTATAGCATTGAATTTTTCAGTCTGACTCTATGCAAATACTCAGTGTTTTGGCCAGTTGTCATCTTCAATAAAGAGCTGCGGAAACGTGGAAAGGAATAGCTTGTGGACATACAGATTAAACGAGGGAAATGCAGGTGGGTAGGACATACACTGCGTAAAAATCAGACGGCAGTAGAGAGGCAGGCCTTAAATTCGAGTCCTCAAGGCAATAGCAGGAGAGGAAGACCAAGGGTGACTTGGAGGAGCATAGTGGAGAGAGAGGCAACAGAGGCAGGAGAAGTGAAAGGAATTTATTTATTTGTTTATTTATTTATCCTAGTTGGAGTTAAGGCCATTAGGTATTCTCTTCCGCTCTACCAGGCAATACATTAAATTCAATGCAGCAATGATACAATGCCTAAAAAAATAAAATTACAATTCTATACAGCTTAATAAAACATATAAAAGCTGCAACAAATATATTGAAATGAAAGAAAAAGAAAGTCTAAACAAAATCATTTTAAGTGAAATATTCATGTAGGTTGAAACACATATTTGTCATATTTATAATGGAAATGCATATTACCTGCCAGCGCATAATATGAAAGTAGTGATGTATTTATCGTATTAATACAACAGCAGATTAGGTTTGATTACAAATGTACGTCCTAATTTTCTGCTTGAACAGTATAACGTTCCGGCAGTCCCTTACGTCTTCAGGGAGGGAATTCCAAAGACGAGCTAAATCTATTGTAAATGATGAATAGAAGGTTGTATGATGAGCAGGTATAGCAAGATGGAAAGAGTGTCGTGAGCGAGTTTCTCGATTATGACAGTAAGAAAGATATTGGAAGTGAATATTTAGATAATCTGCAACGCAAGAATGAAGGAGTTGATAGAGAAATGATAAAGAATGTAATGTTCTTCTATCCCTGAGTGAAGATGCAACATGATCAAATTGACGGAGATTGCTTACACATGCATTCTGAGCCCGTTGAAGTCTTAGGAATGGTGAAAAGTTGAGTCCGCTGGTGATGTTTCGTTGGAAGCCTTATGGTCCGACAACCGGTACAGCAGGCCTAAGTCAAGTAAGTCATATTTAATTACATGGGCTTCATAAAGACCAGCAGTTTGCCAGCCACCCACGCCGGTTGGACGTATCGCTTTGACTGGACGTAATAAAACGTTACTATGGTTACGAAACAAAACTAAAACAGGGATGTATTAAATTTCTGTGCTCAAAGTGATATTCCTCTCGACTATGCTATCAGATCTCGTATGTAACTTTGTTGAAATACATCTCCGTAACGTCATAATGCGTATCTACCTAGAATTCGGTCTTGTAATCCACTCGACCTCGTAACGTTTTATCTTTCTGCAATGCTTTATCTATCTCTCTTATTTTCCACCCAGGGTTATTGCTGTCTGTACTGCTCACATAGCTCTGTTCAAAACTTCAATACCGAGCTTTCCAGAATTACAAGTTTTGAGAAACCCTCTGAAAGCATTTTAGTAAAAAATCTGAGTGTATGTGTGTGTGAGTGTGTGTTATTTGCTTCACATAAAAATTGACTTGACAACATTTGATTATTGCTTTAGCCTATTGTACTCCCTTATTTCCCTTCTACTTACAAGCAAGTAATAAGACGAATTCTGCCCAACGATTTTCTAGATTAGCAAGAGGTAGATAAAAGAATAAGCTTTTTAATAATTTGTTACAGAGATGTATAAAAAGACATGTGAATGGAACTTATCAGATTTTGTAATCCCATTATAAAATCGACATAGCCAAAAAAAATAAGAGGTGCAATAGTAATAATGGAATAAAATCAGAACTGTTATACGATAGTGAACTCCATGTTACACAAAATTGTAGACTATTACACAAAATAAAATTATACAAAAATGGGTATTATGATTTAAGGCGCATCCAGTTTTGCTATTATTTAAGAAACGTAGGTCCTTTAAGTATACATAAGAGAAAGTGCTTTATTTCTTACAAAATTTAAGTGTCAAAGTTTTTTCAGAAATACCTTTTTTGAGATCTAACTGGCTCTACAGCTTCATTTTGTGTGTTTTGCGTATTGAACAGCCCGACACAACAACAACAACAAATCTCATGTGTTCCATTCACATGCCTTTGGCTACATCTGTGCAACAAATTATCGTTAGAAAGTTTATGCTTCTATTTACTTCATGCTATTGGAGAAAAAAGTAGCATAAATAGTTATATTACTTGCTTCCTTGAAGTAGAGGCGAAATAAGGGAGAACCATAGATTAAAGTGATAGCCAAGAGCTGGTTGCTATGTGACTGAAGTTCCTTTGTTGACAAATTCCTGTATGAGAAAAGTATACGTTTTTTAAAGCTGAAACCAAAAACAAGAAATATCTCATACTATCCACTCCACGAAAAAAATATATAATTTAAATCGTGTGTTTTAACGGGCTCTAATTTTTTTGTGTGGTAAGATTTTGTCCATCTATTACGGTTAAGCAGTTATGCAAAATTCCGTAAAATTCATCCAGAATAAAGCAGTCTTTAGAAGGTATTCCCAGAATATCCAAGTTATATATTTTAGTTGCCAGGTAAATATCTTTAATATACGATATTTTAATAAAAATCGTTAGAGCCATTTTTGAGAAAATAAAAATTTCCAAAAAAGTTGCAGGTAAAGGGTAGTTGGGTGACGGGGAATGTTCTTGAAAATCTTCGTGTCGCATCCTTGGAAGATACCAAACTTAAATACCAAGTTTAGTATTCAACGGTGTTTTCGTTTTGAGCTATGCTATTCTGTCAACAGACAGAGAGACGTACACACGCACAAACGGACCCTTTTTTAAAAGTGCTTTTTTTATTCAACGGGACCCAAAACATGTATTTCCGGTGAAATCTTGGTATCAAATTTTTGGGTGGAACGCAATACCTTCTCTATACACTATGTAGATTGTACGTGTAGAGAAAGTAATAAAAGTGTGTTAAATACTAAAATTGGTATTTATGTTCACCATCCTGGTAAGAAACCGAGTGTTTGAGGTCCAGGGTTTGATTCCCTACATCTGCCCACTCTCACCTATGGAATGTTTTAAGCTTAACCCGGGTTGTCAGGCGAATGTTGGAATGGCTTTGGTTGTCCTCCGAATTTAATGTGCTTCCATATCGTTCCATTGATCCTACTTAACCTTTGGGCTGTTGGGAGTGTAGGGGGTGATGTTGCGGTGCAGCGTGGCAAAGGGATGTGGAACCTTCGCCGTATACCTCGAACTTTGCTTGTTTCAGTTCGTTTTCCATCAATAGCGTCTGAAAACTCTGAACCCCTCTGTACACTCAAGCTATCACAGTCGCCTATCAAGCCATGTGACTTAGAGGTCAACAACCAGACTCGTTATTGGACACGTGAGTGAGTGTTAGTGACTGACGTTTGATGGAACAGCTCAACATGTCTTTACAAACTATGGAAACTAAACATGAACATTTCCGATATCTTATGCTGTTCTACTACCGTAAGGATAAAACCGTCTCACGATGCCGGCAGAAAATGTGTGCTGTCAGCGGGGAAGATGTAGTAACGAATCGAGCATGTCTGAAGTCGATTTCGATCTGGGAATTTCTCCCTAAGAGAGATCCGGTTGAAGAGGTTTAAATCCAGGACTACCCAAATATGAGCCGTAAGTTTTACCATGGCACCATCTTGCTCTGTTGGAGCCAAAATTATTCTGAAGTGTTCCATTCACATAACTTTCTCTACATCTCTACAACAAATTATTGTTAGAAAGGAGTACCATAGGTTAAGGTGATAATCAAAAGCTGCTTGCTAGGTGACCAAAGTTCCTTTGTTTGTATGGACAGGAGTTGACAAATTCCTGTATGAGAAAAGCATAAGTTATTTTAAAGCTGAAACGAATAACAAGGGATATCTAAACAATGATCAACTCCACGAAAAAATTTGTGTAATATAAAATGTGTGTTTTAGCGTGCTCTACATTTTTTGTGTGGTAACTCTTTCTCCACCTCTTACGGTTTAGCAGTTATGCGAAATTCCGCAAAATTCATCCAGAATAGAATAGTGTTCAGAGGCTATTCCCAGAAAATTCAACATATATATTTTATTTGTCAGATAAATATCTCTAATATGCGAAATTTTAATCAGAATCATTAGAGCCATTTTTGAGAAGATCAAGATTTTTGATAAAAGTTCCATGTTAAGTGTAGTTTGGGGTGGGGAGGGGGGTATTTCTTGAAAAGCTTCGTGTGGCATTTTTCGAAGATACTAAACTTAAACATCAAGTTGTATTTAATGTTTTTTTTTTTTTTTTTTTTTCGTTTTTGGCCTGTGCTGTTCACAGACACAAACACAAACACACACACACACACACACACACACACAACGGCACACACACGGCCTTTTACTAAAATGTTTTTTTTTTAATTCAGGGGGGCCCAAAACAAGAATTTACGGTGAAATCTGGGTATCGAATTTTTGAGTGGAATGCATTACCTTCTCTATACACTATATTTATACTTTCTCTACATTATGTACATAGTGCGTGTAAAGAAAGTAAAAGTATATATAAATATAGCATATGTATAAGGTATAGGAAATTTTCTGACCATACGAATACTTAGTTCACTTAAAATGCACGTTCAGGCAAGATATTAAAATCTAATTACTTTCTGTAGCTTGTATGTACAATGTCCTTACGAGATAGAGAAGGTATCTATTGTATTGCACCCAAAAATTTTATGTCAAGATTTCACCGATAATAGATATGTGATTTCGGGTCTTCTGAGTCTGTGTGTCTGTGTGTGTCTGTGGATAGCTTAGTTCAAAAACGAAAATACTATTAAATATCAAGTTTGTAATTTCAGTTTAGTATTTTCCAAGAACCCCACATGAAGATTTTCAAGAAACTCCCGCCCACCCAAATTACGTGAAAATTTTTGGAAATGTTTGTTTTCTAAAAAATTAATTAAAGAATTAGATTAAAATATCAAAATTTTACGTGGCCAAGAAAAGGTATATCTTAAATTTTCTGGGAATAGCTTCTGAACACCACTTTATTCTGGGTGACTTTTGCACAACTGATAAACTGTAAAAGGTATGCTTGTGTAAGCTTCCACGGCCAAATTAACTATTGTGGTGCAAGGAAGCACCGACTCTTGGAGGAATGTCAACCGATACGAACACAGTAGGTCGATACTTCCGTTGAAGACACTTCTTATGATGGAGCAGGAAGCATCGAGCTCATCCATTGGCCGAACGTCAACCGATAGGAAAACAGGAGATCAATACTTCCATTGAAGACGCGACTCATGATAGAGCAGGAACCACCGAGCTCATCCATTGGCCGAACGGCAACCGATAGGAACTCAGAAGGTCGATACTTCCGTTGAAGACGCGACTTATCATGGAGCAGAAAGCATCGAGCTCATCCATTGGCCAAACGTCAACCGATAGGAACACAGGAGATCAATACTTCCATTGAAGACGCGAGTCATGATGGAGCAGGAAGCACCGAGCTCATCCATTGGCCGAACGTCAACCGATAGGAACACAGGAGATCAATACTTCCATTGAAGACACGACTCATGATGGAGCAGGAACCACCGAGCTCATCCATTGGCCGAACGTCAACCAATAGGAACACAGGAGGTCGATACTTCCGTTGAAGACGCGACTTATCATGGAGCAGGAAGCATCGAGGTCATCCATTGGCCGAACGTCAACCGATAGGAACACAGTAGGTCGATACTTTTCATGTCCCAACCAAGGTATAACAGACGGAACGCCAACTGGACAAGACGCAGTCTGAGGAAGCTTCATCATAAGTTGGGCGAAACGTTGGCAAGTCTTAACCTTTAAACGCGGTCTACACTGGAAGCATTGGACAAAGATAAACTGTAAGAGAAGTACAAAAATTTACTGCACAAAACATTTATCTCTCGTTAAAACACACAAACATGTCATATACATTTTTTTGTGGTGCTACCCACTTCCGAGATATTCCTTGTTATTGGATTCAGTTTTAAGCTACTTAAACTTTTCTCAAACGAGAGGTCATCTTTGTTTACCACTATTTTGTTTTATTCATATCCGTGCAAAGCGAACCGAATTTCAATTGTTTGACATATCAACCACCTGTTCCTAAGATTCGAGTATTGCTTTAGCCCAGAGCATTACGTTATTTCCCTTCTATTTGTTAGGCACTAATACAAGAGTTTCCTCTATGTTTAGCTCGATTACTACGATATACTGTCCGAAGCACGGAAAGGTGTCAATAATAGGAAGCTGTTTAGGTTGGTAGGTGAATGGCACAATCCTCTGCCAGGCCCTCAGTTCAAACCTTTGTCAGCTATAGCAAGATGTGATTGGCAACATGCGCTTGCCCCTTGTTTCGCGATGGCGGAGGAAAACCAGAGAGCCAAATAGTTTTAGATGCATTGAAACATATAATTCAGAATATCTTACTTTATTTTTATTATATAACAAGCGGTTGTTAAGGAGTAATAATCAGATGCCCAATCCTATCCGAATAATGAAAATGTTAACTTTTGGGTACTTTCTTAGGAAAGAAATAAGAGATGCAGCAAATCTATTCATTTTATTTTATGTATATTAACTTAAGCTTCTTATCAAGTTGCAGTAAATTAAATCTCAATACACCAATATAAATCGAGCATACAAAAGCATTCTTGAAGTATATGTTCGTTAAGTAGATAAACATAAGGAGAAAACATAAAGACGACCATGGAACTAAACCTAATGATCTAATAATTAAGCCATGAGTCTCCGTTCCTATTAACTGGAGCTGATAGTATGAGTGACTGGGTAGATAGTGGGGAGAAATTTGTAGCGTAAACAAGCACACGTTGAGGTATAATCTGTTCCAAAGTAGCTCATTACATTATTCACATTATATTCTTCTTATAATCCATAGTGACACACTAAGGTAATTATTTTATACTATGAATATTAAGTACTCCTGTACTTTTTAAATAGAATAAAAAGCTTGGTGCAAAAACTCAGGATAATAATATGCACATCTTTGAAAACACAATGAACCAAAATCACTCAGAATGCACTGCAAAAGAATGAATGCACTGAATTTCAAGATACATATTTACTGTATCACAAGAAAAGGCTTTCTTCTGTCACTCAAAATAAGTTGAATCATCCACAAGTACTTCAAACGCCTACCCTTTTGTGTTTTCGACATTTTTCAATCTGCTCTCTCTTTCAGCGTTCATTGGTTTATCTACTAGTAGAAACTAAGCGAGGCCAGGCAGTGAGCCATGCTAGAGAGTGCAGCATTTTTCAAAACGGAATGTAGAGACAACACGTACTCCATCACGCCATAGTTAACTCTGTGGGCACCGAACCTCAAAACTGGCAATTTCGTGGCCGTGGATCGAGCGCTTCTTATAACAGAACCCATTCTGCTAGGAAATGATCTTGAAAATCTTCGTGTCGCATCCTTAGAAGATACTGAAGTTAAATACTGAGTTTGGTATTTAAAAGATGTTTCATTTATGAGCTATGATAGATTCAGGGGGTTTCAAAATATATATTTCCAGTAAAATATCAGTATCTAATTTTTGGGCACAATACAATACATTCTCTACACACTACGTATATAGTACGTGTGGAGCATGTAATAATAGAGTTAAATATTTCATTCCAGTTAACCGAAACAAAAGGAAAATGTATGCAAATACAGAAAATTTTGAAGCTCATAGTGGTATATTTAATTTAATTTAGCGGAGCGAGCACAAAGGTAGCTTGTTGGTGAAACTGCCATAGTAGAACTTAGGCAACTGTAGGTAATGACTATGCCCACACACGTAATCAGGTCCCTTGCGTTCAGGGACGCTGTAATACCTCTCTCAAGGGACTTTCCTTGGTATTAGCATGCAAATCCAGGCTGACAGTTCATCTAGGTGAGGGAGTAGCGCAACGATAATACCCTCACACGGCGCTAATTGACTCAAGGCAGCCGCCGTGTCCGGACCAAGATGAAGAAAACGCAATTTCACTGCAGCGCATAATTTCTTCATTTCAACCATCGATCTCCATTGTTTACTTTTACTATCTCTACTTTTGCTATCTCTAGGTAGAATGACATTTCATTCCGCATAAACCTTTATTAAGGAATTTTCACTGTGAAGTACCTTTCTGTGGCATTTGCACAGAACATCACAACTCCAAATGGTATCTCCCGAAACAATCAGCTATTGGAGATATCAGCGCTTCACAAAACAATAGAGGATTGTTTCCGGAGATATCAGGACTTCACCAATGATGCAGGATTTTATTTTTACTTTCTCTACACGTACTGTGTACGTAGTGTATAGAGAAGGTATTGTAATGTACCCAAGAAATCATTTTTAGACAAATGTCCCTGTGTGTCTGTGGACAGAATAGCTCAAAAACGAAATGTCCGTTCGAAACCAAACTTGGTTTTAAGATTTGGTATATTCCAAGGACGAGACACGAATGTTATCAAGAAAATCCCCTGAACATCAACTACCCTTTAGATGGATTTTTTTTCCAAAATTTTGATTTTCTAAAAATGGCTATCAATTTTAATTAAAATATCATATACTTAAGCTATTTATCTGACAAATAAAATGTATATCTTTGAATTTTCTGGGAATAGCCTCTGAAGCCCATTTTATTCTGGATGAATTTTACGGAATTTTGCATAACTGCTAAACCGTAAGATATGGACAAAAACTTACAACACAAAAATTGTAGAGCACTTTAAAACACACTAATTATGTTATATACCTTTTTTTCGTTGAGTTGATGTTTTCTAGATATTCCTTGTTATTGGTTTCAGCTTTGAAAAACTTACAATTTTCTGTTATAGGAGTTTTTCAACTCTTGTTCATACAAAGCAACTTCAGTCACATAGCAACCAGCTTTTGACTATCTCTTTAACCTATGGTACTCCCTTACTTCGCTTCTACTTACAACGAATTAAGTGATAAGACTATATATGCTAATTTTTTCTCGATTAGTATGAAGTAAATAGAAGCATAAGGTTTTTAATAATAGTTTTTGCAGAGATGTAGAGAAAGTCATGTGAATGGAAGGAACACGTCATATTTTTTATGTCTAGTACAAAAAGCCTGTTTTGGAGTTTCCATGTTCTGTCCAAATACCACAGATTTTTAATAACCCTGAATAAACAAAATCTTATGTATTCCATTCACATGACTTTCTCTACATTCCTGCAAAATATTATTGTTAAAAAGCTTAGTTTTATATTTATCGAAAAAAAAAATTAGCGGAAATGGTCTTAATACTTGTTCCCTTGTAATTGGAATGGCAATTAGGAAGAACATTAGGCTAAAGCGATAGTCGAATGTTTTTAAAGCTGGTTGCTATGTGATTGAAGTTACATTGTTTGTATGGCCAGGAGATGACAAATTCCTGTATGACAAAAGTATAGTTATTTTAAAACTGAAACCAAAATCAAAGAATTACTCAAAAACGGTTACCTGCACGAAATGTAAATAATATAAAATGTGTGCTTTAACGAGCTCTCCATTACTTGTTTAGTAAGTTTTTGTGTATCTTTACGTTTAACTAGTTGTGCAAAATTCATGCAGAATGAAGATGTCTTCAGAAGCTATTCTCAGAAAATTCAAAATATACATGTTAATTGTCACGTAAATATCTTTAATATACGATATTCTAATCAAAATTGCTACATCAATTTTGAAGAGAAACAAACTGTCATTAAAGGGTAGCTTGGGGTGGGGAGATTTTTTGAAAATCTTGTGTCACATTCTTGGAAGATACCAAACTTAGTATTTAAGCGGTCTTTTCGTTTTTAAGCTATTCTGTCCACAGACATATACACGGGCACACGGATATGTTTCTAAAAATACTTTTTTTTTTTTTTTTTTTTTTTTTTTTGGATTCAAGGAGATCCAAAACACGTAACTCCGGTGAAATCTCGGTATCGAATTTTGGGTGGATTACAATACCTCTCTATACACTGTGTACATAGTACGTGTAGAGAAAGTAAAAATGTGTACCTTAAATGTTCTGAAAATATCCTAGAAGTCCACTTCATTAGGAAGATATATATATATATATATAAATCTGATGTGTTCCATTCACATGACTTTCACTACATCTCTGCAACAAATTGTAGTTAAAAAGCTTATGTTTCTATTTACTTCATGCTAATTAGCAGAAATAGTCTTATTACTTGCTTTCTTGTAAGTAGAAGCGAAATGAGGGAGGTCCATAGGTTAAAATCACAGTCAAAAGCTGGTTGCTATGTGACTGAAGTTCATTTGTTTGTATGGAAAGGAGATAAGAAATTCCTGTATGAGAAATGTATACATTTTTGAAAGCTAAAACTAAAAAACCAGGAATATTTTAAAAAAGATCAAATCCACGAAAAAAAAAAAAATTATATGACATAGATTGTGTGTTTTATCGTGAGCTACATTTTCTGTGGAGTAAGTTTTTCCCCATCTCTTACGGTTTAGCAGTTATGCACAATTCCGTAAAATTCATCCAGAATAAAGTAGTCTTCAGGGGCTATTCGCAAACAATTCAAGATATACATTTTATTTGTCAGGTAAATATATTTAATATACCATATTTTAATCAAAATCGTTAGAGCCATTTTTAAGAATATCAAAATTTTCAAAAAATTTTCCATGTAAAGGTAGTTAAGGGTGGGGGATTTTCTTGAAAATCTTTTGTGTTGCATCCTTGAAGGATACCAAACTTAAATACCAAGTTTGTGTTTTAACGGTCTTTTCGTTTTTGAGCTATGCTGCCCACTCACACACACACATACACAGACAGACAGACACACACACACTCACACTAACATTTTTCTAAAAATGCTTTTTTTATATTCAGGGAGTCTCAAAACATGTATTTCCGGTGAAATCTCGGTATCGAATTTTTGGATGGAATACAATACCTTCTCTATCCACTATGTACATTGTACATACGGGCTAGAGAAAGTAATAGGCTTTTCTAGAAAAGCGGGTAGAGAAAGTCAATAGTGCATCAGATCTTTTAACCTGTGTGCCAATTATTTCCATAGCCTAATTTTGAAAGCATTAATATTACAGTTTTGCAATTCGAAGCATTTATGTAACATTGGACCAGAAATAAGCTTCGTTTTTTTACGTAGCTTTTTTAGTCAGAGAATCCCACAAAAAATAACTATTTTGTTTTAAATGCTCTTATTTCGTTATGGTCACTGATGTCAAAGTGATATTACATTAATGCTAAAAGAGCTTTTGAAAACATGCTAAAAGCAGAGGTCGAGAGTAGTTCTATATCTGCGTGAAAAGGGCTCAGTGTTTATCCAAGCTTTTAAAACTAACATATGGAGGATGCTGCCTCTTAAAAAGTTGATGTTTTTATTCCATTAAAACCTAAGCCCCTTTGGGTAGTAGCAAATGCACATAATTAGTAAGCAGTGGAAACTTTTAGTGGCAGAAAAAGCATGGTCTTCAGTAATACTTGCATGTCTAATATACAAAATTCGTGCAAAAGGCTTCTCTCTTTTCATATTGTCTTCTCAACAACGGTATAGCTTTGAAATTCCATGCTCCTTACACATGCGCGTGCATGGAACACTTTGATCTGTCATTGGTGAGCCGTGTAACGTGCGCGATTCGCATTTAGAAGCTTCCGGGTTCGATCGTGGCGATCGTACATTCCGACTCATGGGTCGCCATGCGAATGTTGTGGTGGTTTCTGCTGTACCACGATTTTCTTCCCCTCTCTTTTTACTTTCTCTACACGTACTATGTTCATGGTGTATAGAGAAGGTATTGCACTCAACCAAAAATTTGATACCGAGATTTCACCGGAAACATATGTTTAGGGTCCCCTGTATCCAAAAAAGTATTTTCAGAAAAAGGTCCGTGTGTGTGTCCGTGTGTCCGTGTGCCTGTGAACACGATAGCTCAAAAACGAAATTGGTATTTAAGTTTAGTATCTTCCAGGGATGCGACACGAAGATTTTGAGAAAAATCCTCCAACTCGAAACTACCCATTACATGGAACATATTTTGAAAATGTTGATTTTCTAAAAAATGGCTCTAACAATTTTGATTAAAATATCGTATATTAAAGATATTTACCTGACAAATAAAATGTATATCTTGAATTTTCTGGGAATAGCCTCTGAAGACTACTTTATTCTGGATGAATTTTGCATAACTACTAAACCGTAAGAGATGGACAAAAACTTAACACAGAAAAAATGTATGGTACATTAAAACACACAATGTATGTTATTTACATCTTTTTCGTGGATTTGATCGTTTTTTAAATATTAGTTTTTTGTTTCAGACTTTTCTCATACAGGAATTTGTCAAGTCCTGTCCATACAAACAAAGGAACATCAGTCACATCTTTTGCTATCACTTTAACCTATGTTATTCCCTTATCTCGCTTCTACTTACAGGGAAGCAAGTAATAAGACTATTTCTGCTAAATATTCTCACTTAGCATGAAGTAAATAGAAACATAATATTTTTAACAAACATTCGTTGCATAGATATAGAGAAAGTCATGTAAATGGATTACATCAGATTTTGTTATATCCGCTAGCAGATTTTTGTTTTTTTAATTACAGTTCCGGAGTCTTCCGGCACAGTATTATTTTTCTTTTTCCTCTTTTTTTCATTTTTCCAACATGTTCTTTGTTTTCCGATTTGATTATCGTATGTGGTTTTTGCTTCTAATACATATACACATTTACATAAACAGAAACACCCATGCCGAAGGCGGGGCTCTAACCCACGATCCCCTGCGCCACGAAGCATTAGTGAAGGCACTTTAGCAAGTGCGACCATGGGCACCGGCATGACTCGTGGTGTGTGTCAGTGCGGGCAGATGGCACGGACGCATGCTTAATGAAAATATTATCCTTGTGGATACTAGGTGGCTGCCAGGTGAACGGGTTGCTTCCGCGCCCTCTTTGACGTCCTGGCAGTGAACAGTTCATCAAGCTTTAGACTTTAGAGCTGGTCTGTCTGCCTGCGGTCCATGGCCTGCTGTGGTTCCTGCAGCTTATCAAATTCTCTTTGAACTTTTTTTTTTTTTTAACAAAATCAAGTAGATTGCCTCCATGATCGAGCGGTTCGTGAGCTGACAAGTCACCTGCAGGTTCTAGGTTGGATTCCCGGCCGGGGGTAGACAGTTTTCTTTCATTAGGATTATTCTCTACCCTCAGTGTGAATGTGAAGTGTAGGCGCTTGCGAAGAACCTATAGTAAACTATCTTGACGCTCAAAGCGTAAAACACCAATGCTGCAGTCCTAAGCTCCCGATATGAGGCTATAGAACTAAAAAGAAACATCTGATTTGTTCCATCCACACGACTTTCTCTACATCGATAAAACAAATTATTATTACAAAGCATATTCTTGTATCTACTTTATGACAATCAAGATAAACATTAGCTGAAATTGTCTTAGGTACATGCTTTCTTATAAGTAGAAGAAAAATAAGCGAATACACTAGGCTAAAACGATAGTCTAATCGTGGATGATATCCTTTTCTATACAGGGCCAGGAGTTTACAACTTTCCCTGTGAAAAAAGTATTTAAATGTGAAAAAATAACAAGGAGTTTCTCAGAAATAGTCAAATCAACGAAAAAAACGAATATGACATAAATTCTGTGTTTTAACGTGATCTACATTTTTTATGTAGTAAGATTTAGTCTATCTCTTACAGTTTATCAGTTGCGCAAATTTCAGCAAAATTCATTCAGAATAAAGTGGTCTTTGGAGATTATTTCCAAAAAATTCAAGATATACCTACATTCTATTTGCCATATAAATGTCTCTAATATACGATATTTTAATCAAAATCGTTAGAGCCATTTTGTAGAAGATCAAGAATTTCAAAATGTTTTCCATGTAAAGAGTAGTTTAGGGTGGCAGGATTTTTCTCGAGTCGCATCCCTGGACTAAGCTTAAATACCAAGTTTGGTATTTTACCGACTTTTCGTTTTTGAGTTATCGTGTTCACAGACACATACACATACAGATACATACACACACATACTCACATACGGACCTTTTTCTACAAATGCTAATTCTAAGACGTATATTTCCGGTGAAATCTCGGTATCGAATTTTTGGGTGGAATATAATACCTTCTCTATACACTATGTACATAGTACGTGAAGAGAAAGTAAAAATAGCAGAACAAGGAATATCATTAAAAATATGAGTGCAAAATCAAAAGTTTAAATAAAAAACACGCGAGAAATGTGTATCTTTGAGATGTTTGAAATTGAATATTTAGAGATTTGGCATTGTTATCACAAGTCATCGATGATTGGACGAGATACTTATTAAAGACACACTGACCCTACTCCCAGCGGTCACCTGAATATCTCGATGAGGGCGATTATTTACTGCAGCCTCAGCAGACGTTCTCTGACACTTCTTGAAAGGGGAATGCGATGTTGCCAGTTCTTTAGCGGGAATTGCAAGCAAAGGAACACTCGTGCATTTAAAACATTATAAATATTATTTGCAGATCGAATCGTTACTTCTTAAAACGTGGAAATGTGGAAAATAATGGAGTTTTTTACTCCATGGCACGACAGCTCGCAAGGAACCTTGAGTTCGCTTCTCAATCTTGAAACGTCAAAATACATGACGTAATAAGTTCTTGGTGGGAAAGCATTTTTGAGGGCAATTGGAATATTATTACACAATGTATCGCAGTAATTATTGGAACTAAAAATATCATTTCTATTTACTAGGTACTTACATAAGAAATTTCAGATCTAAGAATTCTATATTTCTTGAAAATACCGATTGATAGTGCAGCAATGCATTTTTGGCACACAATAAACTTGGCGCACACGTTCTGTTTACTTTAGGAGAGCCTGTCAAATCGGCAAGACAGGCGTGCGTGTGCGTGCGTGCGTGCGTGTGTGTCTGGTAGGCTCGTGGTGAGCCTGGGTGTTGTTGCTGTGTACCTACCCTGGCAAGGGTTTAACCACAGGAATGAGGTGATGGTTAAGGTTTTATTTGAGGTTTCGAGTGTTGGTGTTAAGGAGGTAGCGCTGGTAGGCTCCTCGAGCGGCTGCATTTTCAGGAGCAGCATCCTTTCCTCTGCTCCGCTGGTGTTTTTTTATTTATTTAAATATGGTGGTGAATTTTGATAGACCTGTCCATACGGGAGGGGGGAGTGCTTTGTTCAACTATTACGCTGTTGGCTGGTTTGAAGCCGTTGTTACCGGGGGTGCCCACAAGCCATGCGGGGAACCCGGAACCACCTTTTTCGGCGTTCAGAGGGTAAGTACTCCCCCAGTGATCTGACAAGAGCGTTCTCATGTTCGCCCATTCTGGCGTAGAATTTTTGAGCCCGGCGCCTAATAACATCTTCCACATATGGGAGGGCCGAAGCTTCATGTAGTAGCCTCAAAGGGAAACAGAATATATGACATACAGAATATATGGACCGGAGTCCTCTATTCTGCACCCGCTGTAACCAGAGAAGCCAGGAGTCTGCTGCCATACCCCACACTTCGCAGGCATAGAGCATCAGGGGGACTAACAAGACAGGCAAATTTACTGTCTGACAGTTTTGATGTACAACGCATGCGCCACTCCAGCACTTTTAAAATCATTTCCCCCTAATGCTCACTGCCGAGCACTCAATACTTGAACTGTTATTGTGACAGAAGGCAGGCTAGCTCAGGATTTACCTGCCCTTCGCAGACAAGCACGATTGCCTTTGCATTGTTCCAGTAATGTATTCTCGCTTAAAAGTTCGCTCTTCCCTTCCAGAAGAAACCGAAACTGCCAAATTTCCGAGAATCCTATTTGTACACGCACTATGTGCATAGTGTATAGAGAAGGTATTGCACTCCACCCAAAAATTGGATACCGAGATTTCACCTGAAATATATGTTTTAGGGTCCTTTATGTCCAAAAAAAAAAGCATTTTCACAAAAAGGTCCGTGTGTCTGTGAACAGGATAACTCAAAAACGAAAAGTCGGTAAAATACCAAACTTGGCATTTAAGTTTAGTATCTTCCAGGGATGGGACACGAAGATTTTGGGAAAAATCCCCTCTTCCCAAACTACCCTTTACATGGAACTTTTTTCGAAAATTTTGATTTTCGCAAAACTGTCTCTAACGATTTTGATTGAAATATCATATATTAAAAATATTTACCTGACAAACAAATGTATATCTTGAATTTTCTAGGAATAGCCTCTGAAGACTATTTTGGACGAATTTTAAGGCATTTTGCATAACTGCTAAACCGTAAGAACATGTTAAAACACACACTTTTTGTTATATACATTTTTTTCCTGGAGTTGATCGTTTTTGAGATATTCATTGTTTTTGGTTTCAGCTATGAAAAACTTAAATTTCTCATATAAGAATTTGTCAACTCCTGTCCATATAAACAAAGGAACTTCAGTCACATAGCAGCCAGCTTTTGACTGTCACTTTAACCTATGGTAATCCCTTATTTCGCTTCTACTTACCTACAAGAAGCAAGTAATAAGACTATTTCTGCTAATTTGTTCTCGAGAAGCATGAAGTAAATAGAGGCATTAGCTTTTTAACAATAATTTGTTGCAGAGATGTAGAGGAAAGTCATATGAATGGTACACATCAGATTATTTAAATACTTCTAACTACATGGAGTATAACATTACATGTAGATTTTCTTTAGTTAAGTGGAAACATGTCATTTACCTTTTATACTCTTACTTTTTGTTATGAGTACCTACTATTGAGCAATGTTTAAAAATATTTATGGAACTATTAGACTAGACTTAACCTACTCTAGGAATCCGCCTCTGCACTCAATATACCTAGACAGATGGATCCAGATTGAATGGCAACAATACTGTGGTTTTTCCCAGCCACATATTTCTCTGCAGACTACCTAATTACCTTTCTACATTTCCCTGCGAACTTTTCGCAAGAGAATGCATTACAATACACTTTGATCAAAAGCAAACGGCACCGTACTGACTCCCACATTTCTTTCAACACTTCCAAACTCCCTTGTTCAAGAGCTGGGCATATGTCACAAAGCAACCACCACTGGAAATATCTGATGTGTATCCTTTCACATGACTTTCTCTATATCCCTGCAACAAATTATTCTTAAAAAGCTTATACTTCTACTTATTTTATGCTGATCAGAAAAAATTAGCAGAAATACTTTTATTACTTGCTTCCTTGTAAGTAGAAGCAAAATAAGGGACTACCATAGGTTAAAAAGATAGTCAAAAGCTGGTTGCTATGTCAATGAGATTCCTTTGTTTATATGGATAGGAGTTGACAAGTTCCTGTATGAGAAAGGTATAAGTTTTTCATAGCAGAAACTAAAAATAAGGAATGTCTCAAAAACGATAAAATCCACGAAAAAAATGTATATATCATAAATTGTGTGTTTTAACGTGCTCTACATTTGTTGTGTAGTAAGCTTTTGTCCATCTCTTACGGTTTAGCAGTTATTCAAAATACAGTGAAATTCATCCAGAATAAACTACTCTTCAAAGGCTATTCCCAGAAAATTCAAGATATACATTTTATTTGTCAGGTAAATATCTTTGTCATACAACATTTTAATCAAAATCGTTAGAGCCATTTTTGAGAAAATCAAAATTTTCGAAAAAAGTTCCATGTAAAGGGTAGTTGGGGGTGGGGGGATTTTTCTCAAAATCTTCGTGTCGCATCACTGGAAGATACTGAGCTTAAATACCAAGTTTGGCACTTTACCGACTTTTCGTTTTTGAGTTATCGTGTTCACAAGCACTCGGACACTCGGACACACACACACGGATCTTTTTGTGAAAATGCTTTTTTTTGATATTGGGGATCCCAAAACATATTTTCGGTGAAATCTCGGTATCGAATTTTTTTCTCTATACACTATGTACATATTGCGTCCAGAGAAAGTAAAAATAGTCACACTCACTTGGATTCCATCTTGTACAGAATTTGCCGAAGAAGCGACACGGTACCCTATGATAGAGAACCTCAAAACTCATCAAGATATTAAACAAATCATAACTAGAGGTGGTGATTTTTCGCAAATGCGATATAGCGCCAAATGTTCATAAAGTCTTGTGCTCTTGTATTTTTATTTTCACGACCTCTAAATCACATTTTAATGTGTTTTGAAAATGCGATAAAGTGCGAAATTGACTCAAAATGGGAAATTTACACTAAAATGATATATAAATGCGAAATTGCCGATTTTTTAACATTGACTTTCTTTCTTTATATTCTCCCAGAAATTGCATCTGATGAGTTTATGCACCCATGGAATGTTTATGATTCTGACACCCTTGGATCTGGAATGCGGAACTATTTCCCTCTCATCTGTTTGTAAAATACATATTATAAATCTGAACTTGGCATACAGAAATAAAATCAGTTTCATTGTTATCAGATTTAAATAACAATCTTATTTCTTGTGAACAAATATTAAAGAATGAGACGCTACTTTACTTACAAGGATTTGTACATAAATTTGTATACAAAAATGAGAATAAAAATCATGTCCTAATGAGGGCACTGGCCCTATATATATTGTGCATGAATTTGTATACAAAAATGAGAATAAAAATCATGTCCTAATGAGGGCAATGGCCTTATATATATTGTGCATGAATTTGTATACAAAAATGAGAATAAAAATCATGTCCTAATGAGGGCACTGGCCTTATATATATATTGTGCATGAATTTGTATACAAAAATGAGAATAAAAACCATGTCCTAATGAGGGCACTGGCCTTATATATATAGTGTGCATGAATTTGTATACAAAAATGAGAATAAAAATCATGTCCTAATGAGGGCACTGGCCTTATATATATTGTGCATGAATTTGTATACAAAAATGAGAATAAAAATCATGTCCTAATGAGGGCACTGGCCTTATATATATTGTGCATGAATTTGTATACAAAAATGAGAATAAACAATCATGTCCGGAAATGAAGACACTGACCCTCACACACATTGTTGACGCGTGATACTTACTATTTATGTCAACAGTATTTTATTATTTTGTCATTGTTGTGAGTGTCATTGTTATTGTTGAGAGTTCAGTTCCCGTTTTCTAATGTGTTATTAATGTCACATTAAAGCTTTTTCATGAGACACTATCTGTTTATCAGAATCAATTCAAGGTGTATGTTTTTCTTTAAAATGCTAAATTGAAAATGTATTAATGCTATAAAATGCTAAATGCACAAATCAAAATGCTGCATGTCTGATTTCAAAATGGTAAAAATCATAGCACATCAATGGCTAAACAAATGAAACTCTACTCTATACAGTAAGATTCATACATCGTGCATTAATTACGATTTCAAATTCCTGTTTCTCATTTCAAGCGTCTTGACCAAATATTCTCACCAGACTGTGCATTAGACACACACATGCCTGACTCACTCTACATTCCGTCTCGTGAACCACCACCTGTGTGTCAACAATGTCAATCCGAGCTCACCGTTCAACATAGTGTCTATAATTTCAACAATGCTCCATCTCAAGCAGGATGTAAATCCTCTGTAATGCATTTGACAAAGTAAGCTCATGTCATTACTTTTGTAATCATTATGTACCAATTTGTATGGAATTATGTGTTTAATCGCGATAAGACAACTTTTATGTGTCCCATTTATATGACTTTCTCTACTTGTTCCACAAAAAAAACTTTTCCTACAAAAGATTATGATGAAATCATGATAAAACATTGGTAGAATTGTGTTTTTGTTTGCCTCTTTGTAAGAAGAAGGGAAATAAGAAAATACACTAGGCTAAAACGATAATAAAATCATTTAATAGCAGGTCACTATGTGAAACAATTGAAATTCAGTTCCCTTAGCCTGCTAAGAGTAAAATAAACATGATATATTCCATTCGCATAATTTCTCTAGCTGTTACTTAAACAACTTTCCTTACAAAATAGTATTCTTTTATGTACGACATAATCATCAAGGTAAACATTAGCAGAAATTGTCTTATCACTTGCTTCCTTGTAAGTAGAAGGGATATAAGGGAATACACTAGGCTAAATCCATAGTCAAATCTTGTAAAAGCTGGTCCTATATGAAATAATTGTAGTTACGTACACTTTGCATGGCCTGCGGTAAAACAAGAGATGTGAAACGAAAACTTATTTCCGGTTTTAGAAACGTTTAAGTATAAGCTGGCCAAGTTGAGCATAGTCCTACACTAAAAGCGGAGAGCCGGCGAACTAACGCGATGACGCAATACGACTTCACACATACGTCATGAAATGCTGTACAGTTTGGTTTACTTCACTAGGACGCGTAGTATTTAGAGGCAGTAATGGAACGCAATGCGGTTATTTATAATGTTCTTAAGTTTAGTGACGAAGAGAAGAAACAAGCTCAAAAAATACCTATTACAATACTACTGAACTTGTAGCTTCTACCGGTTAGAATAAGACAACGCTATGCAAGATCAGAAAGGAGGGCCGGCTTGAAGAAGGTGGGATGAGCAACATTACATTACTTAATAAGATTTGTAAACCTGTTGCAAATAAAGTTATGGACGATATAGACGAGTGTTTCATAAGAAGAAAATATCAGTTTTACGAGCTTAAAAAGAAACACCCCGCGAACATTATTGAGCTTTTGCAACAAGTAGAATTATTTCTTTGGATGTAAAGAAACGCTTAGGAAAATATTGAAATTTAAGAAGTGTAAAGATAAACAGAGCTTACCAAGAGAACGCTCTGATAATTTCTTAAAATGCTATTGGGTCAATAACAGCAAGTCACTGGAAAAACTCGGTCCAGAAAGTAAAAAATATTTAAGAAGCATATTAAAATGCAGATGTACTAATGGAAGAAGAAATGGAAAGCATAACAATCAATCCAGGATTCGATAGCAATGCTGAATCGGGAGAAGAAACAGCCAGTGGTTCGGAGATCGACACGGCAAGTGAGGGAGATATTACGGAATAATGCCAAGCACACGAGAGAGTGGGAGAGATGTACAAATTTATTGCATTGTAATGGGTTTGAGAATATATTTGATTGCTTATGATATTAATATATACACAATTTTAACACATACAAGGCAAATGCCATCATGAACTATCACTCGCACTTTCCAAACTGGACTGTACAGGAAGGCAGGTAAGCCTTTACACGTACAAGTGGCGCTCCCCGGTACAAGACTGAAGCCGCCTTGGCCGGCTTATAGTTTATAATTGATATAGTTTGCAATATCTCGGAAACGGCCAGCTTTACATAAAAATGTATGGTATATAGATTGTGTGTTTTAACGTTTTCTGTGAAGTGCATTTTTTTTATCTCTTTCGGCTTAACCGTTATGCAACATCCTTCAAAACTCATCCAGAATAAAGACTTCCTCAGAGGCTATTTCCATAAAATTCAAAACATACATTTTATTTGTGATGTAAATATCTTTAATGTCCGGTGTTTCAACCAAAATTGTAATAGCCACTTTTATGGGGAAAAATTAAAAACTTTTGTATGTAAAAGATCGTTTGTGGTGGAAGGATTTTCTTGAAAATCTTCGTAACGCATCCTCGGAAGATATTAAGCATAAATAACAAGTTTGGTATTTTTTTTTAATACAGTTCCGGAGTCTGATCGGACTCCGGCGCTGTATACCCTACTTTTTATTTACCTAATTTGTTTACTTTGATTACTGAATTTCTGTTGTACTTTTTACACACACATACACAAACATATAACACCCATGCCCAAGGCTGGACTCGAATCCACGATCCCCTGCGCTGCGAGACACCAAAGCGAGCGCGGCCATGGGACCGGCTGTATTGAGTTGCTTGGATTCAAAATTTAATCTCAAGAAACATTTTGATAAAAACACACCAGCGGTGCACAAGGGCCGTTGCACCATCAAGGCAACCGTCGAGGAGCAATATTCGCCTCCTCCTGTCACTCCACAACCCCAAAACACACCCGCCATCCTACAAAACCCACAATCCCGTCAGAACGTGGTTAAGTTCTCTCTGAGAACAGGGACACGTCTAAAACACCTCGGGCTGCCCTCAGCCTGCCAATCAAAAAAGAAAAAAAAAAAAAAAACACCGCGGATTCGGAGCTTGAACTTCGAGCTGTACACATGGCAAAGAAGAAACTCCGCAGAGCTGCAGCTGCTAAGGCAGCAACCGTCGCCTCTTCCCCGGCAGCCGCCGAGGAGGCAGCATCTCCGAAGCCATTGGTCGCGGCAAGCCCTGTTTCGCCGCCGTCCGCCACCGCAGCCTCGCCGCAACTGCAGCCGCAGTTGCCGCCCTCACCGCTGCCACCGACGTCTCCACCCAGCTCCACGACGCCGCCACCCCGGTTCAGTGCTGTGGTACGGGGAGTCCGTAGGGACCTTTCCACCCGGCATCTGCTCACCGCCGTGCAGTCACGGTGGTCTTCTTGCTTGAGGGCCACCCGCATATACTGCGACCGGGGGCCAACGCCGCTCGTTCGTCTGGAGTTACAGGACCAGGCTGACCTGGAAGCTGCCTTTGCATCAGGGTTGCCCTTATTAGGGCGACTTCTGGTCGTCGAGGCTAGCCGACAGGAACGCCATCGGCCCTGCCGATGCTGCTGTGCTTACGGTCACACAGCTGAAGCCTGCTCTTCGCCACCGAGATGCCACTACTGTGGTTCCAACACCACCACCGCCGAGTGCACTGGGCACGATCTCCGCCGTCGCCGCCGGTTCTGTGCCACCTGTCGTGGCACAGGACACTTCACCGGGCAAGCCCAGTGCCCTCTCTACCCCAGGAGCAGACCACTACCACCACCCGCCCGGACTACACCGCCGCCGACCATTATCGAAACCACACCACCTGCACACTCGATAGACGCAGCGACACGGGACGCCATTCAGGATCTCCACGCGGAGATCTTGAACGTCGGCGCCCGTTTAGCTGCCCTTGAAGAGCTGTGCAGTATCATCACTGAAAAGGTACAGGACCTTCAAGCTGCCACCACCGCCGCCATCGCCACACTACAGTCCACCATCGCTGAGCTGTCCAGCCGGATAGCTAGTGTTCAGCCACAGCCTCAGCAGGACCTCCAGCCGCAGCAGCTCCACTCCGCCGAACGGCCCAACTCCAGGGGCCAATCACACATCGGGGCTGTTACAAGACCCGGACCTGAGTCTTGGATTCTTCGTTCACGGCAGCTACGACTGGAGAAGAACCAACACTAGCTCCAACTCAATCCCTCACCCTCTAATTCCTCTACTCCTCTCCCTGAATATTCCGCGGTGACAGTCTGGGCCTCGGTCAAGTCTGCCTCCCGGTCCTCATTTCACCACTCTGACTGCACCCTGCAGTCAGTTAAATTATCACCTTGAATCCGCGGGTGCAATCATGCGGTACCGCCTCTCCTTAATTCCTTCTAATACCGGTGGAGGGGTTTTTTAGTCGGTATGCCCACATGGGAGACCCCGACACTCCGGGCTTGTCCGGGTCAGTCCTTAAGGTGGATTTTTCCCCTCCACTCGAAACTTAAAAATAAAAAAAAAAAAAAAAACCAAAAAAAAAAAAACCACCGCACCAACAGTGCAGCAAGTCAACATAGTCCAGTATGCTGATGACGTGCTGTTATACTGTACAAACACCCACGCAGAGGCTTCAACCCCATTCAGAGACACCTCTGCCTCATCCAAGAGTGGTGCGAGCGTTGGCGATTGTCCATCAATCCGGAGAAAAGCCACGCTATTCTCTTCACCAAGCGCCGCTTTCCCGCAAACTTCCCCACATTCACGTACCTCAGACGAAGGATACAATGGACCAACACCATCACCTACTTGGGGGTGATGCTTGACAGGGGGCGTCACTTTTGGGGAGCACATCAGGGGGCTGTAGTGCCGGGGCGATGGGGCTGCGGCCTCACTGTACCCGATGCTGAAGTCCTCGATGACGGTTCCCCTTAAGTTGCGCCTCTTGAGGGCTCTCATAGTCCCTTTGTTAATCTACGCCTGTGAGATCTAGGGCATGGCGGCAGACTTGGAGTCTGCTGTTGCTTCAGCGGGCACAGAATAGGTGTCTTCGGGCTATCTATTCTGTGCCTCGAGGCTTTCCAACGAGACTCCTGTACGAAGCCTCTGGTCTACCATACCTGGAGGACGAGATTAGGCGTCGGGCAACAAAATTCAACGAAGGGTTACCATTCCATCGGAGCGCCCTCGTTAGGTCTCTTGGGGATTACGATTCCACAAACCGCCGCTTCAGGCGATACCGGCTTCCCCGCATGGCTTGCGGGCATCCCCGGTAACGAAGGAGCACCTCCAACAGCTGCTACGACTAAGTTCCTTACAATCCCTCAAGAGTTGCTTGGATTCAAAATTAAAACCTCAAAACAAACATTATCAAAAACACACACCAGCGGTGCACCAGGGCCGTTGCACCATGATAGGCAACCGTCGAGGGGCAAACTTGCCTCCTCCTATCACTCCACAATCCCAACACTCACCCGCCATCCTGCAAAAACCCACAATCCCGTCAGAACGTGGTTAAGTTCTCTCCGAGAACAGGGACACACCTCGGGCTGCCCTCAGCCTGCCAATTGCTCTGGCGTCTTAAACCACCGCACAAGAGCCCAGAAGAAGCTCACAGCAAAATGAGCGAAACGCCGGCATTCCCATGCAAGATAACGCGGCGTTCTCCGGATGCTAAGGAGACACACACTATGTACATTGTGCATATGTGTATGACAAAATAAACAAGAAGCAGAAATGGTCTTATTACTTAGTTCCTTTAAAAGCAGAAGGGAACTAAAGGAATACGCAACGGTAAAACGCTAGTAAATTCTTTTAAAGGCTGTCGCTATGCGATAATATTTCGTAGTAAAACAAAAGAACTAGGAATGATACATTTCCGTTTGAGAAAAGCTTGTATGTTATAATTGTAACCCAAACAAGGAACAGCTCTGAAATGTTTAAATCTACAAAAAGTGTTTGACTTTTTAACAGGAAATACATTTTTGGTGTAATCTTTTGTCTATATTTAATGTTTTACCAGTTATGCAAACGGCCTTCAGAATAAAGAAGAATTCATAGGGAAGGAAAGATATACATTTGGTATGTATGTAAATACCTTTAATATATTGCATTTTTATCAAAATCGTTGGAGCCATTTTTGAGAAAAATCAATATTTTCGAAACTTTTGCTATGTAAAGGATAGTTTGGGGCAGGGGGCATTTTACATAAAATCTCCGTGTTGTATCCTTGGGAGTTACTTAACTCAACTTGTTTGGTATTTAACGGACTTTTTGTGGCCGCGCCGTGGCCGAGTAGTTAGACCACTCGCCTCTCGCCTAGACGGCTGGAGTTCGATCCCAAGCGACCGCATGTGAGATTTGTGGTGGACAAAGCGGCGCTGGGTGGGTCTTCTCCGGGTACTCCGGTTTCCCCCGCCATCGCATTCCACCGGTGCTCCATCATCATTCATGTATCATCAATGTCACCGCGGTGCCATAAGTAGTAAAAGCGGGCGTTAAACGCTACCAAAAAAAAAAACGGATTTTTTTTTTTTTTCTAACTTTGCAGTCCACATGTATAAGCGCAGGCGCAAACATTTACCTTTTTCTGAAATTTTTAGGGTGCCTCAAAACATATATTTTCGGTAAAATTTCGGTGTGGAATCTTTTGGTGGAATACAATTCTTCTCTATCTACTAAGTACGTTATATATACCCGTTAGAAAAAGACTCCCCCCCCCCGTACATGAAACATTGAAGCAAGTATTTTCGATGAAATCTCATGACTCACTTTTTTGCTTTCTCTACTTAGTACACAGGTTGATATTGCTTTTTACCCAAAAATTTGATACTGAGATTTCACTTGAGGTACACATTTTATGAACCCCTGCTTCCAAAAGAGTTTTACAAAAAGGTACGTGTGTCTGTGAACACGATAACTCAGAAACGAAATATAGATAAAATACCAAACTTGGTAGTTAAGTTTAGTAACTTCCAGGGATGCGACTCAAGATTTTCAGAAAAATCCCCCTACCCCAAACTACCCTTTAAAAATTTGAAAATTTTGATTTTCTCAACAATGGCTGTAACGATTTTGATTAAAATACCGTATATTAAAAATATGTATATGGAAAATAAAATGTATATCTTGAATTTTCTGGGAACAAGCTTTAAAGACATCCTTATTCTGAATGAACGTTGCTGTATCTTGTGTAACTGGTAACCGTAAGAAATAAATAGATTTAGATCACGTTAAAACACACAATTTATGTCATGTATTTTTTTTTTCTTCGTGGAATGGATCATTTCTGAGGTATTTCTTGTTATTTGTTTCAGATTTAAAATATCTAGAAAGTTGTAAGCTCCTGGCCTTGTATAGAAACGGATATCAACCACATTGCAACCAGCTTGTAAAAGATTTGACTATCGTTTTAGCCTAGTGTATTCTCTTATTGCCCTTCTATTTACAAAGAAGCAATTAATTAAGACAATTTCAGCTAATGTTTATCTCGCTAATCATAAAGTATGTAAAAGAATATGCTTTTTAACAATAATTTGGTACAACGATGTTGAGAAAGTCATGTGAATGCAAAACATCAGATTTTCTCATGCAGAAACTTGTCAACTCTTGGCCACGCAAAGAAACGAATTGCAATCCCATAGCAACCATATTTTAAATCATTTTACTGTGGGTTTTTTTTTTTTTTTTTAGTTGAACGTTTTTTAACCTGGTTGGTCATATCGGATGATGAATGAAATTGGTGAAATGATCTCGGGTTCCTTAGAGTTTAAAGTTACTCGACATTCGTCTTCTCAAGATAAGGGAAAACCCCCGAAAAAAACCTTATCCGGGTAACTCACCCTAAGTGAGGTTTGAACTCACGACCTTTTGAATGTGAGGCAGACACGCTACCACCACACTACCCAGGCGGACAGTATTTACTTCTTTCCCTTCTACTTATAAGAAACTAAGTAATAAGACTGTCTCTGCTAATGTTTTAGCATAAAATAGCAAATAATTTGTTACTGAGAGGCAGAGAAAGTCTTGTGAATGGAAGACACCACGGCCGGCTACTCAGACACAAAACCCTTCCTGAGCGGTCAGGGCTTATACCGCAGCCCGCAGTAAGGAATGAACCCCAATTCCGAGCTAGCACTGGATACTAACGATCTAGAAGGCAGACAGTCTGTCGAACACCGAACGTGACTTACTTACAACTGCGCAAAAATATCTCGCTGCATAAAGCGACTGCAGAAGACGGTGCCAGCCCTCGAGCACAGAATTGTAAGTAACTTTCACTGCACATGAGGTCGTTAGTAGCTTACCCCGCGCCTCCCCTTGCCCACTGCTTGTTAAAAGGTTTTAATTTCAGTCTAGACACTTCCCTTTCGCTTAACAACTCACCTACCACTCTATTAGTGTTGTGTATAGCAGCTGTGTTCTTCTGTTTCTGTAAACAGGGGCGTGCACTCAAAATACCTTACCTCATGCTTCCGCTATTGCGTATTACTTTCACTATTATGTACAGTAATAAAAGAAATTGTGTTCAGACCGCTCGCCTCCCATCTAGGTGGTCCGGGTTCGATCCCAAGAGCCCGCATTTGCGATTCGTAGAGGACGAAGCGGCGTCTGTGCGGCTTTTCCCCGGGTCCTCCGCTTTCTCCCGTCACTCATGCCTAACTACGGGCTGACCCGTCGTAACAGGCTCTCCGTGATGTTTCGTACCATTGGCTTCTGACACCTCGGCAGCCCTAGGGGGATGTCAGTCTCACAAATAGGGGGATGATAAGCAGATTACCTAACGAGACAACAAAAGAAGTACCACCCAAAAATTCGATGTGAAGATTTCATCAGCAATATACTTATATGTTGGATATATCTGAAGTGTTCATTCACACGACTTTCTCTACCTAACCTGCAAAAACTTATTCTTACAAAACCTCATTCTATCTCTACGCAACAATCAAGAAAATCTGATGTGTACCGTTCACATGACTTTCTCTATATCCCTGCAACAAATAATTCTTAAAAAGCGTATGCTTCTATTTACTTCATGCTAATCTAGAAAAATTAGCAGAAATAGTCTTATTACTTTCTTCCTTGTAAGTAGAAAGGAAATAAGGGAGAAGCATAGGTTAAAGCGATAGTCAAAAGCTGGTTACTATGTGACTGAAGTTCCTTTGTTTGTATGGACATGAGTTGACACATTCCTGTATGAGAAAAGTTAAGATTTTCCACCCTGAAAACAAAAAACAAGGAATATCTAAAAAACGATCAACTCCAAGAAAAAAATGTATACAATATAAATTGTGTGTTTTAATGTGCTCTACATTTTTTGTGGGGTAAATTTTTGTCTATCTCTTACGGTTTAGCAGTTATACAAAATTCCAGAAAATTCACTCAGAATAAAGTAGTCTTCAGAGGCTATTCCAAGAAAATTCAAAATATACATTTTATTTGCCAGGTAAACATCTTTAATATACGATATTTTAATCAATATCGTTAGAGCCATTTTTTAGAAAATCAAAATTTTCGAAAAAAGTTCCATGTAAAGTGTAGTTTGGGTTAAGGGGATTTTTCTCAAAATCTTCGTGTCGCATCCCTGGAAGATTCTGAACATAAATACCAAGTTTGGTATTTTACCGAATTTTCGTTTTTGAGTTATCGTGTTCACAGACACACGGACACACTAACACACACACACACGGAACTTTTTCTGAAAATACGTTTTTTAGATAAAGGGGACCCTAAAACATATATTTCCGGTGAAATCATGGTATCCAATTTTTGGTGGAGTGCAATACCTTCTCTATACACTATGTACATAGTTCGTATAGAGAAAGTAATAAAAATTAGCAGAAAGGGATTTAGTGCATACTATGAACACCCTTGCATCATGCAGCAAGCAACCTTAAACCAAAATATAACGTCCAGTGTCAGAATATTCACATCAATAGTTGATCTAATTTGCCAATATGGTTGCTCAATCTGAAGTTCTTCTTCAGCCTGTCAAATCAAAAGGATTCAAACCACACGGAACAGCTGGCTACGACTGATAAGATGGTATGTGCACAACCTGGCACTTCCGCATTAGTTACACGCGACTTCAAAGAACATTAAAAAAACATCATATTCCTCAGAGAAAATCTTTTGGTTTATCCTTAGACATCAACCTGAAAACACGTGTCTTGTTTTGTATTGTTTACTTTCTCTACATGTACTATGTACATAGTGTAAAGAGAAAGTATTGTATTCCACCCTAAAACTGGATACTGAGATTTCAGCGGAAGTATATATTTTAGGAATACCTAAATACAATAAATTATTTTCAGAAAAAAGGTCTGTATGTGTGCGTGTGTGTCTCTAGAAGCATAGCTCAAAAACGAAATAACCATTAAATACCAAACTACCATTTACATGGAAAACATTTCGAAATTTTTCATTCTCTCTAAAATGGCTATAATGATTTTGATTGAAATCTCTTACAACTCTTATATTTATGACAAATAAAATGTATGTCTTTAATTTTCTGGGAATAGCCTCTGAAGAAAGGCTTATTCTGGATAAATTTTGCTGAATTTTGCATAACTGGTAAACTGTAAGAGATTTGCAAAAACTTACTTAGCCAAAAATTTTTAACTCGCTAAAATTAAGAATTTATGTTATATATATTTTTTTTCATGGAGTTGACAACTGTTTTTGAGATATAACTTTTTATTAGTTTCAGCTTTAAAATACATATACTTTTCTCATACGGGAATTTGTCAACTCCTATCCATACAAATAAAGGTACTTCAATCACATAGCAACCTGCTTTTAAAATATTTAACTATCGCTCTCTTTTTACTTTCTCTATACATATTATGTACATGGTGTATAGAGAAGGTATTGCACTCCATCCAAAACTTCGATACCGAGATTTCATCGCAAATACATGTTTTGGGCCCCTCTGAATAAAAAAAAAAAAAAAAAAAAAAAAAGGCATTTATATAAAAGGGTCCGTGTGTGTGTGCCTGTGGGCTTCATAGCTCAAAAACGAAAAGACTGTTAAATACCAAACTTGGTATTTAAGTTTGGTATCTTCCAGGGATGCGAGACTAAGATTTTCACGATAATACCCCCACTCCCAGCTACCCTTTACATGGAACTTTTTCCGAAAATTTTTATTTTTTATTTCTCTAACGATTTTGGTTAAAATAACACACATTAAAAGCCATTTCCATCACAAATATACTTTATATTTTGGGAACACCTTCCGAAGACTTGTTTATTCTGGACGAATTTCACTGAATTTTGAAAAAACTTCTAAACCGTGAGAGATGGACAAAAACTTAAGATACAAAAAATGTATAGCACATTAAAAAACACAATTTAAGTCATGTATATTTTTTTCGTGGAGTTGACGTTTTTTGACATATTCCTTATTTTTGATTTCAGCTTTGAAAAAAGGATACTTTTCTCATACAAATTCCTGTCCATACAAACAAAGAACTTCAGTCACATAGCAACCAGCTTATGGCTATCAGTTTAGCTTATAGTACTCCCTTATTTGCCTTCTACTTACAAGGAAGCAAGTAATGAGACTATTTCTGCTATTATTTTTTCGATTAAAATGAAGTAAATAGAAGCATAAGCTTTTTAACAATAATTTGTTGTAGAAATGTAGAGAAAGTTATGTGAATGGAACACATCCGACTTTTTTAATAAAATGAACATAGAGCTTATTGAGAAGGTACTAAATGTGATAGTGTGCTGTTTCTGACAGCTGTTTCTAGAAGAAGCTGGTGGCGAGTTTGAACAGACAAGCTCCCTCCCACTCATGACCTTTAGAAGCCCACCTGGATGGGCTTGAGTTGCCCCTACCTCCTCGGGGTCAATACTGACTAAGCGCCGTTTGGCATGCAGAATGGGATGAGGGCTGCGCGGCACAGATAAGGTTTCAAAAATAAACTTGCCAGCTCTCTAACGTTCGTTGAGTTGCTCTTAAAAACGAGTATGTACGTTAATTGCACTGTGCTGGGTTAACCACAGATAACTCCCACATTTTATTTAAATGTCCCACAATCAGGGCTTTGCAGTCACATGTTAGTAATACGAGAACGGCTACCACCTCAAACACTAAATATTGCGTCGGCTAAATTAAAAAACCGATGTGTTCCATTCGCATGACTTTCTCTCCATTTCAGTAACAAACTATTATTAAAAAGCTTATTCTTCTGTCTCCTTCATGCCAATCGAGCTAAACCTTATCAGAAATACTTTCGTTTAAATAGAAGAAAAATCTGGTGTGCTACATTCACATTACTTTCTTGCATCTCTGCAGAAAATTGTTCAAAAGCTTATGCTTCTATTTAATTTATTTATGAAGAAAAAGTTCCTTGTAAGTAGAAGCGAAATAAGGGAGTACCATAGCTTAAAGTGATAATCAAAAGCTGGTTGCTATGTGACTTAAGTTTCTTTGTTTGCATGGATAGGTGTTGACAAATTCCGATATGAGAACAGTATAAGTTTTTTAAAGCTGAAACTAAAAACAAGGAATTTCTCAAAACCGATCAGCTCCACGAAAAAAATTTATATAAAATAAATTGTATGCAAAATTCCGTAAAATTTATCCAGAATAAGGTAGTCTTCAGAGGCTATTCCCAGAAAATTCAAGATATTCATTTTATTTGTATGTAAATGTCTTTAATAAACGATATTGTAATCAAAATCTTTATAGCCATTTTTGAGAAAATAAAAATTTTCGAAAAAGTTCCATCTAAACGGTAGTTTGAGGTGGGGTATTTTTCTCAAAATCTTCGTGTCACATATCTGGAAGATATTGAACTTAAATACCAAGTTTGGTATTTTAACGAATTTTCGTGTTTGAGTTATCGTGTTTAGACACATATACACACGGACCTTTGTCTAAAAATGCTTTTTTTTATACATGGGACCTTAAAACATATATTTCCATTGCAATCTCGGTATCGAATTTTTGGGTGGAGTGCAATACCTTCTGTATACACTATGTACACAGTACGTGTACAGAAAGTAAAAATAACAGAATACATAGGCTAAAACGATAGTCAAATCTTTTAAAAGCTGGTTGCAATGTGGATGCAGTCCGTTTCTTTGCATTGCCAGCAGTTGACAATTTCCCATATGTGAAAAGTTTTAAGTATTTTAAAACTAAAACCAATAACAACGAATATCTAATAAATGGTCAACTCCACGAAAAAAATGTATATTATATTAGTTGTGTTTCAACGAGATCTACATATTTTGTTCATTAAGCTTTTGTCTAGCTCTTTCGGTTTACTAGTTATGCAAAATCCAGCAAAACTCATTCAGAATGAAGAGGTCTTTAGAGGTTATTCCCTGAAAATTCAGATAGACAGTTTATTTGTCGTATAATTATCTCAAATATACGGTATTTTAATCAAAATGGTTACATCTATTTTTGAGAAAATGAAAATTTTCGATTTTTTTTTCAAGTAAAGGGTACTTCGAAGTGGGAGGATTTTCCTCAAAATCTTCGTGGCGCATCCTTGGAAGATACTAACATTTTATACCAAGGTCTTTTAGTTTTTGAGCTATACTGTCCACACAGACACACACACACATATATACACACAGGGGCCTTTTTCTAAAAATGCTTTTTTTGGACTCAGGGACTCTCAAAACATATATTTTCGGTGAAATCTCGGTAGCGAATTTTTGGGTGTAAGACAGTAACTTCTCTATACACTATATATAGCGTTTGTGTAGAGAAAGTAAAAAGAAAAGCTTATTGGTCCCTCTAGTTTACATTAAGGCAATTAATCTGTGAAAACGCTATACAATTATGCATCATTCATCTATAGATCATAAATCACAAGTGAAAATTATTTAAATTATGTATGTTCCAAGGATACAATAGTAAGTTTTTTACAATATATCTCCACACTAAATTACCCTTTACATGAAATATGTTTCGAAATGTTCGGTTTCCAAAAATAAATAAGGCTTTTAATTTAAACACCTGATCTTAAATGCATATACAGGATAAATTAAATATATATCTTGAATTTTCTGAAAATAGTCTTTGAAATTCTCTACATATTATCTTGTAAAACTTGCAAATATAAGGCAATAGACGAAAGCGCATCACAACAAAATGTGTAATGCTCTTGAACAAAATCACTTTAAAGATCCTATAAAACACACAACTTACTTTAAGTAAATTTTTCTTTCCTTAATGCTTTCTTTCTTTCTTTCATTTTGTTGGCTTAAGCGATTTTAAAAATATCCATTATTAATGGTTTCAATTTTTAATACTAAATGATTCTCTTAAAGGCACTTTGCATTTTCATGATTGCATGAAACAACATAGACTTTTAACAGAGCATATAGCGTTAGTTTGTTAAACATTTCATTATAGTTTTTCTTTTGTTTCATAACGATAATGTACTGTAGCTACTTCTACAACGGTTTATCTTAACTACGGGAACCAAGCTGTGAAATTCCAAAATTTAATGTTTTTCATTTTTACCTCGCCCTTATTGCTATGTGTGACTAATTCTAAGGTTTTGATTCATAAGATATGCTTCAAAAAGTTCTTGAGAAAAATATTTTTGTTTTTTTTAACTACTGTGCCAAAATGTTAGAACAAAACTTCGTATTGACATTCCGGGCATATTAACTTAAACAAACTATCAGGAAGAGGTAGGATAAACTATTCGTTTATTCGCTTTTAATTATTTTGCGGATTAATTATTTTTATCAATATAATTACATAATTTTACCTACTTAAAATTAAATGTATGATTACTTTCTCTAGCCAATAATGTACATTGTAGAGGAGTATTATATTCCACCCAAAAATTCGATGTCGAGTTTTCACCGGAAATACATGTTTTAGGACTCCCTGAATCCAAAAAAAAGCATTATGAGAAACAGATCCGTATGTGTATGTCTGTCTGAATGTCTCTATGTGTGTGTGTGGGGGGGGGGAGGGTCTCTGGACAGCATAGCTCAAAAGCGAAAAGACGGTTAAATACCAAACTTGGTATTTAAGTTTGGTCTCTTCTGAAGATGCGACACGAAGATTTTCATGAAAATCCCCCTACCCTATTTACCCTTTACATGGAAAAGTTTCAAAAATTTTGTTTTTCTTAAAAATGGCTCTTAACGATTTTATTAAAATCCCACATATTAAAGCCATTTCTATCGCAAATAAAATTTTCTGGGAATAGCTTCTAAAGACCTGTTTATTCTGGATGAATTTTGCTTAATTTGACTTAACTGGTAAACTGTAAGATAGGCAGAAACTTACAATACACAAAAATGCAGATCTTGTTAAAATACATAATATATGTCATATAAGTTTTCTTCGTGGAGCTTATCGTTTTCGAGGTATTCCTTGTTATTAGTTTCAATTGTTAAGTACGTATACTTTTTTCAGACGGAAGTGTCCGTGTTTCTTTTGTTCTACTACATTTAACTATCACTTTAGCATATTGAATTCCCTTAGTTCCATTCTACTTATAAGGAACTGAGTAATAAAATTCTGCTAACGTTTAACTCGATTAGCATGATGTTGAAAGAAATATAATTTTTAAGACGTTCGTTTGAAGAGTAGCTAGAGAAAGTCATGTGAATATAACACATCAGATTTTTTTTATTTATGATAAGATTTTCTGATAGAAAAATCAAACTGATTAGTTGAAATGTGCACCGCAATGAGCATTCACATATTTGGAGAACGCTTTAAAGAAACACGTAGTTTAATGTGTGTATTAAGGGGTTTACGGCCGACCATGGTCGACAAGTAGGATTTATTCCTGACGCTTAAAACTGTGTTGAACATCCTAACAAGACTCGACGAAGAGTGAAACGTCAGGAATAAATCCTATCTTTTAATCACGGCTTATAAGCCCGGTAGAAATTTTACTTCAAACTCCTTTTAATGTTTGAAGTGTCATTTGTTACCATAAAAACCTCCATTCAAAATGTCACGCGACAAATGCTTAAATTGCAAGTGGCTGAAAATATTTTCGGCAAATTACTCTACAAGAATCACATTTTATTATTCTGCAAAACTAAAATGTGGATAGAAGTAGACAGAAATACAATTTATGATAACTGAGATAAACATTAGCAGAAATTGTCTAAGCTAGGGTAACTTAGTGTAAAACGGGTAAACAATTATAAAACTCTAAATGGAGCTTAAAACTTTAATGTTAATAATATAACAATAGAGTTTTGATTATTTAAGTCCTTAATCAACAAAATTCAATAGACACATTTTTATTAACAATAAGGATACATGAAACACTGAGGTTAATAGCACGTCTGTACACGACCCGATTTACCCTAAGGATTCAGTCTAATTCGGGTCAGTCATCAAGGTAAATAGGGTCGGTCGAAAATGGTTTGCTTTTTGAAAAATACACGCTTGAATATAGAAAAAATTAGTCACAACCTGCATTTGCCACAAATGAAACTCTTCTTTCCTTTGGCCCCAACAGAGTATTCGTGGTACTATTCTTTCCCACTTCTCTGACACTGTATCCAGTCCTCTAATTTTTCTGAACGACGATCATCGTATTTTACAATACAGAATGCACATGCGCATTCTGCATGTCCTCATACCGATCGTCGTCTTCAGAAAATGACGGCAACAGTCGTTTTCTTGCACCTTTTGTTCCATATTTGTTTGACTGAGCCAGGAGGTGTTTTCTTTTCTAGACTTGCACCTCAGTTCCAGTCATTTTCTTACTTTAATATTCTGTGGAAAAGTTAAAAGATCCGCTTTCTGTTTCCTTGCTGACTCTTTGCGTTGCAGTTTTTTTATTGGAGACGGTAGCAGGTCACGGAAGGTCATCGTGGATGTTGATGCGTGTTCTGGACTGAAAGTAGGAATAGCGTCCTCAAGCTCTAAAGTTGTACTCCCATGTACTGAAGTATGACATGGTGGTGTGATCATACATTCTCTTGGTAAATATTCATGATCAGACACCACATTTTCGTTTAGGGGAAACGGACCTGTTGACAAAATTCCAGACTCAGCGATTCGCTGGTATTGCTGATTGGCGCCAAGATTCTTTGAAAATTCTTCCAAATGTTACTAGTGTAATCTTTTGCTCCCCCTCTGTGTTACGCACACATTAATTGCATTCATTGCCATAATATGCTTTGAGGGCCTTAAAGAATTATCTATCTAATGGTTTGAGCCTATGAGTAGGCTATGAATGTCGTGTTCTTCACAAAACTGCAATGTATACAAACTCTTGTGAGATCCTTGATCATCAATTAGATGCAAGCATATTCCAGACACTCGAGAGGCCTGGAAGTGATGCAGCCACTGCAAAAAATGTTTTTATTGATCCATCCAGAAGCTGACATGGTAACAAGAGATCCATTTAGTAAGCCATCCGAAAATTCTTGAAGATATTTCTTTACTTTAAAAATAGCCAATAGAGGAATAAAGTTCCCAGTTGCATTTGTTCCAGCCAATATCGTGACAAGCTCCCTCCCCTATCTCAGCACAAGTTTGAGAGTATACTGCCTTAGCACCCTTCTGAGCAAAATGTTTTCTTGTAGGTTTATTGTTCATCTGCAAACCAAATTTGTCGACATTACATATTGGTTGAGGCTTATTAATTAAATCACAAGACTGTAAAGTCTCCTTCTAGAGTTTGAAGTAGTCGGCTACATCCTTTCTGTTGAGACCATTACAACGAGCAAGAGAAACATTCTCCGCCTTTCTTATTGTTACTCCTGGGTTCCGTTTTCGGAATCCGATTCGCCAGTCATTGTCGGTCATCTATTTCCTCTGCGAGAAATTATGACTGGTTTTATTTGATTCACCAAACCAAATGCTGCCCTCCGCAAGGTGATAAAATCCTTACAAAATCCACAAGCACTGAATTTCAGTAGTCTGGAAATTAGTTTTCTTTCTTGTTCCATGTTGAATATTGGTTGTGCACCTTTATTGCGTAAAAGTTCATCATGATCACTCTGCAGCCTGCGTTGCACGCAAGAATGCGGAATTCTATAGAGTTCAGCGGCATGGCGTTGACTTCTCCCGTGTCGAAATGGGTTAATGGCTTTCTTCATATCGTCCTTAGTCCATATAGATACGTTTTATAAGCATTACTAAGCACCTATAACAAAATAATAACGATAAAAGCCTAAATCAATCATAGCAGTATTGACCCCTTTAACCCTTAATTTACTGACCCGATTAACCCAAAATGCAGCAACATTTATAACCATAAGTTGGTAACATTGGAATGCGATTAATGAGCTTATTGGAGTGGCGTGGAGTTGGAGTGGCTTAACCTCAAATACAACACCTCAATACCTCAGCTGAGCAAAATTCCTTGTTGTTTATGTTGCAAAATAAAGAAGAAAATCAAAGTTTTATTTTAAATACATAAACAATATGGCCCTTACCTTTAACAAGGCTTGTTTCTTTTATATACCACAGCTACAAAAACACAAACGTTTACAGTGAGCAAGAAGCTGCAGTCTTCTTCGGTAGGTGGTAGTATGTTGCGCGTGTCACTTGACCTTGGAGTAAACAGTAAAGTTTTAAAACTGACCCGACTAATCTGTTGACCCATTTTAGACTAAGATACTTTATTTGGTTCCTTGTAAGTAGAAGGAAATAGACTAGGCTAAAATGATAGTCAAATGTTTTAAAGCTGGTTGCCTTGTGGTTGGAATCTGTTTCTATGAAGGGCAAGGAATTTGCAATTTTCCGTGTGAGAAAAGTTTAAGAATTAAATCTGAAACAAATAACAAGGAATATCTCTAGTCAACTCCACGAAAAAAAACGTATATGACATAAATTGTGTGTTTTGACGTGATGTAAATTTTTGGAGTAGTAAGTTTTTGTCTATCTCTTACGGTTTACCAGGTACGTAAAATTCACCGAAATTCATTCAGAACCATTAGAGGCTATTCCCAGAAAATTCAAGATATATGTACCAAATAAATATCTTAAGTATATCATGGAATATTTTACGAAAATGTTTATTTTCTCAAAAATGTTTAACGATTTTGATTAAAATACCGAATGTTTAAGATATTTATATGGCAAATAAAACGTATATCTTTAATTTTCTGGAAATGGTTTCTAAAAACCTCTTTATTATGAATGAATTTTGGTGAATTCTGCACAACTAGTAAACCGTAAGAGCTACACAAAAACTTACTACACAAAAATGTAGATCACGTTAAAACACACAATTTATATCATACACGTTATTTTAATGGAGTTGGATAATTTTTTATATATTCCTTATTATTTGTTTGAGATTTAAAATACCTACACTTTTCTCACACTTAAAGTTGTAAGCTCCTGGCCCTGCATAGAACCGGATTACAGCCTCATGGCAACCGGCTTTTAAAATATTTTAGTGTCGTTTTAATCTAGTGTATTCCCTTCTTCTTACAAGGATTATAAATTGGCTTTTTATCCACTTCTGTTAACAGCTTATTCTTCTGCGATGTCATGGGACGTCATGTGATATTTGTGGTGGACAAGACGGCGCAGGGGCGGGTTTTCGGGTTTCCCCCGACATCGCATTCCACCGGTGCTCCATCTTCATTCCATGTACTATCAGTGTCGTCGCCTGCGGTGCCACAGCAATAAAAGCGGGCTAACAAAACAAAGTAAATCTTCTCTGCCTATAGTGTATATGATAGAGAAACCGAGCCAGGTGGCTAAGGCGTTTCGTCTGATGCTGCTATTCGGGAGGCCATGGGATCGGATTCTGACAGCGATCTTACCCACCCATGTGTTTTCGGGGGTTTTCCCAGGTTACTAGGGGAATACTGGAGAAGATTCTTCATTTCCCCGAACTTTCTGACCCTTCGTTTCATTAAAACTGGTCTCTTATAGGGTTGTAGTGTCGACGAGGACTGTGGTAGCGGTGCCATTCCGTGGAGGTTACTGCGCTCTAGAAATACAGCTCTTGGCGGCGGGATGGCGTTAGTGGTGTCTGCGGACTCAGGTGTCAATCTGGAACTGAACCACGAGCTCCTGGCTCTCCCCACGTGGAGATGAAGAACTGACTGTGAACTGTTAGGGACTCTCCACGACGGCTCTCCCTCTGTCAAGATATATTATACTCATCTTATCCTTCGTCTAGGGATCTGAGGTACAATAACCTCACGGCTGCAAGGGCGCTGATTAATAAAGTGCGCTCAAAAATCCCAATCATCATCAAAGCTTTTAATATCTTTATTGCCTTCTAGCCTTTAATATTTTTATTGCCTTTATACTCCATTATTCTGCCTAGTTTTTGTAGCTTCGTTTCTTTGTTTTTTAGAAATAGATAGTTTGCTTTTCTCCCTTTTAGCTCTAGTTTTATATTGATTTTACATATGATTGTTGCACGGTTTGTTTATTGAGGGCGCTTATGGCCACGAAGTCGATCGCACGTCATCATTACGGCTGCAGTATGGAGTCCGTAATGTAGGTACTTACGTGCACACACATGCAGGCCACGCCTTGGTCAAATGGTTATACCAATTGCCTCTCAACCCGGGCCGGGCTCATTTCCAAGCGACCATATGTGGCGGACAAAACGGCGCAGGACGGGTTTTCCGGTTTCTCCCGCCATTGCATTCCACCAGTGCTCCATCTTTATGCCATGTAGCATCAGTGCCATCACCTGCGATGCCTAGAGGGCGTTAAACACTATAAAAATCTAATCGCTTCCATTCACATGACTTTCTCTACATCTCTGCAACAAATTATTGTTAAAAAGCTTATGCTTCTAATTTTCTTCATTCAAATGGAGATAAAAATGAGCTTCCTTGTAAGTAGAAGCGAAATAAAGGAGTACTATAGGTTAAAGTGATTGTCAAAAGCTGGCTGCTATGAGACTGAAAATCCTTTGTTTATGTGGACAGGAGTTCCAAATTCCTGTATGAGAAAAGTAAGTTTGTTAAAGTTGAAACCAAAAACAAGAAATATCTAAAAAAAAAAAGGATCAACCCCAAGAAGAAAGTAGGTATACATTAAACTGTGTTTTAACCTGTGCTACATGTTTTGTGTGGTGAGTTTTCTCCCTCTTACGGTTTAGCACTTATGACAAATTCCTTAAAATTCATCTACAATAAAATAGTTTAGGAGGCTATTCACAGAAAATTCAACATATACATTTCATTTGTCAGGTAAATATTTTTAATATAAGATATTTTAATTAAGATCGTTACAGTAATTTTTGAGAAAATCAAAACTTTCAAATTTTTTTCCATTTAAAGAGTAGTTGGGGGTGTCGGTATTTTCTTGAAAATCTTCGTGTCGCATTCTTGGAAGATAGAAAATTTAAATACCAAGTTTAATATTTAACGGAATTTTCGTTTTTGAGCTATGCTATCCACAGACACACACACACACACACATGCACACGCACCCATACAAACACAGGACCTTTTCCCAAAATGTTTTTTTGAATTTCAGGCGGACCAAAACATGTATTTCCGGTGAAATCTAGGTATCGAATTTTTGGTTCTCTATACACTATGTACATAAAAGTGTAGAGAAAGTAAAACCGCATACACACGGTAGCAAAAATTATAATTTTGAGGTTTTCATTTGACTCTCCCTGGTATATAAACCACACTGTATTGCGCTTCAGGCAGATGTGATTTAAACTTTCGACACACATTCCATTTGGTTCCCTTCGATTTCCCTTTTAATGATATTTACGCTAGGTTCATCTTCGAATGTAATTTCGCTGTTCATTTTCGCATCTCATTTTCTAATGATAAAACAATCCCACTCTACATATAATGAACCTTCATTTGGATTTGCATAGGAAAGCCTGGTTAATAACCATTCACGTTCAATTTCCGTTGCAGCGCAATCTCTCCTCCAAAGTTCAGAAAAGTGCGTTCCTTTCCCAAATTGCTCTGCTGTGATTTTCATGCCTGTCCCGCTAATTTTAACGGCTACAATGAATTTGACAGACGAATTTGTTGACTTGCCTGCGGACAGGTTGGCAAGGGGGCATGCGTACCTGACGTTCATTTGTTACACACACCAGAGCTTTGTTTAGAGGTTCTATTTAATACACATAAATATTTGGACTACAAGGTTGACTTTCCTAACCAGGTTACCAATTCCCAAACGCTACTTTCATGTGCAGGAGTATACTCTACACTAAATCCTACTCAATACAACTTTTCCCTTCAACGGGGATGATCAAAGATTGGCTTAAATAATATTTGGTAAAGGGGTAACGAAAATAGTTACAACGTCTATGCGATATAAACAGACAGGAAATAGAAAAAAAATCATCATTGCAGTTACAAAACGGAATAAAATTGGATGGGGTAAAGAAACATACATATATATGTTAAAATTGCGTATGAAACAAAGCTCGGGAATAGCGTGGCTGAAGATGGAAGGATGGAAACACGTAAGTAGTTGTTAAAGTTAGTAGGCTGATTTGCCCATCAGGAAGACTGGATGCATATTTTGGCAGATTGCGTGCAGATGGAGGATATTGGGAAAAAATTACTGCCGGAAGTATATTGAGCTTCAAACAGACGAAGGACAGCATTCTGGGATTTTATTCTAAGCAGCCAAAACTGGTCAAGCCTGGGCACATACTTAATGGAAGTTCCTACACTAAGAGATAAAATATTTGTGTAAATATTGTAGACTTATTTGGTGTTTGGGTAATCTATATGTATGAATACGAGGTGTAGTTGTGAGTGCTAGTGTGTTTCTGTGTGTGTGGTATCAGTGTTCTTTCTTTTGTTGTTCTATTGTTCTTTGTCCTAGTACGTGAGCATATGTATGTGTGTATGTGTTTGTGTGTGTATTTCTAATCTTGTTAGGATATATAAAATAGATATGTAGCTAATATTCTAAATGCAAGTATTTTTAGACAGCATGTAGTGCCACCTACCGATGCGACTGTGTGACGCAAATATTGTATTATTGTAAACTTAATAATCAAATACTACAACTAACTTTTCCCTTCAAACTTGGTATTTAAGTTTGATATTTTCCAAGGATGCTGACATGAAGATTTTCAAGAAAAATCCCCTGCTCTGAACTAACCAGTACATGCAATATTTTTCGAATATTTTCATTTTACGAAAAATGGCTAAAGATCGTGCTTAATATCTCTTATATTTCAGACAAATAAAATATATATCTTCAATTTTCTTGAAATAGCCACTGAAGACATGTATTCTGGATGAAGTCTGCATAACTGGTAAACCGTAAGAAATAGACTAAAACTTACCACATAAAAATGTAGAACTTGCTAAAATACACAATTTACATTATTTTTTCGTGGAGTTGACCGGTTTTGAGATATTCCTTCCCATTAATTTCAGTTTTAAAATACTTAATACTTTTTCATATGGGAATTTGTCAATTTCTGTGCATACAAACTAAGGTACCTCAAACACATAGCAACCAGGTTTTAAAAGATTTGACTGTCGATTTATTTATGGTACTGCCTTATTGCCCTTCTACTTATAAGGAAGCAAGTAATAAGACCTTTTCTGCCATTTTATTTTCGATTAGTATTAAGTAAATGGAAGAATCATCTTTTTAACAGTAATTTATTGCAGAGATGTAGAGAAAGTCATGTGAATGGAGCACTTCCGATTTTTTTATTGAGGTGTCACAAACCATGCCCTCGCATATTTCCGGTGAAGTCTCTAAAACACATTTTATAGCGAAATGCAATCCTTACTCTATATAAGGTGATTCACCAGTCCCTTATTCTCTGGTTTTATGCAACCTGCAGATTGCCTGAAACATTCTGCACATCTTCTGCAACCTAACATTATAAGACTTTGGTGCTGCAAGTTATAACTAAACATTAATGTGATCATGAGTTACAAAATGCTCGATACAGGTTAGAATCTTAATAAAATGCTTTCAATGTTTAGTTTCTTTATAGGTACTATGTGAAAGTGTATAGAATAGATTACACCCAAAAATGTGATACCAAGATTTCACCGAAACTACATGTTTTGAGTCTCCCTGAATCCAAAAAGAACATTTTTTAAAAAAAAAATATTCCTGTGTGTTTCTGTAGGCAGCATAGCTCAAAAAGGAGAAGGCCGTTAAATACCAAACTTATTATTTAAGTACGGTGTTTTCCAAGGTTGCGACACGAAGATTTTCAAGAAAATTCCCTCACCCCCAACTAATCTACACATGGAAAAAAAATTCGAAAATTTTTGTTTTATCAAATAAGGCTCCAACAGATTTTGATCAAGACATATTTATTGCGGATAAATTGAGCAGAAGTAAACATACATTTATTTAACAAAAGATGTAGATCTCATTAAAACATATCATTTATGATAAATACATTTTTTTCATGGAGTTCACCGTTTTTGAGATATTCCTTGATATTTGTTTCAGCTTTAAAATACTTATACTTTTCCCATACGGGCGTTTGTCAGCTCCTTTCCACACAGAAAAAGAACTTCAGTCACAGAGGAACCAGTTTTTAAAAGATTTGACTATCACTTTAACCTATAGTACTCCCTTATTTTCTCTTCTACTTACAAGAAAGCAAGTATAATTAGACCCTTTCTGTTAATTTTTTTCTCGATTAGCATTAAGTAGATGGAAGAATAATATTTTTAAGAATAATTTATTGTAGAGATATAGAGAAAGTCATGTGGGTATAACACATCAGATTTTTTCCCCAGGCTTTCTTTTTTCCTGATCTGACACAAAGCTAGATGGGATATCGGAATATTTTTAACCTGTTTATTTGTTTTTTTATTGTTGTTCATTTATTTATGTTTATTCTAACTCAGTCCAGTTAAAGGAAATATAAATGAAAACGGCGCATTCTGAGACACATTCATTTAGTTGCTTCTAAATATGCAGGTATTATTAAAATATTTTAAACCTAACACAGGTACTTCAGACAATATTTCAGAACCAGACACACATTTTCAGGTCTCTCTAAAACAAAAAATCTGATGTGTTCCATTCACATGGCTTTTTCTAGATGTCTGTAACAAATTATTGTTAAAAAGCTTATGCTTCTATTTGCTTCGTGCTAATCGACAAAAAAAACAAGCAGAAGTAATTTTATTACTTGCTTCCTTGTAAGTTGAAGCGAAATAAGGGAATACCATAGGTTAAAGTAATGAAGAAAAACTGGTTGCTATGTGACTGAAGTTCCTTTGTTGTATGGACAGGAGCTGACAAATTCCTGTATAAGAAAGGTATAAGTTTTTTAAAGCTGAAACCAAAAACAAGGAATGTCTCAAAAACGATCAACTCCACGATAAATATTTAGATATATAAAATATTATATAACGTAAACTGTGTGTTTTAAGGTGCTCTACATTTTTTATGTTGTAAGTTTTTGTCTATCCCTTACGGTTTAGCAGTTATGCAAAATTTCAGAATAAAATTCATTCAGAATAAGGTAGCCTTGAGAGGCTATTCCCATAAAATTAAAGATATACATTTTATTTGTCAGGAAAATATCTGTAATTTATGACATTTTTATCAAAATCGTTAGAGCCATTTTTGAGAAAATCAAAATTTTCGAAAAGAGTTCCATGTAAATGTAGTTGGGGTTGGAGTATTTTCTTGAAAATATTTGTGTCGCATCCTTGCAAGACACCAAGTTTGGTATGTAACAGACTTTTCATTTTTGAACTATGCTGTCCACACACACACACACACACTCACACACACATACACACACACATACACACACACACTCACACACACAGACATACACACACACTCACACACACATACACACACATACACACACAGACATACACACACATACACACACATACACACACATACACACACATACACACACACACTCACACACACATACACACACAGACATACACACACACACTCACACACACATACACACACATACACACACACACTCACACACACAGACATACACACACATACACACACAGACATACACACACACATACACACAGACATACACACACACAGACATACACACACACACATACACACACAGACATACACAATCACACACACATACACACACACATACACACACAGACATACACACACACACTCACACACACACATACACACACAGACATACACACTCACACACACACATACACACACACACATACACACACACACTCACACACACAGACATACACACACACACACACACACACACATACACACACAGACATACACACACAGACATACACACACACACTCACACACAGACATACACACACACACTCACACACACACACAGACATACACACACACACTCACACACACACTCACACACACAGACATACACACACATACACACACAGACATACACACACACACTCACACACAGACATACACACACACACTCACACACACACTCACACACACAGACATACACACACACTCACACACAGACATACACACACACACTCACACACACATACACACACAGACATACACACACATACACACACACATACATACACACACACACTCACACACACACATACACACACACTCACACACACACATACACACACACACTCACACACACACAGACATACACACACACACTCACACACACACACTCACACACACACAGACATACACACACACACTCACACACAGACATACACACACACACTCACACACACAGACATACACACACATACACACACAGACATACACACACACTCACACACACAGACATACACACACACACTCACACACACACACAGACATACACACACACACTCACACACAGACACTCACACACAGACATACACACACACACTCACACACAGACATACACACACACACTCACACACACACACACTCACTCACACACACAGACATACACACACACAGACTCACACACACACACACACGGTCATCTCCAGAAATGCTTTTGTTTTGATTCAAGGGGACCCAAAATATGTATTTCCGGTGAAACCTCGGTATCGAATTTTTGAGTACATTACAATACCTTCTCTATACACTATGTATATAGCACGTGTAGAGAAAGTAAAACCACGCATGTCAACATCACAGACTGTGCCTAATGCAGCAATACTTGCAGTTGAAAAGACAACTACGTTTAATCCTTATAACTTAACAAGCTTCTCAATATCCACTGGATAAAGCCTTTCCGACATGAAACTTTGTGATGAAATTTCTGCATTTTGCGCAGCAGCTGTTCGAAATGATGATCTTCTCGTCGATACAAAGCTGTGCGCGATGTTGCACGTTGGAACATCTGGGATGTAAGGGACCTGTAGGCCTTCCTGATTAGTTGCTGAAGATGATTAAGGTTGTTTTTATTAACTTTATACGTTTTGAAAATTTACTTTAAATTTCACATCTTAGTGAAGTTTATTTTTCAAAATGATTAGACAGAAAATTACGGATTGAAAACTGAAGAGCACGTGAAATGAACTGTCGTTTGTTCTTCATTCGTATACGTTTTTGTTTACACATAATTATTAGAGTGACAAACACTGAATAATACATTAAGAAAATCTGATTTCTGTATGAGAAAAATACAAGTTTTTCAAAGCTGAAGCCAAAAACAAGGAATATCTAAAAAACGATCAACTCCATGAAAAAAATATATATAACATAAATGTTGTGTTTTAAGGTGCTCTGCATTTTGTGTGTGTGTTAAGCTTTGTCTATCCTATGGTTTAGCAGTTATGCAAAATTGCATAAAATTGATCCAGAATGAAGTAGTCTTCAGAAGCTGTTTCCAGAAAATTGAAGATATACACTTTATTTGTCAGGTAAATATCTTTTATTTACGACATTTTAATCAAAATTGTTAGAGCCATTTTTGAGAAAATCAAAATTCTCGAAAAAGGTTCCATGTAAAGGCTAGTTGGGAATGGGGGGATTTTCTTGAAAATCCTCGTGTCGTATCATTGGAAAATACCAAACCTAAATACCAAGTTTGGTAATTAACAGACTTTTCGTTTTTCAGCTATGCTGCTCACAGTCACACACACATACACACAGACAGACACACACACGGACATTTTTCTATAAATGTTTTTTTTTTTATTCATCGGGTCTCAAAACATGTATTTCCGGTGAAATCTTGGTATTGAATTTTTGGGTGCATTACAATACCTTCTCTATACACTATGTACATAGTAAGTTTAGGGAAAGTAAAAAGTGCACGCAGACCTGGGTCCTGAACCACTGACACGTTAGAGATGATGAGGGAACATGAAATTAACCAGTTGAGCTACAATCATTGCGCTCACTTGTTCCGTTAAAACTTGCAGGTAAAGTATCACACATGTCTCCCTCTCCGCTTCTGATCTCATTATAACTGTTGTGTGACTCCTTTTTTGTAGCTTAAGCCGTTCATTTAACTTTCACTCATTAGAATGTACGTTGCAGAACGTATGACGGCGATCGTATTGATGTAACATGCACTGTAACAGGAGTCATTATGGCATGCTTTTGGAATGGGCCTAAATATTGCTGCTAAGGTCTATTTTCCTATGAAGAGTAGGCTTGGTTACCAAATGGTAATTTGGGTCTTGTTGCTTTCAAAGTATGAAGTGTTGCCTGTCTTCAAAATAATACGGCAGAGGTAAACCTCCTGATATAGTAGAAAAAATAGAAATGTTGTATTCTGATACAGAAACAGGATATTGTTTCGTACATTTGTAATGTATCTCTCGTAATCAATAAATAACTAGTGAGGCATAATTGGTTGAGAATTATTTTCTTTGGATAGCATAATTAGAAACTAATCAGGCGGTGTTTGGTTGTTATCTAAGGCTTTATTAAAGCTGTTGGTACCTCTAGTGCTGAAATCAAATGGGTAGAATAGCTGGCATAATTTATTCATAGAGGAGAAATTTATTTGCTGTAAAATAGCTTTATTCCCCGCTGTGAATTAATAGTAAAACATGCGCTAAACGCAATTCATAAAGGTCCATCCGGAGTTCTGAAACAGGCCCGCTGGCTAGCTCACTTCAGAAGAGCCAGTGACATATTACCTACCATGTAACACGCCCTGTAGCGCCCTCCAGGAAGCAACGGACTCAGCAGGAGTTAATGTACACTGTGTAATGCCATCAGATGGGGCTATAGGCCACATAATGTAGGTACTGTGTTTGGCAGGACAGCTTGTGTAATTTTAATATTCACTCAGTCACTTATAACGTATTTCGCCTGGGGGTTAGTCAACACTTTCTACATCACAGTAATCGTTCAGTAATCTTCCGTTTATTTCAACTCTAACAGTACAGTAAATTATATACGTTGCTAATAAACTCATTTAAATCGACATACTTATCAAAAGCAACAAATTTGATATGTTGCAGTTATATGGCTTTCTCCTTGAATGTTAAATTCACATTTTAATTCACTCAAAATGATCCTTTATCCTTCCTTTTTTTTCTTTTTGGATAGTGTTTAACGCCCACTTTGACTACTTGTGGCACCGCAGGCGAAGACACTGATACTAATGGAATGAAGATGGAGCACCGGTAGAATGCCATGGCGGGGGAAGCCGGAAAAGCCAGGTAACACCCGCCACTGCGCGCTTTGTCCACCACAAATCTCGCAAGCGATCGCTTGGAATCGAACTATTCGACCACGGCGCGGCCGTCCTCGCTAAGTTATAATACAGTTCACCTAAAAATTGCTTAAAATTGTATATATATACATATATTTGTATATATAAAACTTAGAGCGAAATATATATACATATATTTCTCTACATTTTATAACTACTTTAATTTACGTAGGTATAAACTAGTTTTCGCATTAGTGGATATAAACAATTCCTGTGAAAGCTTATTTTGCTCTGTATTTAATTTTAATCGAGATAACTTTTGCACAAATAGCTATACATTTCATTATAGATACAATGAATTAACGGAAATATAATGTTTCTAAATTGGATGAGATATGCTTTGTTAAAATTCTATACCCTTACCTACAATTGCGAAAGAATTTAAAATCTACAGGACTTTAAAAGATTGACAAAAGTATTTTTCATTTCCAAACATTAATGACGGATATATTCTTTTCCTCCCTATTTATATTCTGTTTAAACTGTACGCTCATATCGGCAGCATTCACCTTTGATGCACGTGTTCTGTTGTCTATTTTTACTTTTACAACCTTTAAAATGCAAAAATCCTGACTGATGTATTTTATGAATGAATTGAGGTATATTTGAACTAGGCTCACGAGTAGCTTAATATGCATCCTTCTCTATACTTTGCTGGCTAGGTTTCAAAATGGGGCTGACCTTTATCTGTTCGACAGAAAGGAGAACTTTTCACTGGTGACCTTTGGAAGGAAAAATGCTCCAGTTTTTATTTCACTTACCTTTTGCTTCATTGGATCCAAAGCGAGAAACGCTGGAGTAATCAGTTTACAAATGGCAGCCATCTACTTCTCTTGCCTACGGATACAGTTTCTAATTTGGGAGGGAAACGTGCTGTGAATATTGGCAACACCTTAATGACAGGACTTCTGTTGCCAATTGATTCTTTCCTCTGTATCTACAATCTACATTCTGTCAACGAACTGGCGACAGTCCTTATGCAAATTGCTAGGGTTTAAGATTGCACTGGCACGTGGATTGTATTCCAGAAGGCTTTGTTTCTCACTTCTTTTGTCTCTATTTCGGGACACTCTGTAAATTCAGTTCTTCTTGTCCCCAATTTCCTTTGTTAAAAAACTCTGCTGTGTTATTTTTACATCACTTTCTCTATCCTCTATCCTTCTATATTAAAGGACATACAAATATCTGAGATACGAACAGTGACATACTGGGGCATTTTTAAGTGTCAAGCTGTCAATCAAATGGTGCCGTCGGACGAACTGATAAGAGACAAACAAAGATATGCATCGCCCTAGCTCAGCAAACTTATCACGCTTTAAATAGAAAACTGGAACCTTCTAGAGGTTTATCATCCCCACCCCCGACTTTCACAACCTTCTAAAGTTATCTACAGATATCAGTTGCTACGTAAATAAGCGTTCTCACGTAATCGTGTGAGTAGCGAGTGACTCGGGAGAGCGTTTTCCGAAGAATTTGTGACGTCCGCTGCTAAGTTCGGTGAGTGCTGCTTCAGTGCGGGATGAAGAAATATATTGTGTTCGACTCCCAAATGAGTTTGTGAGGACTGTTGTGACGTGCGGGGAGAGTCGCTTCATTAAGGAATTAAGAGAAATATTGTGAATGACTCCCAGCTACTGAAGTACTCCGAGCGAGTTTGTGACGAGTTTTGCGACGTGCGGGGAGAGTCGGTTCAATAAGAAATTGGGAGAGAAATTGTGATCGACTCCCAGCTGGAGAAGTTCTCCGAGCAAGTATGTGTGAGTGTTGCTACGTATACTGAGGTTTACTTCAGTGAGGAGTTAAGAGAAGTATTGTGATCGACTCCCCAGAGAACAAAGTTCTCCGAGCGAGTTTGTGACGAGTTGTGGTGAGTGTTGCTTCAGTGAGGAATTAAGAGAAGTATTGTGATCGACTCCCCAGAGAACAAAGTTCTCCGAGCGAGTTTGTGACGAGTTGTGGTGAGTGTTGCTTCAGTGAGGAGTTAAGAGAAGTATTGTGATCGACTCCCCAGAGAACAAAGTTCTCCGAGCGACTTTGTGACGAGTTGTGGTGAGTGTTGCTTCAGTGAGGAGTTAAGAGAAGTATTGTGATCGACTCCCCAGAGAACAAAGTTCTCCGAGCGAGTTTGTGACGAGTTGTGGTGAGTGTTGCTTCAGTGAGAAATAAAGACAGATATTGTGATTGACTCCCCAGAGAACAAAGTTCTCCGAGCGACTTTGTCACGACTGTTGCCACGTGTGGTGAGTGTTGCTTCAGTGAGGAATTAAGAGCGGTATTGCGATCGATTCCCCAGAGAGCAAAGTTCTCCGAGCGAGTTTGTGACGAGTTGTGGTGAGTGTTGCTTCAGTGAGGAATTAAGACAGATATTGTGATCGACTCCCCAGAGAGCAAAGTTCTCCGAGCGAGTTTGTGACGAGTTGTGGTGAGTGTTGCTTCAGTGAGGAATTAAGACAGATATTGTGATTGACTCCCCAGAGAGCAAAGTTCTCCGAGCGAGTTTATGACGGCTGTTGCCATGTGTGGTGAGTGTTGCTTCAGTGAGGAATTAAGACAGATATTGTGATCGATTCCCCAGAGAGCAAAGTTCTTCGAGCGACTTTGTCACGATTGTTGCCATGTGCGGTGAGTGTTGCTTCAGTAAGGAATTAAGAGCGGTATTGTGATCGACTCCCCAGAGAACAAAGTTCTCCGAGCGAGTTTGTGACGGCTGTTGCCATGTGTGGTGAGTGTTGCTTCAGTGAGGAATCAAGAGCGGTATTGTGATCGATTCCCCAGAGAGCAAAGTTCTCCGAGCGAGTTTGTGACGGCTGTTGCCATGTGTGGTGAGTGTTGCTTCAGTGAGGAATTAAGAGCGGTATTGCGATCGACTCTTCAGAGAGTAAAGTTCTCCGAGCGAGTTTGTGACGAGTTGTGGTGAGTGTTGCTTCAGTGAGGAATTAAGAGCGGTATTGCGATCGACTCTTCAGAGAGTAAAGTTCTCCGAGCGAGTTTATGACGGCTGTTGCCGTGTGTGGTGAGTGTTGCTTCAGTGAGGAATTAAGAGCGGTATTGCGATCGACTCTTCAGAGAGCAAAGTTCTCCGAGCGAGTTTGTGACGACTGTTGCCATGTGTGGTGAGTGTTGCTTCAGTGAGGAATTAAGAGCGGTATTGCGATCGACTCTTCAGAGAGTAAAGTTCTCCGAGCGAGTTTGTGACGACTGTTGCCATGTGTGGTGAGTGTTGCTTCAGTGAGGAATTAAGAGCGGTATTGCGATCGACTCTTCAGAGAGTAAAGTTCTCCGAGCGAGTTTGTGACGACTGTTGCCATGTGTGGTGAGTGTTGCTTCAGTGAGGAATTAAGACAGATATTGTGATTGACTCCCCAGAGAGCAAAGTTCTCCGAGCGAGTTTGTGACGACTGTTGCCATGTGTGGTGAGTGTTGCTTCAGTGAGGAATTAAGAGCGGTATTGCGATCGACTCTTCAGAGAGTAAAGTTCTCCGAGCGAGTTTGTGACGACTGTTGCCACGTGTGGTGAGTGTTGCTTCAGTGAGGAATTAAGACAGATATTGTGATTGACTCCCCAGAGAGCAAAGTTCTCCGAGCGAGTTTATGACGGCTGTTGCCATGTGTGGTGAGTGTTGCTTCAGTGAGGAATTAAGACAGATATTGTGATCGACTCCCCAGAGAGCAAAGTTCTCCGAGCGAGTTTGTGACGACTGTTGCCATGTGCGGTGAGTGTTGCTTCAGTGAGGAATTAAGACAGATATTGTGATCGACTCCCCAGAGAGCAAAGTTCTCCGAGCGAGTTTGTGACGACTGTTGCCACGTGTGGTGAGTGTTGCTTCAGTGAGGAATTAAGACAGATATTGTGATTGACTCCCCAGAGAGCAAAGTTCTCCGAGCGAGTTTATGACGGCTGTTGCCATGTGTGGTGAGTGTTGCTTCAGTGAGGAATTAAGACAGATATTGTGATCGACTCCCCAGAGAGCAAAGTTCTCCGAGCGAGTTTGTGACGACTGTTGCCACGTGTGGTGAGTGATGCTTCACTGAGGAATTAAGAAAGGTGTTGTGTTTGACTCACCAACGAATAAACCCTAGGAAGATATTACTTCTTGCGTATTTTGTTATGCACCGAGTACGTGGTCATAAGAGAAGTGTGTGGAAAAGTGAACTAGTTCATTGAACTGATAGAACTTTACTGAATTGTTAAAATTTTTCAAAGTAACAGTACTTTCATTCTATGAGATGGAAGAATTGTGTCTATCGAGGGTAAGGGGACGTGTGTATACGTGCTTAGAGTATGTCGATAGTGAAATTTATCTTGGTACTGGTGATATCTTGGTGATATCCAGTTTTTTCCGAGTATAGTTATAGCCATTAGATTGGGAGATACTTTACTTGCCTTAAATTATAGCCCAATGATAACATTACAACTTAAACCTTGTAGTTTCATGTTACACTACAATTTTCGTAATATTTATTTGGATATTTCTTAACTTTAATGCCAATAACTTTAATCTTTTTCTCCATATCGCTGTTGAAACCTGTCATATGTTTAAGTGTTGTAGCTGTTATCTAGTTTAACGGCACCCGGAAATAAATTTTCTACCCTTCCTCTAGAATGCCGAATTATGTTGTAATTGGTATAGCTTTTCATAGAGACGGCATGCGATTCAACCCCTATATTCACAACCACTATGTTTTTTATGTCCCTGTTTGGTTTTTAGAGCAAAAGCACAGAGAACTAATATGGACTGAATCCAGAACTGCACCCAGAAAGGTAAATCGTCAATAGCTATATTAAATGTGTTCCAGGAAAGACAATAATATTAAAAACAAAGTTACAAAACTAAAATTTTTAGTAAGAAGTAGATAACATATAGGACAAAAAGTACCATTTAAGGTATCTTTACATGTTTGGAAAGAAATATTATAGTTTTAGTTAAAAAATCTATAAAAGTTTTCACAAAAAGCAACTAATTTTAACTAACTGATGTGTTCCATTCACATGACCTTCTCTATATCTAACAAATTATTTTTCATAAGCTTATTCTTCTATTTCATGCTAATCAACAAACATTAGCAGAAACGGTGTTATTGCTTAGTTCCTTATAAATAGAAGGCAAGTAAGGGAATAAATTAGGCTAAACCGATACTCAAATGTTTTAAAATGTGGCTGCTATGGGATTGAATTCCGTTCTTTTGCGTGACCAGGAGTCGACAAATTCCTGCATGAGAAATGTACAACTATTTTAAAACTGAAACCAATAACAAGGAGTATCACAAAAACGGCCATCACCACGAAAACAATGAATATGACAAAAATTATGAGTTTTAACTATATCAGCAATTTTTGTACATTAACATTTTGTCTATTTCTTACGGTTTACTAGTTATGCAAAAATAATCCAGAATAAACAGGTCTACAGAACCTTTTCCCAAAAATTCAAGATACACATTTTATTTGAATTGGAAATTACTTTAATATGTGGTATTTTAATAAAAATTGTTAGTCATTTTTGAGAAAAATAAAATTTTGGAAACATTTTTCATGAAAATGGTACTTTGGGGTGAGGGCATTTTCTTGAAAATCCTCAAGTCTCATCCTTCGAAGATACCAAACTTAATACCTAGTGTGGTATTTAACGCTCTTTTCGTTTTTGAGCTATGCTGTCCGCAGACACGCAGACAGACAAACACACACGGACATTTTTCTAAAAATGCGTTTTTTTGAATGAGGGTCCTAAAACAAGTATTTCTGGCGAAATCTTGGTATTGAATTTTTGAGTGGAATAAAATACCTCCGCTATACACATAGTTGGTTTAAAAGTGCTGCCCTTCTAGCCAAGTCTTCAGTTCAGAGAAAAGATAAAAGTCGCTGGATGCCAGGTCAGGACTGTACGGCGGATGATCGAAAATGTCCCATTGGAATTGTTCAAGGAGCCGTTGGGTTGTGCCAGCAGTGTGTGGACGAGCGTTGTATGGATCAACACAATTCCTGAAGTCAGCATTTCTCTTCGTTTGTTTTGAATGGCTCTCCGCAAACGTCGTAAAGTACGAAGATCTTCAAAACAACGTCAATGCTCATTTGAAATCCTTGGCGGCAAATTTTTTTTTAAGTAATCATTGCAAAGCTTGTGCACAGGTACGACAAATATGTATCTCAATCTTTTCGGTGATTATATTGAAATAAATAATTGTTTTCTATGAACTTGTCGTTTATTTATAGCATATCGAAGTTTGAAAAAAAAGGCCCTTTTATTTTGCAGAGCCTCCTAACAACTGCTAAAAGTGGACTTCAGAAATAAATAATGGGCGTCATCTTCCTAACCGGGTTACTGTTGAGGGGCAGCACCGAGGCCTCCGGTACCCAGGTAAGCGAAACCGGTGTAATTAGCCAGCAGGAGGTGTGGAATGGGTACACCTAATTGTTTCCTTGATTTCTTTCAATGTGCGCAAATTAGTTACAGTTTTCCTATTTCCCGACGAGACTAAAATTAAGGTGAGTAGGACAGGAAGGAGAAGTCTACTTCGGAACGGTTACACTTTCGGAGAAGAAATAGATGTCCTGGATATTCAAGCGGACCATAACCACGCGGCACCACCTAGTGACAGAAAACACTTTGTGATCTGAAGAGAAAAGCTACGGAAGATATATGTGAAAGGCCATAAAAACTAATATAATAAATACTATAAACACCAACCTGCAACTGTTACTGGTTTCGACCGGGAGGCTTCGGGGCTATTTTTCTGGCCGCAGGAGGCTTCGGTACCGCACTCCTATTGAGTCGCATTCGTTGGTAATAAAATTCCGTTCTCTTTATATGCCATCGCAAGGAACAGCTAAATATCGACTGGATAAGACTGACGAAGCATTGACTTCAAAACATTATAATAATACATATCTTGCAAATGGCTAATGACACTCAGGAATGTTTTTTTTTTTGGATCAAACGGTGTGTTTTAAAGAAATATAATTTTTTATGTTGTGCGCTTTTGTCCATTGCTTAATGCTAACCAGTTGCCCGCTTTTACTGCAATGGCATTGTAGGCGATTAACCAGCTATTCAAGGTTATAAAAATGTACTGCCGATTCATAGCAATGCTCGTTAAAGCCAAATCGTTTATTTATCGTGTAATATATGGTACAATGGCTGTCCCAGAAGTACCTAACTTGGCGTATTGATAGAGCCTGTTGTTTTAAACAACTACTATAGTAAAAAATACCAACCTTAGAAAGCTTAAGTTTGAAGATTGACGACTTTACATTGCTTAGCATTTATTTGCAGCCACCATTGATGCATGCTCTCAGCGAATTTGTAAATATGCTTAAAACTATTCATTGTTGGTGATACAATATTTTCATTTAAAAGGTCTTAGTCCAACTAATATTAAAGCTGAGCTTGATTCTACTTTGGGGGAGTCTGCTCATTTGTTTACAACAGTGAAATATTTGGTGGTAGAGTTTAAGCGCGGCCGTACGAGCTGCCAAGACGAACATCACAGTGGTCCAGCAATGAGGTTACCAGTCCAGAAATTGTAAAGAAATTCACAAAATGTATTGGATGACAGTGCGCCAGCTAGCAGACATATTTCAAAAAGCTCTGTCTGTCGCATACTGACTCAAAATTTGGATTATGAGAAAGTTTGGTGCCGCGTTTGCTCACAATAAAACAAAACCAGCGTCGTGAGGATGCTTCAGTCGAGTGTTTGGCAATGTTTCGCTGCAATAAATCTGAATTTTTGCATCGATTCATAGCAATGGATGAGTCCTGGGTGCATCACTTCACATCTGAGACGAAAGAGCAATCAAAACAGTAGATTGGAAGGGAAGAATCGGCTCCAAAGAAGGCGAAGATAGTTCCATCTGCAGGCAAAGTCATGGCGTCAGTTTTCTGGGAGGGACACACGCGGTATAATTTTCATTGATTAACTTTAAAATGCAAAATTAATCAATAGCGACTATTATGCGAATTTGTTACAGCGTTTGAGTGATGAAATCGAGCAAAAAAGGCCGCATTTAACGAAAAAGAAAGTTTTGTTTCATTAAGACAATACACCAGTTCACTCGTCCATTATCGCCATGACCGAAATCAATTAGTTAAACGTTCGAATTACCTTCTCATGCACCCTTTTGCTATATTTAGCCCCCTCTGATTAGCTTCTGTTTCCAAGCTTGAACAAATGGCTTGGTGGCAATGAAGAGGTGGAGCCTGCAGTTGGTGGCTATTTTGCAGACCTCGATAGCTCTCACTATAAACAGGGTATACAAGCCATTGAATATGGCTAGGAAAAGTGTCGAGATGAAAGGAGACTATGTACAAAAATAAATATGTTTTTCCCAATTTTTTGTGCTTTCTTTGTTTGCTCTGGTACTTCTCTCGTAGTTTAATCAACATTGTTAAACTATTTTACGAAAAATTCAAATTTTCGGAAAATATCAGTAAAAGATAGTCGTGCTGAGGTGCTTTTTCTTAAAAAAAATTCGGGTAGCATTTTGGGATTTAACGTACTCTTCGTTTTTGAGTTATTCTGTTCACAAATACACACACGTACAGAATAATTAACTTCTATGTAACATTCTAATGACATTTTCTGTACTATAACGTTTATGTATTAGTAACCATAAACCGATTAGTACAAATGCTTAGATGTATATCTAATTCATTTTAGTAGAAAAAAACCTTTGACGAAATAGCTACATCACACATTTCGTTATACACACAAGAGGTTTGCTCAATATATATTTGATGAATGATGATATTTTAATCAATATTATTTGAATTATTTGGAGAAATAAAAATGTGAAAAATGGTTCATGTAAAGCGTGTTTGAGTTGTTGGGACAATCATGATTATTCTCGTGTCGCAGCTCTGTAAGACACTTCTCTACCACATATACACATTAGGGGAAGTATTGTATACTGACTAAAAATGTAATATACAGACTTCACCGGAAATATATGTTTTAATGCTTTCTGAATTAAAATGTATTTTAGAAAAATATTTTGTGTGTTTGTGGCTGTAAAAAAATTAAAAAACGAAAAGTCGTTGAATATCACCTTCAGCATTTTGCATGGACGCGACACGAAAATATTTCAAGAAAGTGTCTCCATCTCATTGAACATTTTTCGAAACATTTAGTAAGATCCATGTGTATGACATATTTAATGACAAAGTTTATGTATATCTTGAATTGTCTGGGAATAGACTCTGAAATATTACAGCATTCAAGAAATAAAATACTTTTCATTTTGGACGATTTTTTCATAACATAATTAAAGTATTTTATTTCTTGAATGCTGTAATACTTTTTTGAAATGATTTTTCAGTATACATTTATTGCGTGAGCGAGATAATTGGTTATAATTAGTTACAAACTCATTTATATGTGAAAGTAACACCATGATTTTACAGAATACAAACCCATCCATCATCCATAATCGTGTGGGGATCGTGCCACCTGGTTGAACTAAAGAGTGCTTTTGAAACAATGGATAATTAACTGCAATGTAGCAGGAGAGTTATCAGCAAAATGTTAGACATGCACGCAATACTTTAATTTCTGGTAGCCAGACATTAACTCCAGTGTCAGAAATGTCTCCTGTTCAATTTTCCTTCAGAGTCCCTCCAAAAATGTATGAACATGCTAATATTAAAAAAAATAACATATTGTAATTAATTTATTTAGGAGAATAAACTTGTTAAAGCTTCTCTCTTGTTTCTTGGCAAGCAACAGAACCTAAGTTCAAATGTTTCACATAGCAACCATTTTTAAAAGATTTGCCTATCGTTTTGGCCTAGTGCATTCCTTAATTTCTCTTATATTTACAAGGAATTGAGTAATAGGAGCGTTTCTGTTTATGTTGATCTTGATTATTACAATATAGGTAAAAGAACAATCTCTGGTGAGAACAGTTTGCTATCTGAACAGTTAGATAAAGTAATGTGATTGGAACACATGAGAGTTTTCATTATAATAAAATGTCTACGTATGTTTCATGCAGAGAAAATGTATAACTGGCAATGCATAAGACATAAAAGTAAAAGATCTGATGTGTTCCATTCAAATGACCTTCTCTATATCTCTACAACAAATTATTTTTAAAAAGTTTATGCTCCTATTTACTTCGTGCTAATCGAGAAAAAAAATAGCAGAAATTGTATTATCACTTGCTTCCTTGTAAGTAGAAGCGAAATAAAGGAGTACCATAGGTTAAAGCGATAGCCAAAAGCCGGTTGCTAAGTGACTGAAGCTCCGTTGTTTTATGGACAGCAGTTGACAAATTCCTGTATGAGAAAAGTATGTTTTAAAGGTCAAATCAAAAACAAGGAATAATTAAAAAACAATCAACTCAATGAAAAAAATGTATATAACATGAATTGGGTGTTCTAACGTGCTCTATATTTTTTGCGTGGTAAGTTTTTGTCCATTTCTTATGGTTTAGCAGTTATGCAAAACTGCGTAAAATTCATCCAGAATAAAGTAGTCTTCAGAGGATATTCCCAGAAAATTCGAGATATAAATTTTATTTGGCAGCAAAATATCTTTAATATGACGATATTTTAATCACAATCGTTAGAGCCATTTTTTAAAAAGTCAAAATTTTTTTAAAAACGTTCCATGTAAAGGGTAGTTCAGAATGAGGGGATTCTTCTCAAAATCTTCGTGTCGCATCTCTGGAAGATATTAAACTTAACTGCCAAGTTTGGTATTTTACCGACTTTTCGTTTTTGAGTTATCGTGTTCACAGACACACGGACACACACGGACCTCTTTCTGAAAATTATTTTTCTTTTTTTGGATACAGGGGGCCCTAAAACATATATTCGGGTGAAACCTCCGTATAGAATTTTTGGGTATAATACAATACCTTCTCCATACACTTAAGTATATAGTACGTGTATAGAAAGTAAACGCTTGCTATTCGGAAATGTAAATATCGTTAAAATAGGAAATTGATGGACACTTTGTATCAGTAGATAACAGTTTCCGATATATTGAAATTTCCATTGAATTGCTACTTTATAAATATTCTTTTATTTCCCAGGATGTCATGTAAAAAGCAGGACATCTCAAAGCCAGCCGCTTTCTAGAGCTATGATATAAAATGTTTCTATTCGGTGCAAAATACATGCTGATAAAATTAGCTTATTATTAAAGTGGCAAGGATACAGTAAAGCACTTCCTTCCCGATTCGTGGTTTCATTCGATTTAGCAAATCAAGGTGACTGGTCTTGTCTATTTTCTTGATAACATATGCACCAGAGATAGATTTAGAATAGTTAAGAAAGCGTAATCGATTCAGTTTTATTAACCTTCTTCTATAGACTGGAAAGGTAGATTCAGAAAAGAAAATATTTAAATTGATATAGAGGTATGTTATTTCAATAGAAATTAAGAACGCCTTGTTTTTTAACTATTAAATTCCAAGCCACATGGAAAACTTCATGAGATGGTAACACTGCAGTTGTCGCTCAAATGGCAGAGCATCGTCAGGAACCCAAAATTTGCTGTTTAAATTCCAATTATGTTATTTAATGTTTATTCTTGTTCTACATTCCTATAACTCGGAATTAATGTATTAAATACATTTTACTATAAACTTTAAAATAAAATGAATATAAAAATTTGATATGTACAATTCACATGACTTTCTCTACATCTCTGCAACAAATTATTGCTAAAAAGCCAATGTTTCTATTTACTTCATGCCAAACGAGAAAAAATTACTTATCACAGGCTCCCTTGTAAATAGAAGCGAAATAATCATAGGTTTTTTAAAGCTGAAAACAAAAACCAAGGAATATCTAAAAAACGCTCAACTCCACAAAAAAATATATATGTAACATAAAATGAGTTTTTAATTTGCTCTACATTTATTGTGTGATAAGTTTTTATCTATCTCTTACGGTTTAGCATTTATGCAAAATTCCGTGAAATACATCCAGAATAAAGTAGTCTTCAGAGGCCAGAACATTCAAGATATACATATTATTTGTATATCTTTAATATACTGCATATTAATCAAAGTCGTTAGAGCCATTTTTGAGAAAATCAAAAATTTCGAAAAAAGTTCCATGTAAAGGGTAGTTGCGGGTAGGGAGATTTTCTTGAAAATCTTTGTATCGCACCCTTGTAAAATACCAAACTTAAACACCAAGTTTGGTATTTAAGGATATTTTTGTTTTAGAGCTATGCTGTCCACAGTCGCACACACGCACGCATACACACACACACACGGACCTTTTTCCAGAAATGCTTTTTTGGGATTCAAAGGGACCCAAAGCATACGTATATTTCCGGTGAAATCTTGGTATCGAATTTTTGGGTGTATTACAATACCTTCTCTATTCAATATGTACATTGTACGTGTAGAGAAAGTAAAATAGGTACCTCCCGTTTTAGAGTAATGTGTAAATGTTATATTCTGCGACTTTGTTAATACACCTTTTTAACTTTTGTTGTAATACCACACTTGTCCAGGAACCTCCTGTTATTTCTTGTACAATTTTTGTGATTTCTAGGAGTAGGTACTTTACATAAACAGCTCCGCAGCACTGTAACTGTGCTCAATGAGGGTAATCATTATGGTATGTAGTTCATGCCCTTTGTTCCTTTCAATTGACATATAATAAAGAAGACAAGTTTACAAGGCGACTTCATACAACTAAACGCAATGTTTGTTTTAACCACTCTTTCCAACGCTCGTGAACAGGAAATCGACCTCTGTGCATTGGTTAAGCTTATAGACTTTTGACATAAAACCAAAGAAAAAAAAAAACACATCTAGCAAGTATTTTTCATCCACTTTGGTAAAATGATTCCGTTTCCTAACCATTTCGCCGCCCTTGATTCAAACCAATAAGAGATTAACATCACAACTTAGGTGTGGAACACAACTGATAAGTGGATTCTGTCAGCACTAAATAAAGAAAAGTACTATAAAAAAACCCAATGCGTCAGTACGTTTCTCTGCACCTGACTGTACACACTACGAAATGTTTATGCATACCACATATTTCTACAAACGTTTGTCTCGATTAACATAAAGTAGATAAAAAAAAGTGGTACTGTAAATTTTTGTAAGCTGTGTAGAGAGGTATAACCATTTCTTTTTTCATTAATCTCTGTGCATTCATAGCATAAGAAGATACGCGAAATCTGAGTGCTTCATGCGGACTGAGCAGCTGAAAACACGCATGCGCAATAACGCACTGCAGAAAGGCGGCCAGCACACACCTGTTGTTGAAATCTTTAGCAAGAGGGAATTTTTAACGAAACAGCGGTAGCCCAAATCCACTTAGGTCGCAGTTGAAGAAACACGAGGAGCCCAACAATACCCACGCCAGCCCGTTATTGTTTTTATGAATTACGGATGACTACATCTGCATAAACACAAAGCGCATGTTATCTGCACAATACCAGACCTCCACTGCAGGCAGATTACACTCTCGTGTCGTTCGCCATTCTGCGCGTCCAAAACATTACAAACTGCATTCTTTAAATATGAATATATATGTTTACTTTCTCTACGTAATATGTACACAGATGGTATTGTAATGCACCCAAAATTTCGATACCGAGATTTCACTAGATGTATATGTTTTGAGACCTCCTAAATGCAAAAAAATGTTCGTTGTATATCTGTCAGTCAATCATTATGTCTGTTTGTCTGTTATGTGTCAGCATAACTCAAAAACGAAAAGTCCGTTAAATACCAAACTTGGTATTTAAGTTCAGTAACTTCCAAGGATGCGACACGATGATTTTCAAGAAAATCCCGTCACCCCCAACCAACCTTTACATGAAAAAAATTTCGAACATTTTGATTTTCTCAAAAATGGCTGTAATGGTTTTGATTAAAGTATCGTGCATTAAAGATGTTTATACGACAAATAAATTATGTATCTTGAATTTTCTGGGAAAAGCCTCTGAAGACATCTTTGTTCTGGATGAATTTTGCGGAATTTTGCATAACTGGTAAACCGTAGGAGATAGACAAAAACTTACGCAATAGAAAATGTAGAGCTCATTAAAACACATAATTTATGTTATATACATTTTTTCGTAGAGTTTATAGTTTTTGAAATATTCATTGTTATTGATTTCAGCTAAAAAATACTTTTACTTTTCTCATACGAGAATTTCTCAACTTCTGCTCATATAAACAAAGGAAATTCAATCAAATAGCAAGTAGCTTTTGACTATCACTTTAGCCTATGCTACTCTCATATTTCCCGTCTACTTGCATGGAAGCATGTATAAGACGATTTCTGCTAATTTTGTTTCGATTAGTATGGAGTAAATGGAAGAATAAGCTTTTCATCAATAATTTGTTATAGAGAAGTAGAGAAAGTCATGTGAGTGGTGCGCGCCAGGGTTTTATTATAATAATTCCACAAACTCTTTCATAATTAAGAAGTAATTTAAATAAAACTAACTTAAATTCATTTTTAAAAAATCTGATGTCTTCCATTCATATGACTTTCTCTACATTCCTGTAACAAGTTGTTGTTAAAAAGCTTATTCTTCTCTCTACCTAATGGTAATCGAGATAAACATTAGTGTTAATTGTCTTATTACTTCCTTGTTAGTAGAACGGCAATAAGGGAATATATTAGGCTAAAGTCATAGTCAAATCATTTGATTGAAATCCGTTTCATGCATTCCTTTGAGTTGACAAATTCCTATATAAAAAAAAGTTTTAAGTATTTTAATACTGAATTAAATATCAAGGAATATCTCAATTATAGTAAACTCCACGAAAAAATGTATATGAGATAAAGTTTGTGATTTAACGAGATCTACAATTCTGTGTAATAAGCTTTTGTGTACCTCTTACGGTTTAGCAGTTATGTAAAAATTCAGCAAAAGTCATCTAGAATAATGAGATCTTCAGAGGTTATTCCCAGGAAATTCAACACGTGCATTTTATTCTTCATATAAATGTGTTTAATATACGGTATTTTAATCAAATTCATTACAGCCATTTTTAAGAAACTCAATTTTCGAAACTTTTTCCATGTAAAGGCTAATATGGGTTGGAGGGGCACATCGCTGGAAGATAATAAACTTAAATGCCATAAACATTGATATATTACCGACTGTCGTTTTTGAGTTATCGTTTTCACAGGCACATTAACACACACACGGCTCTAAAATGCTTTTAGGATAAAGGGGAATGTAAAGCTAGTATTTCCGGTGAAATATCCGTATTGAATTTTTGGGTATAGTTAAATATCTTCTTTACCTATGTAGCATGTACAACGTAGAGAAATTAAAAATGCATAAGACATCAAATTTAATATTTTGAAATCAACACTGTACAAAAATGGTACATTACCGAAAAGGATCCTTGACTTTATCTACAATAATTTTAAATGGTAAAATCGTGAAAAAATTAGCAGAAATAGTCTTATTGATTTCTGTCCACAGGCACACACACAAACCTCCAAAAGTGCTTTTCTTTGGATTCAAGGGGACCCAGAAATGTATTTTCCATGAAATCCCGAAATTTAAATCTTGGGTGGACTGCAATACCTTCTCTATACGCTATGTAATAGTACGTGTAGAGAAAGTAAAGATAGTTGTTGAAGAATAAACAGAGAAAACTTGAGATTTTTACGCTCACATATACAAGATGTGCATACAGAATACACCCAATGATTCGATACTGAGATTTCAACAGGAACACACGTTTTAGGGCACTCTGTATCCAAAATATTTTTAATAAAAGGTCTGTGAGCTTGTGTGTGTATGAACACGATAGCTAAAAAACGAAAAGTCAATAAAATACCAAACTTGGTATTTAAGTTTAATATCTTCCAGGGATGCGACATGAAGATTTTGAGATCAATCCCCTCACCCCAAACTACCTTTCACATGGAAAAATTTCGAAAGCTTAGATTTTCTTAAAACGGTATTCGTATTAAAGATATTTACATGGCAAATAAAATATATATCTAGAATTTTATGGGAATAACCTCTAAACCTCTTTATTCTGCATGAATGTTGCTGAATTTTACGTAACTGGTAAACCATAACTTGGTAGATAGAAAGTTACTATACTTACATACTACAGCATATGTAGATTTCAATAAAACACACAATTTATGCCATATAGTGTGTTTTATGTTTTGTTTCGTTTTATTGCGTTTTTTAAGTTGACTGGGTATTTGTTTTCTTTTTCCAGATTTAAAATACTTTTCTTACACGGAAATTTGTAAACTCCTGGCCATGCATAGAAACAGATTTCAACCGCATGATAACCAGCTTTTAAAACATTTGACTATCGCTCTAGCATAGTGGATTTCCTTATTTACCTCTTACTTAAAAGGAAGCAAGTAATTAAGACAATTTTAGATAAGGTTTATTTGGATTATCATAAAGTAGATGGAAGAAGAAGCTGATTAATTATTTGTTACAGTGATGTAAAGAAGGTTATCTGAAAGGAACACACCAGATTTTTACTTTCTCCACACGTACTGTGTACTTAGTGTATAGAGAAGGTATTGTACTCCACCCAAAAATTCGATACCGACATTTCACCGAAAATATATGTTTTATAGTCTCCCGTATAAAAAAATACATTTTCAGAAAAAGGTCTGTATGGGTCCCTGTGTCTGTAAACACGATAACTCAAAAACGAAAAGTCGGTAAAATACCAATCTTGATATGTAAGTTTGGTATCTCCCAGGGATGCGACACGACCAAACTACCCTTTACTTGCAACTTTTTTCGAAAATTGTGATGTTCTCAAAAATAGCTCTAACAATTTTAATTAAAATGTCGCATATTAACAAACTGTATATCTTGAATTTTCTGGGAATAGCCTCTGAAGACTGGATGAGTTTTACGGAATTTTGCGTAACTGGTAAACCTTAAGAGATGGACAAAAACTTACCACCCAAAAAATGTAGAGCACGCTAAAACACACAACTTATATTATATACATTTTATTTCATGGAGTTGATTGTTTTTTTTTGTTTTTTTTTGTTTGTTTTTGATATTCATTGTTTTTGGTTTCAGCTTTAAAAATATACTTTTCTCGTACAGGAATTTGCCAACTCCTGTCCATACAAACAAGGGAATTTCAGTCACATAGTAACCGGATTTTAAGTATCACCTTTGCCTATGGTACTCCCTTATTTCGCTTCTACTTACAAGGAAGCAAATAATAAGATTATTTCTGCTAATTTTTTGTCGATTAGCATGAAGGAAATAAAAATATAAGCTTTTTAACAATAATTTGTTGCAGAGATGTAAAGAAAGGGATGTGAATAGAACTCGTTAGTTTTTTTTTAAGATTACTTTGTGAAGATTTGATAAAAAATAGAGTGTCTAAGCTTTTATTAAATTTACAATAACATTTGTTTTGATTGCCATCGCAGCTTACGTGAAATTTAACGCTATGTTTGCACTTATCATGGTGGTTAAAGCTATCTCTCGCGTGTAAAGAGATAGGGTTGCATGCAGGCGGTCCACATGGCCTCAGCATATTTGCAGTAAATTAATTGCCAGGCTACTCCACTGCCCGAGTCAGCGAGTTAACAATGTCGGTGCTCTTAAAGGAGTTAATTCAATGTTCACAAAAACCGCTATGTGCCCTGGCTTGATGAATGTGCGCCGTTTACTTCTTGTATAGATTACCTGCATTGACCAAGCTAATAAGCGACCTTGTTAAACCTCATCCTGGACTCACCTTTGAACTTTCTGTAGATTAAGGGGGCAGATACCCACGTCCTAAAATGGTCCTACACTCGAATACGAAATAATTTAGGACGCAGCGTATTCATAGACTTAAAGAGAGGGGCCTTCAACAAGAAAAATACAGAAAAGCAAATTATTTTTGGTAGATTTTTACTTTCTCTACACGTACTATGTACATAGTGTATAGAGAAGATATTGCAATACACCCAAAAATTCGATACCGATATTTCACCGGAAATACATCTTTTGGGTCCCCTGAATCGAGAAAAAGCATTTTTGGTAATAGGTCCATGTGTATGCGTGTGTGTGTGTGTGTGTGTGTGTGTGTGTGCCGGTTTTTTTGGTAGTGTTTAACGCCCTTTTTAACTACTTATGACATCACAAGCGGTGACACTGATGATACGTGAATGATGATAGAGCATTGGTGGAATGCGATGGCAGGGGAAACCGGAGTTCCCCGAGAAAACCTGCCCCAGCGCCGCTTAGTCCACAAATCTCACATGTGGTCGCTTGGGATCGAATCCCGGCCGTCTAGGTGAGAGGTCTAACCACTCGACCACGGCGCGGCCATATGTGTGTGTCTATGTGTCTTTGGACACCATAGCTCAAAAACGAAAAGACCTTTAAATACCAAACTTGGTATTTAAGTTGGTATCTTCCAAGGATGCCACATGAAGGATGCGCGCACACACATACACGGACTTTTTCAACAATCCTTTTTGGATACAGGAGACACTAAAGCGTGTGTTTGCGGTGAAATCTCGATATTGAATTTTTGGGTGGAATTCAATACCTTCTCTACACACTATGGTCATAGTACGTGTAGAGAAAGTAAAAAAAAGTTGTGCACTACTAAGCCAATGGCAATCTTTACAAAATCATCACATGCTTGCGTCACATATTTCACACGCTTTCTTTTTTTCCCGGGTGTAACCACTTTTTCCATTTAAGATTTTTCTTTTTGAGCACGATGACTCAAAAACGAAAAGTCGGCAAAATACCAAACTTGGTATTTAAGTTTAGAATCTTCCAAAGGTGCGACACAAAGATTTTAAGGAATATCCCCCAAACCAAACTACCTTCAAATGGATAAAGTTACAAAAATTTTGATTTTCCCAAAATGTCTAACGATTTTGGTTAAAATACCGTATATTGAAGATATTTATATTGCAAATAAAATGTAAATCTTGAACTCTCTGGAAGTGGCCTCTGTAGATCTCTCTATTCTGAAAGAAATTTGCGGAATTTTGTGCAAGTGATAAACCGTAAGTGGCAGACAGAAACTTACTACACAAAAATGTAGATCGCATTTAAACATACAATTTATCATATATGGTTTTTTTTTCGTGGAATTGACCGTTTCTGAGATATTCCTTGTTATTTATTTCAGTTTTAAAGTACTTAAAACTTTTTCACACGGAAAGTTGCAAACTCCTGGCCCTGCATAGAAACGGATTTCAACCACATAGCAACCAGGTTTTAAGAGATTTGACATTCGTTTTAGCCTAGTGTATTCCCTTATCTTCCTTCTACTTTCAAGGAAGCAAGTAATTAAGATACTATCAGCTAACGCTGATCTCGATTATCATCAATTAAATAGAAGAACATGCTTTTTAACAATAATTTGTTACAGTGATGTAGAGAAAGTCATGTGAATGGTACACATCAGATTTTTATTTCTGTAGCAGAAATACCGGTTAATTTAGATGTTAATTTCACCTCTTCTTTCACGGAAAGTGAATGTTTCTCACAAAACTTACAATAGACATTCAACAGGAATGCTTATTCACCACTAGTGTCGGTGTTGTTCTCTCTGTATATACTTGTATCTATTACTTCTTAGTTGTCTACCCTCGTGTCTGCAGAGTGACGACAGACGTATATAGACGATTAGACGAGATCACCATACCTGATGCAGGATCTATTTAAGTAGAAACCTACCTGATAGAAGGTGATGGGGTTTGGGGTTCACATGTAATGCTACTGGATGAGTAATAAATGAAGGATGTAGGATCTTTGTTCACTCTGGTAATTATTTTCTAATGTTGAACACCAAGGACTCTCAGCTAAGTCACAGTTAGTATATACAATTAAATATAAGCCCGTGGAACCTCTGAGAAACCTTAAAAATACATTTAAAATACCAAGGAGTCCACTGTTTTACACTGTTACATTTCACACGGTCTGGTAATGAATACATGTCACGCACTTGAAGTCTTTGGCACGTTTTCATTATGACAAGTGAAGGCGTGAAAGCACTTTGCGTATTCTCAGTTTCTGCAGTTTAAATAAGCTTCTAAGGAACTTGTCTTCCTTAACGCGTATTAGCTGATACTTGTAGATAAAAGTTGCACCCTACGTCATCAGATCATGTGATTCTATCGTACTGATACCTCGTGATAAACTAATACAGAATGTGTGGGACTTTTCCAGAGTTCACACTTATATTTCTGATGCACGTAAGTAAATAAAGAAATTCTGCAAGTTCCCAAGGTTTTCACATAAATATTTTGAAATATTTTCTTGCGTAGTTTCCTGCTTTACAAGTTAACATTACAACTTAAGATATAAATTAGAAATAATACATTATGTTTTTATATACAACATGTAATTAAGCTAATTAAGGTATTGTAGATTGTCTAGAAATACTTGATAACAAGACATTTGTTTTTATTACGCAGGGACGACAAAGAATTGCCGTCTCACTAAAGTGATTTTCAAATGGGATGAGGTTTGTCCTTGAGCGCCACCAGGCCGGTAGCCAATCAGAGTGCTGCAGTGTTGACATATTGCATTCGCGCTTTAACTGGAGAGTAACACGCTAAGTGATCATAAATACTATTTTCGCTCAGACAAAATATTCAAAATGTTCAAAAAATAATTCACGATGAAGATAGGGAGTAATGTTCGTAGCAGAACCGTAAAAACCACCGATTTTTAGCTCAAATAGTTTTCATAATGTACATGAATAAACATTACGTCGCCAAGCAGATTTGCAGGCTCAGTGTGCGAGTGAGAGGAAATATGTAAAAAGTAGGAGTAGCGACCTGGCAACGCAGAGCACGCTAACTCATCTCATTCGCTGCAGAGTAGAACTCCTCCCATGGAAAATTTTCCACCTGGCACCCAGCGACTTTCACCTTTTCCCTGAATTGAAGACGTGGCTAGGAGGGCAGCACTTTCAAACCAACGAAGATCTTCAAAGCAACATCAATGCTCATTTGAAGTCATTGGTGGCAACACCTTTTGAAGCGGGTATTGCAAAGCGGTACTATAAATGTCTCAATCTTTTCGGTGATTATGTTGAAAAGTAACCATAAGTGTAGAAAATTTCAGTAATAAAATAATTGTTTTCTATGAACTTGTCTTTTATTTATAGCCTATCGAAGGTTAAAAAAACGGCCCTGGTACTTGCGGGATAGAATAAGTAAAAGTAATAGCTGTTTGTTAAATCAGATGTGGGATTGCAGTGAGTTGCAAAAGTTGCTGATATTTTGTGGCAAATTTTCTATATAAGAAGGTGCCTTAAATTGGGATAGGTGACCTCGGTATATCTAACCGATCATATAACTCTGTAAGCATATTCATTGCTTAGGTTAGTGTTTTCAATACTTTCAGCTGGAAATCCTGTACAACATTTACGTAATAATTATTTTAAAAATCTTGCATTTTTATGCTTAATTCCAAAACTTTTCAAATTGCGCTGCTAGAATATTACATACGTGCAAGAGTAACATTTTATCTGAGTGGCATGTTTTACATCCTGGGAGAAATTCGTGCCATTTCCTCCCACTCCTCAAGTGGGTTATGTTTATTTCAACAAAAAGTTTCAGAATTTTCTCGCACCGTAACGAATTGTGTGTATTTCCGGTCTGAAGTTTCCTTGGGTCACGCAACGAAATAAAAACGCGTCTACTTTACGGCGCGATCACAGACCAACAAGCACTTTTTGGTGATTTACCGCTCCCGAGATATGCTCTTAGATTAGTGAATAATTTATATTTCTAAACTTGCTGCTTTTGTTTCGTATTTCATAAAGCGGTAACGGCGTTTTTCCAACAAAATTATAGCTCTAAAAGCCTTGCGCTGTCAACTTACTCAACTGAGTTAATAAACAAAAACTTTTTGTGTAACATTCACATCAATTTCTCTAATACATGACGTAGTAGATAAAACATTGTATCTGATGTGTTGCACCCACTATACTTTCTCTAACTGCCTTACAAACTTGTTACAAAAAATAATTCTTGTTTCTATTCCATGCCAATCGAGATAAACATTAGCAGAGTGTCCTTATTACTTAGTTCCTTACCAGTAGGAGGGAACTAAAGACTAAAGTGGCCAGGAGTAAAACAAAAGAAAAACGGACATTTCCTGTCGGAGAAAAATAAATAAATAAATAAATAAATAAATTTCGTGTTATTTATGTATGCTCTTTAACTACTGTGGTTCTCAGCGTCCCATTCTAAATTGGGCGTGAAAGACCACTTAATTTTGCTCAGAGGCCTCTCTATCAGGCTTGAAGTTCTTTTACGTGCCGTAAATCTACAACACGGGACCAACGGCTTTACTTCCCTTCCGAGGAAGCCACGCTAATGATTTTTACACCCCAAAAAATCCATCGTCCTCCGCCGGGTTTGAACCTTGGGTATATGAAGTCAGCATGGTAACCATTACAGCATGGAGGGCGATTCTAAGAAAAATATAAATGCTTTACAATTGTAATTAATAACAAGGTATATCTCGGGGGGGGGACGTAAAAGACATGAATTGTGATTTTGAAGAAATCGACTTTTTTTGTGCAGTAAGTTTTACGGTTTAGCAGTTAAGCAAAACTCGGCAAAGTTCATCCAGAATAAAGAGGTCTTCAAAAGCTATTACCAGAAAATAAAACATATACATTTTATTTGGGATGAAAATCCAAATACTTAGAGCCATTTTTGAGAAAATTAAAATTTTCGAAAATTTTAACATGTAAATGGTGGTTTGTGGTAGCAGGATTTTCCTGAAAATCTTCTTGTCGCATCCTTGGAATATACCAATACCAAATAACATATTTGGTATTTAACGGCCTTTGAGTTTTGAGCTATGCTGTCCACAGACAGACAATACACACACGCGGACCTTTTATAAAAATATTTTTTTCGAACTGAGGGGGCCCCACGGTAACAAATTTTTGGGTGGAATACATTACCTTCTCTGTTCACTATGTAAATGCGGGCTAGGGAAAGTAAAAGGCAATGTATACGTTTAACAGCTTCCAAGAACACGATTTTTCAAAAAAAAAAAAAAAAATCTCAAACCCATTTTATGTGGAACGTTTTTCAGTATTTTTTATAAACTCTTGCATTAAAATATCCCATTTGTACTTTCTCTACGTAGTTTATACTGCACCCAAAATTCTATACCAAGATTGCATCGGAAATATATATTTTGGGAATCTTTGTCCAAAAAAGTATTTTAAAAAAAGTATTCGTGTGAATCCGTGTGTCTGTGAACAGGATACTTCAAAAACGAAAGATCACTTAAATACTAACGTTGATATGTAAGTTTACTATCTTCGAAGGATACAACACGAAGATTTTCAGGAAAATTCTGTCACCCCAAAGAGCCATTTATATGAAAAAATCTGATGTGTTACACTCACATGACTTTATCTAGCTGCTCTACAAAAAAACTTCTTATAAGAGACTATTCTTCTTTCTACCATGCTAGTCGAGATCAACATTAGCAGACTTCTCTTATTATTTAGTTCCTTATAAGTAGAAGCGAACTAAAGGAATGCGCTATGCTGATGTGATATTCAATGTCATCATGCGACTGTTATTGCAAATTACTTTGTAGAACAAAAGAAAAACGGGTACTTCCTGTCTGAGAGAAGTATAAGTACTTTACAGTTGAAGCTAATAATGAATACCTCGAAAATGGTAAACTCCACGAAAAAACTGTATATGACATAGAGTGTGTTTTCTGACGAGCTCGTTTGTGTAGTAAGTTCTTGTCTATTACTTTCGGTTTACTAGTTATGCAAAATTCATCAAAAGTCACACAAAATAAATAGGTCTTCACAAGATATTCCCAGAAAATTCAAGATATATACTTTATATGTCATGGAAATGGCTTTAGCCGCATTTTTTTTTTTTTGAGGTGTGCTTTCCACAGACACACACACACACACACAAACACACGGACTTTTTTCTGAAAATGTTTTTTTAGATTCAGGGGGTCCTAAAACATATATTTCCGGTGAAATCTTAGTATCGAATTCTTAAGACCAATACCTTCTCTATTCACTGTGTAGATTGTACATACGGTGCTAGGGAAAATAAAATTATCCAAAATGTTGATCTTCTCAAAAATGGCTCTCACATTTTCATTAAAATGTTATGTTTCAGATTTTTTCACGATAAAGGAATATTTTCTGGGAAGAGCTTCTGAAGACCTCTTCATTCTGGATAAATTTTGTATAATTGTCAAAACGTAAGAGATAAAAAAAAAAAACGTAGTACACAAAAAATGTAGATCTCATTAAATCACACAATTTATGTCATATACTTTCTTTTTTCGTGGAGACTACTGCCGAGATATTTCTTATTGTTGGTTTCAGTTTTAAAATACCTAAACTTCTCTCTTACGGGAATTTGTCAACTCTTGTCCATGCAGAGATATAAGTTTGGATCAAATAGGAGCCAGCTTTAAAATATGTTTACTTGTTCTACACGTACTATGTACATATTGTATAGAGAACGTATTGTATTGCACCCAAAAATTCAATACCGAGATTTCACCGGAAATACACTTTTTGGGTGCCCCTGAATAAGAAAAACATCTTTAGAAAAAGGTCCGTGCGTACTTGTGGGTGATGTGTGTGAGTCTGTAGACAGCATAGCTCAGAAACGAAAAGACGGTTAAATACCAAACTTGGTATTTAAGTTTGGTATTTATGGTATTTTTTAAGAATAACTTGTTACAGAAATGCAACGAGAGTCATGTGAATGGAACACGTCAGATTTCTATATTCATATGACAAAAATACTTCGACCTCAAGCTAACATGAAACTTTTGATTTTTAAAAAGTGACTAGCGTTTTGATTAAAGTACCATATGTTTTAAGATATTTCATTAGCAAATTAAATGTGTATTTTGAAATTCCTAGTTATATACTCTGGAGACTCTTCATTTTAATTACTTTCTCATAATTGGTAAACTTGAGGGATACACAAAAATCTCACTTCCCAAAACAAAAAAATTGAATGTCGTTAAGTCACACAAATATATCAAATGTGCAATTTACTGTTTCCGAGACGTTCCTGGTTATTGGTTTTAGTTTTATTTCTCTCAAAAGGGAAGTTCTTTTCAGTTTCTTCTAATGATCATGCAAAGGGCATGGAATTTCTAAGCAAGAATATAGCGACACGCTTTTTAGAATTCTGAATTTCGCTTTATTTACTGTATGGTGTAACGAAATGAATAAAGGTATATGGATTAACAAGAAAGATCGCTTTAGTAAGACTGTTTCAGAATGCGTACAATATCTCTTGCATGTGCAACATCAGATTTTCCTTATCTGCTTAATATTAATAATGGTTAAATGCAGGTCTTTATTTTGATATCATTGCGAGAAATAATCGAATAGCGACACCACTCCAAAACATTAAAAATGTCTACTTTCTCTACACTAGGTACATAGTGTATAGAAAAGGTATTGTATTCCACTCAAAAATTCTATAGCAATATTTCACCCTGAATACATGTTTTGAGAACTCCTGAATCAAAATAAAATTTTGAGAAAAAAATCTGATGTGTATCATTCACATGACTTTCTCTATATCCCTGCAACAAATTATTCTTAAAAAGCTTAGGTATACTTCTACTTACTTTATGCTAATCAGAAAAAACTAGCAGAAATAGTCTTATTACTCGCTTCCTTGTAAGTAGAAGCGAAATAAGGGACAACCATAGGTTAAAGTGATAGTCAAAAATGGTTGCTATATAATGAAGTTTCTTTGTTTGTTTATATGGATAGTAGTTGACAAGCTCCTGTATGAGAAAAGTATACGTTTTTCGTTTTTCATAGCAGAAACCCAAAATAAGGAATGTCTCAAAAACGACGAACTTCACGAAAAAAAATGTATATAACATAAATTGTGTGTTTTAATGTGCTGTACATTTGTTGTGCAGTAAGTTTCTGTCCAACTCCTACGGTTTAGCAGTTATTCAAAATTCAGTAAAATTCATCTAGAATAAACTACTCTTCAGAGGCTAGTCCCAGAAAATTCAAGATATAAATTTTATTTGTCAGGTAAATATCTTTAATATACGAAATTTTAATCAAAATCGTTAGAGCTATTTTTGAGAAAATAAAAATTTTCGAAAAAAGTTCCATGTAAAGGGTAGTTGGGAATGGGGAGATTTTTCTCAAAATCTTCGTGTCGCATCCCTGGAAGATACTAAACTTAAATACCAAGATTGCTATTTTACCGACTTTTCATTTGTGAGTTATCGTGTTCACAGACACACGGACACAAAAACACACACACACACGGAACTTTTTGTGAAAATGTTTGTTTTTTTTTGGATATTGGGGACCCTAAAACATATATTTCCGGTGAAATCTCGGTATCGAATTTTTGGGTGGAGTGCAATACTTTCTGTATACACTATGTACATAGTACGTATAGAGAAAGTAAAAAGATAAAGAAAGGTAGGCGGCTGTGTGTGTGTGTGTGTGAGTGAGTTTCTGTGACAGCATAGCTTAAAAACGAAAATACCGTTACATAACAAATTTTGTATTTAAGTATATAACATACACGAAGATTTTCAGAAGAATCGCCCTACTCAAACTATCCTTAACATGGAAGATTTTACAAAATTTTAGATTTTGTTAAAATTGTGTAAACATTTTAATTAAAATGTCATAGTTTTAATATATTTATTAGGCAGAGAAGATGCACACTTTTAATTTTCTAGGAGTAGCTTTGAAGTCCTCTTCATTCTGGATGACTGTTTACAACTGGAAAGCCATAATGAAGAGCTCGTTAACACACACACATTTTGGTGGAGTCAAACGTTTAAAAGACTGTTCCATCTTACCAAATAACAGTGGTACTGGCGCAGGTGAAATATGCCCTCTCTCCTCTTTCTACAAAAATTTGTAAAGTTTAAATACCGCACATTTTGATAGAGAAATTTCGGCTTAGAAAATCTACTATAACATATATTAAATTTCAAAAATTTGTATTATTATCTGAGTCTAAAGCAGCTATAATAATCATAACATCTGATGTGACACCCAATAACGTAAATATTGCAGCATGCTGCAAAATCATAAAACAACTAATTAATTTAAATAAAATATTAATACTTCAATGGATAACAGTACATTGCGGAATACAGGGTAATAAAACAGTTGACTTTCTAGCCAAGAAAGGTAGTATAATTACATAAAATTCATCAATCTAATAAGTTATTACGCTATCAAAAACGTCATTATACAACATATAATAAAAATTGAAGAAGATAATGTATCACAAACAAAAGGAAAACTATGGGGAAATTTATGTAATAACACGACCAGAATCGAAAATCCTCTGTAGCAACTTTTAGACTCATAAGAGGCCACGGCTGCTTCAATAAACATTTATTAAAGATTGGTGGAGTGAGGTCTCCTCTGTGGTCTTTCTGTGCACTTAAAGAAGATATGGATAGAAACCATCTACTCCACTGCCCAACATTTAGTCAACATAACATCAAAATACTGGAATGCAAGAGATCGAATGGCACCACTGCCAATTGCTCAACATTAGATACCAACCAACCAACATTTAAAATATTTGACTACCGCTTTATCCTATTGCACTCTATTTTTCTTAAATATATTAGAAAATATACAAGAAACAATTTCTGCTAATGTTTATTTTTGAATAGCCTGGTGTAGATAGGAGAATACGCTTTATTAAGAATATTTTGTTGCTTTTTTATTTTTGGTAGTGTTTAACGCCCGCTTTTACTGCTCTGGCGAAGACACTAATGATACATGAAGATGGAGCCCCGGTGGAATGTAATGGTGGGTGAAACCGCAGAACCCGGAGAAAAGCCGCCCCTGCGCCGCTTTATCCACCACAAATCTCACATGCGGTCGCTAGGTGAGAGGCGAGTGGTCTGACCACTCTTCCACGGCGCGGCCATTTTGTTGCTGAATAGGCAGAGAAAGTCATGTGTATGTAACACATTAGATTTGTGTAAATATATATGGTTTATCAATTATACAAGATTATTCAGAATAAAGAGGATATCTCAAAGGATATTGAAGATATATTTTGTTAATGACACTTCTGTCAGAAGGGCAAAGAGGCAGTGTGAGAAATGTGGTCAGGAAATGCGCCAACACTGTGTTCATGTACTAGACCCATTTGTGGAGTAAACGTCACCAGTAAATTGTTGGGGACCGCTGTCACATGGGGGCTCTCTCCTTATCTGCCTCGCTGTGGGAAAATTTAGTTGCGGAGTCCTTCCCCGATCAGGAGACGTATATCATATGGTCACGCTACCCCAACTCAAAACGCTTCCTACAGGACTCGCCTATAAAGTGCCGGGAAAGGTTCTCCCTTCCGTAGTTGTGGGATTCACCGCTTCCCATTGTACTTCTGGGACCCATTATCCCACAAAAACCTTCCTCAGTTAAACGTAAGATATTGTCATCGGATTTAACAGCGTTATTTGTCTGATGGGTCGTTCAGAAGGGCTCAACTGCTACGGACACGTCTACAGATGACCCCTAAAGGGTATCTGAGAATATCTTCTTTGATAGGGGCCATTCAAAAACGAAAATACACCATGAAATATGTGATATCGCAGCTTAAGACTTCCCTTATCCATCTATTATTCAGTTACGCATACTGATATTATAAAGAGAGAGAGCATTGTGGCTGTGCGCGTGCGTGTGTGGCTATCTTAAAAATCACTCAGTTGATTATATTAATTAATTCACTATTGGAAAGCACAATTCTGTCTGAAGGACACGAGGCTGTAAAACACCTCAAAATGTAGGGCAGGATACCCGGATAAGTTTTTTTTTTTTTTTTTTTAGTTTTCCCACTCCATGGACCTCAGAGGCCGAGTGGTCAGACCGCTCGCCTCTGACCTGTGCGGTTTGTGGTGGACAAAACGGCGCGGGGCGGGTTTTCTCCGGTTTCCCCCGCCATCACATTCCACCGGTGTTCCATCTTCATTCGCATATCATAAGTGTCATCGCGGGCGCTAAACACTACTAGAAAAATCTGATGTGTTCCATTCACATGACTTTCTTTACATCTCTGCAAAAATTATTGTTAAAAACCTTATGCTTCTATTTACTTCATGTTGATCGAGAAAAAAAAAAAAAAAAAAAAACTAGCAGAAATAGTCTTATTACCTGCTTCCTTGAGAGTAGAATCGAAATAAGGGAGTACCATAGGTTAAAGTGATACTCAAAAGCCGGTTGCTATGTGACTGAAGTTCCTTTGTTTGTATGGACAGGAGTTGTCAAATTCCTCTATGAGAGAAGTATAAATTTTTCATAGCTGAAACCGAAAACAAGGAATATCTCAAAAACAATCGACTCCACGAAAAATGTATATAACATAAATTGTGTGTTTTAACGTGCTCTACATTTTTTGTATGACAAGTTTTTGTCCATCTCTTACGGTTCAGTAGTTATGCAAAATTCCGTAAATCTCATCCAGAATAAAGTAGTCTTGAGAGACTATTCCCAGAAAATTCAAAATATACATTTTAGTTCTCAGGTGAATATCTTTAATATACGATATTTTAATCAAAATCGTTAGAGCTATTTTTTAGAAAATCAAAATTTTCAAAAAAAGTTCCATATAAAAGGTAGTTTGATATTTTACCGACTTTTCGTTTTTGAGTTATCGTGTTCACAGACACATGGACACACGTACCTTTTTGTGAAAATGCTTTTTTTGGATATTGGGGACCCTAAAGCATATATTTCCGGTGAAATCTCGGTATCGAATTTTTTGGTGGAGTGCAATACACTATACACTATGTAGATAGTACGTGTAGAGAAAGTAAAATATGGATCTCAGACTCATTTGGGAATCAAATTGTAATCCAGGTTTTTATGGACGGTCTTTATCTGCTGCGCTTCTTGTCGTCCCATTCCAAATTGGGCGTGAAAGAGCGCTTAGTTTTGCTCATATGCCTCTTTAACTGGCTTCAGGTTTCTTTACATGCCATAAAGTGTACGACATGGGACCAACGGTTTCACTTTCCTTCCGAAATAAGCCATGCCGGGTTTGAATCCACGACCTTGTGAACTAGAGGTTAGACTATGGAGAAAAATTGGTCAACACTTCATCAATTTCATTCACAGTCTATATGATCTACTAGGTTAAAGGACGTTAAACTTTCCTTCCCCCACCACACACATTTAAATCAATATATAAATATATTAATAATAATAATATTTTAAAAAATCTTATGTGTTCCATTCACATAAATCTCTCTAGCTGTTTCATATGCAAATTATTATCGTTACAGAAGATTATTCTTTTCTCTGCATTTGCTAATCGAGATAAAACATTAGCAGAATTAGTCTTATTACTTGTTTCCTTGTAAGTAAAGGGGAATACACTAGGCTAAAGCGATAGTCAGTAATTTTAAAAGCCGAGCTCTATGTGAAATAATTGATTCGGTTCGCTTTGCATGGTTCCGTTTGAGAAAAGTTAGGTATGTCTCAAAAACGGTCAGCTCTACAAGAAAAACGCACATGATATAAATATTGTGTTTTAACGAATTATACATTTTATGACTGGTAAGTTTTTGTCTATCTCTTAAAGTTATTCAAAATTCTGCAAAACTCATCCAGAATAAAGAGGTCTTCAAAGGTTATTCCCAGAAAATTCAAAATATGCATTTTATTGTGATGTAAATATACTTAATATACGGTTTTTAAGCTAAATCGTTGGAGCCATTTTGAGAAAAACAACATTTTCAAAATATTTTCCATGTAAAGGGGATTTTCTTGAAAATATTTGTTCGCATCCTTGAAAGATACTAAACACAAATACCGACTTTGGTATTTAACGGTTTCGCTTTTGAGTTATGCTCTCTACAGTCACAGACACACACACGGGCCTTTTTCTAAACATGTTTTTCTTTTGGACTCAGAGGACATCAAAACATATATATCCGGTGAAATCTTGACATTGAATTTTTGGGTTGAATATATCACCTTCTGTAGCTACTATGCACATACGTGCTAGAAAGTAATAAAAAGGATTCACAAAGTCCTTCAAGTTATATATGAACAAGTTGGAGCTTAAAAGACTGTACGATATGAAAGCTATGCGTTAAAGTATAAAACTCACAATCCAGACGTCCAGGGTTTAATTTCCGGTTAATTCCAACTTTAAACCTTGCGTTTTTTGTGGTTACCCCGGGTGGGTAGGCAAACGTATAGGTGGTTCCTGTTCCACCACATGTTTCTTATACCCACATTTTTCATTATCATTCAGATTGAAGGCAGGAGACGGATTTCTGCATGTTGCGGCTGGGCGGTGGATGTAAGTTTCATAGAGGTCTCTCTGCGTCGGTCAGACTGCTCAGCTAGGATCTGTCTGCGGGTATTCTAGGGCAGTCTCCCCTTCAGGAAACCCCCAAAGGTTCAGCGGAGTGTGAGTGGGCTTGAGGGGTGCTGGATGTGTTCAAGATGTAAATGTACGGGCCTCGCCCATGCTTGCGCACGTCGTCACCTGCCCTCCGGATCTCTTCGTCCATCCCTCCCTCCCAAGTATAACAACGGATGCGAAGTGGGTCTCATGGTCTACGTGTGGTGACCTGCTTCTGTTGGGGGCCCTTGAAAAAGTCTGTACCAATGTCTTTTCAAAAGAACATGTTTGCGAAGGAGTTTTTGACTGTTAATTATGAATGCCGAGGAATAGGAAACAGTTTTTGTTGCTCCACAGAATATTCATGTAAAATAAGACAAATGCCACGGATATTTTTTATTCCAAGCAGTTATAATACATAAAGCGGATTTTTAGCAGTTTTTCACCACAGTGAATAGGTTGAAGCACCACACCCACTTATCATCCATTTAAATCGTCATGTGATACGGTTTAAAGCGCCATATGGTAATAAAAGCAACAGCAAATTTAAGTACGAGTATTACATTATTTAATTAGGCAAAAATACGTTTTTTTTTCATTATTTGCACATTTTGATCAATTTTCACAGATGGGTATCCTTAAGACAATATTCCTTTTATATTTCTCCTGGAAGCGTGGCTTGGTTTATTAGGTACCCTTACGTGCTTGCCAGTAATTCAGGTTTGAGCGGAGTAACGTAGTTATACCCCTGGCGGAAGACCGCAAGAATAATGCGAGCATCCGGAGTATCTGGAGGTAGACTGTTCAACGGAATCAATTTCCCCTCATCAATATTGCCTTCGCCCAGTCCTGCGTGGAACAGAAGCCATAAATAACACTGCCCACTCATTTCCGTAGATAGAAGCACTGATTTCAAATTCATAAACAACGAGTCGTGACGTGGTATTTTTCTCTGACAAGAGCCAAGAATCACAACGTTCTGCCTAGGTATACCCTGACAGAAGGGATGCCTCAAGAGCTTTTGGGACGTTCCTGTTTCGATTCCCGTTAAATGGCCACCGTTTTCCGTTGTTTTCCTTGATCGGAGACAATTTTACTGTCCCTCATTTCGTTACTTTTCCACGGGGATGTGCGGCATATGAGGAACTATTTCTTGCATGGCATGTAAACGTTTTTACGGACTTGGCGCATCGAAAGTGCGACCTGGTTAGACTATACACACACAAACCGCACCCGTGGTATTTCTGACGTTACAAGAAGTAGACGAGCCGAACATCTGAGCTTTTGGATTGGGTTGGACTCGACATGGTAGTGGTCTCGATTACCACGGGAGATTGGGTACGTCTGAGCGGGGTTATGAGACACCTTAATGACCTCCGGTTCTAGCATGGATAGCTAGTAGATATCTGTCGCCCCCAGTCAGGATTTCAGTAGTCTTCCCTACGGGGTTGACGCACATAAGTGGCGTATCCACTTCCGTCTCGATACGTCCCCATAGCGGGGACTTTTAAACTCGGGTATTGACTTTGAGTGAGGGTTTAACTTTACATTTTCACTTTAATCGTGATAGCGGCATATGCAGCAATGCTTTGAAGAAAGAACTGCTTCTTTTTTGGCATGTAAGCTCCTGTCCGGACTTGGCGCATCGAAATTGCGACCGGGTTAGATTATGCACACGAAACTTCCGCACATATATACATCCACACGCCTTGACATAACAGCGTCAATTCGCTTCGCTCTTATAATTTGATACAACCACTCGAAATTACTGAAGACTAAATACACGAAAATCAGTTTATTCAACACAGTCTGTCACTCTCTCTCTCTCTTCGAAACGTATTGTAATCTTCACTTTTCAAGAAGCGACCATCCTCCTTTAAAATAGTTATGAGCATAAAAGTGTAATAAGGTACAAGTAACTAGTGTGGAGCAAGAAAAGTTGCGATGCTAAGAGTGGATTAGAATGCTGTGAAACTGATTTGAGATGTTGTAAACCTGGCCACCTGTAATTAGCATGCTAAGAGTGGATTAGAATGCTGTGAAACTGATTTGAGATGTTGTAAACCTGGCCACCTGTAATTAGCATGCTAAGAGTGGATTAGAATGCTGTGAAACTGTTTTGAGATGTTGTAAACCTGGCCACCTGTAATTAGCATGTTAGGAGTGGATTAGAATGCTGTGAAGCTGATTTGAGGTGTTGTAAACCTGGCCACCTGTAATTAGCATGCTAAGAGTGGAATAGAATGCTGTGAAACTGATTTGAGATGTTGTAAACCTGGCCACCTGTAATTAGAATGCTGTGAAACTGATTTGAGATGTTGTAAACCTGGCCACCTGTAATTAGAATGCTGTGAAACTGATTTGAGATGTTGTAAACCTGGCCACCTGTAATTAGCATGCTTTCTCTTGCGTAATGTTATGACTTCAACGTTTAGAGAAGCATTGACTCTGACGAAACGCTTTGTCACTTAAGTACAAAGCAGCAATAGATGTGATGACAATCAACGCGACGAAGTATATGAAACGGTATAAACTATAAAAGTCAGGGTTCTTTTTACTTTCTCTACACGTACTATGCACATAGCGTATAGAGAAACTGTTGCACTCCACCAAAAAAATTCGATGCCGAGATTTCACCGGAAATATATGTTTTAGGCTCCCCTGTATCCAAAAAAGTATTTTCAGAAAAAGGTCCATGTGTGTGTCCGTGTGTCAGCGTGTCCGTGTGTCTGTGAACACGATAACTCAAAAACGAAAAGTCGGTAAAATACCAAACTTGGTATTTAAGTTTACTGTCTTCCAGGGATACGACACGGAGATTTTGAGAAAAATCCCCCCAACCCAAACTACCTTTACATGGAACATTTTTCGAAAATTTTGAGTGTCTAAAAAAAGGCTCTAACGATTTTGATTAAAATATCGTATATTAAAGCCATTTATCTGACAAATAAAATGTATATTTTGAATTTTCTGGGAATAGCCTCTACTTTATTCTGGGTAAATTTTACGGAATTTTGAATAACTGCTAAACCGTAAGAGATGGACAAAAATTTACCATACAACAAATATAGAGCACCTTAAAACATACAATTTATGTCATATACATATTTTGCGTGGAGTTGACTGTTTTTGAGATATGCCTTGTTTTTGTTTCAGCTATAAAACGCATACCTTTCTCTTGCTGGACTTTGTGAACTCGTGTCCATAAAAACAAAGGAACTTCAGTCGCATAGCAACCAGCTTTTGACTATCACTTTAACCTATGGTACTCCTTTATTTCACTTCTACTTACAAGGAAGCAAGAAATAAGACTATTTCTGCTAATTTTTTCTCGATTAGCAGGAAGTAAATAGAAGCATAAGCTTTTTAAAAATAATTTATTGCAGAGATATAGAGAAAGTCATGTGAATGGAACATATCAGATTTTTTATGAGAGGGTTTTGTGTTTATTTGATTATACTTGTATTTTATTTGAAGCATGAATAATTTCTGGTACCATCATTGAGGTCTGTTTGCTCAGTCCAAATTTCTCTTAGAAATATAGGCCATTCTGTACGAGAGAAAACTTCACATTTAGGGTATAAAATATGATGCTCTAATAGTTTTGAGTTATTATTTTCAGAATCCATCTTATCTTACAGTTTTTTAATAAACTGAATAAAATGATTTTGGCAATTTCATAGAAGCATTCGCATAAGCTTTATTTATCGGATTTTTATGTGTTTGTTACAAAAGGAGAAAACAATTATTATATATATATATATATTGTAACAGCAGAACTTCTAAAATGTTTACTATTTCTTCACACATTTTATTTTTTATTTAAAAAAATAGTGGTGTAATAAAATCCCATATCTAATTTTATTAATAAAAGATTTGGGAAGATGAAGTAAGTTGTGGTACACATTAAATTTTGAACAAGTAGAAATGTGTAAATTTAAGTCTAGAAAAATGAACTTTTAAAACATTCAAGGATCTCAATAAAGGAGATGAGTTGATAAAATAAACTAAAAATAAAATTTTGGTTCCTTGGGGGTAAGAACTGTCGACCATACCTTTGGTTAATTCTCACATCATTCGGACAAATGTCAGATGCAGTATTTTGATCTTATAATGCAGTGTAATGCAACGAGTGAACATTTTTAACATAATAAAATGGTAAAATGTAATTATCCTACATAGAATTTTGAAACTTTGTGCTATGTACTTTTAATATGTCTGGTATTTTTCCATACATAAAATCCAAAAGCATATTTTTACCCCAAAAGGCTGAAATTATACCCGTCACCCAACCCACCTTAAACTCATAATTAATATCGGGTACTTTTACTTTCTCTACACGTACTATATACATAGTGTAGAGAGAAGGTAGTGTATTGAACAGGATTTCACCGGATATATATATTTTAGGTACCCCTGAATCAAAAAAATCCCATGTGTTACACTCACATGACTTTCTCTTACTTATTACAAAAGATTACTCCTCTTACTATACCATGCTAATCGAGATAAGCATTAGCAGAATGGTCTTATTGCTTTGTTCCTTATAAGCAAACTAAAGGGATGTGCTATGCTAAAGTGATAGTCAAATGTTTTAAAAGCTGTCGTTATGTGATAGTGATTGCAAATCGCTTCTTTGCTTGGCCAAAAGTAGAACAAAAGAAAAACGGACATTTCCTGTCTCAGAAAAATATAAATAGAACTAGATAATAACAAGGAATATCTCAAAACGGCGAACTCCACGAAAAGCATGTATTTGACATAAATTGTGTATTTTAACGAGATACACATTTTTTTATGTAGTACTTTTTTGTCTATCTCTTACGGTTAACTAATTATGCAAAATTCAGCGAAACTAATCTAGAATAGTTAGGTCTTCAGATCCTATTCCCAGAAAATTAAAGATATACATTTTATTTGCATGGAAATAGCTTTAATATGTGGCATTTTAATAAAAAGAAATCAGCCATTTCTAATAAAAACGAAGTTTTCGAAAATTCTTCCGTGTAAAGGGTAGTTAGGGGTGGGACCATTTTCTTGAAGATCTTTGTGTCGCATCCTTTGAAGATACCAAACTTAAATACCAAGTGTGGTATATAACCGTCTTTTCATTTTGAGCTATGCTGTCCACAGACTTACACATACGGACCTTTTTCTGAAAATGCTTATTTTGTTTTCAGGGGGTCCTAAAACACATATTTCCGGGGAAATCTCGGTATAGAATTTTTGGATGGAATATATTACCTTCTCTATTTACTATATACATTGTACTTTCGGGTTAGGGGAAGTAAAAAGCATTAGTCCACAATGTGTGTATGTGTGTGTGTCTTTCGACAGCATAGCTCATAAACGAAAAGACCGTTAAATTCCAAACTTAATATTTAAGTTTGGTATCTTTCAAGGATGCAACAAAGATTTACAAGAAAAGCTCCCCACCCTTAACCACCGTTTACATGGAACATTTTTCGAATATTTTTATTATCTCAAATGTGGCTCTAATTATTATGATTAAAATACCTTATGTACAAGATATTTTTACGACAAACGAAATGTTTATCTTGAATTTTCTGGAAATAGCCTCTGAAGACTTCTTCATTCTGGATGACTTTTATATAAATTCTAAACGGTAAGTGATATACAAAAACTTAATACACAAAAATGCAGATCGCATTAAAACACACAGTTTATGTATTATACATTCTTTTTTTGTAGAGCTAACCGTTTTAGAAATATTCGGAACTATTTGTATTGATTTTAAGGCACTTAAACTGTTCTCGAACGGTAAGACACATTTTTTCCCGTTTATCGTTTGTTTACTCCTGACAAGCAAACTGATGGTATTTCAATTGTTTCACTTAGCGACCGGCTTTTAATGGACGATACCATCGCTTTAGCCTGTGCATTTTCTTATTTCCCTTCTACTTACAAGGAGCTAGTAATAAGACTAATTCTGTTTATGTTTATCTTCATTAGCTTGATGTAGATAACAGATTAATATTTTGAATAAACTGATGTTTTACATTCACATAAATTTCTCTAGCCATTCCATATACAGACTATTCTTATAAATGATTATTCTTTTATCTCCATCATACTAATCGTGGATAAACATTGGCAAAATTTGTCTTATTACTTGCTTTCTGGTAAGTAGAAGTAAACTAAGGCCAAAGTGATAGCCAAATCTTTTAAAAGCTGGTCACTAAGTGACACAATTGAGGCTAGGTTCACTATGTACGGTCCCCTTTAAGAAAAGTTAAGATAGTTTAAAACTGAAATTAATAAGACATATCTCGAATTCGGCCAAGTCTACAAGAAAAACGTTTTTAAAGAATCTACATTTTTGTATAGTAAGTTTTTGTCCACCTCTTACGGTTTAACTGTTATGGTAGAGCTGACCGTTTCTGAGATATTAGTCCTTATTATTTGTTTCAGCTTTGAAATACGGGAAGACCGTGTAATTTGGACCAGCGTGTATTTTGGACCGATATCAATTTAAGAAAATGGGTATCATTGGAAGCATACGGATATCTTGAGCAGCATTTGTTGTAAGCGTTCGCTCCAATTTTACGTATTCTATTGTCAATAGTCTTGGGGGGAAATTGACATCTATATTAAGAGCGTTTTTGTTATAATTTTTTTCCGCTTTTGGTATCGTGTTTTCTTTGTGTGATGTAGAATTATTTCATTAATTCTGTTTAGGAGTATAAGAAATGTATTACTCTTAAGCTGTGTTGTGTCGTGTAATTTGGACCGAAGGTGAAGTGTAATTTGCTCCACGCCAAATTACAGTAATATTCGGGTATTATATTCCAAATGAGTATGTGTGCATATATTTATTTATTTGAAGTTACGCGTTTTATTTACTTTAGTAATTTATTTTGATAGGTACATATTACTGTTAGATATAAATGGAAGGTAATTCGAGGTGGGCATCAAAATTAAAGAAAGGGTTGGAAACCATTGGGATGGGATACATTTGGATGGCGGGCAGGAAAACAGGCGGAGTATTTGGAGAAAAATTAAGAACCGCCTCTGTGATATTGACAGACAGCAAATAATTGCGCAATGCACAGAGAAGGTGTCATTAGAAGTACAGTCTGGGCTGAAATCGGAGTGGGGTATGGAGCAATACATCAAAACAGGTACCAAACTCATTAGAGAGGGGCTTGCGTGGATTAGACTAGGAGATGGAGGAGCACGAACATTTCTGACGAGAATGGTACGAGAATCTGTCCCATTTGCGAGGAGGAAGAGTCGTGGACTCACATCTTGGCAAGATATAGGGGTACGGAGGAATGGCGGGAAAAATATTTGCCGCGAGTTTTTACCACTGCGAATGTAGGGCTAGAAGCATGTTGGACGCTACTGGCAGGCACGGAAAACATGGACGGGCTAGGTAAATTTATACTTAAGGCAAGACAGCTGAGATCTGAGGAGGCTGCCAATAGAGAAGGGGGGAGGAATAAGATCAACTAAACAAAAGTGACTACATTGTTCTACATACATATATATTATGCCATACTTAGGTCACTGTTGTGCTATGGTTTTATATATGGTGTATATATTATGTGTATATACGTCTTTTAAGTGTAATTATCTATTATAAGAGGGTGCATTTATGAAGGTGTACTCTGTGCTGTAAATTTAAATTCCTATATTTGAATATCTTTGTATTTTTATTTTTGGGTTCACTCTTAATGCTTTATTGTTGTTTAATATTGCTTTTGACTGTGTATTACCTTTGTCTTTTTATCTTCGTGTTTACTCTTTTAATTTTTTGTTGTTGTTTTAATATTGCTTGTAATGTGTATTATAAAAGCACGTACGGTCTGTGGACCCGTGTGATTGTTGAAATTCTATGTATGATATTGCTATGTTAATAAATACACTTATTCATTCATTCACTCATTCTAACTTATTGTACAAGTTGCGTAAATTTCCAGATGACAAGAGAAGCTAGCAAATCTGAAGCCTGTACTGTAAATAGAAAAAGGAAGATCTGAGAAAAATGAAAATAAAAACTCAGAAGAGACTTTTTGTGTTGTATGTTGGGAATCTCACAAGGTGGACTGGATACGGTGCAATAAATGCAAAGAACGGGGTCATGAATACTGTGTTGATTTAAATCATTCAATTTATTACTCTGTGACAGGTGTATTGGGGACTAAACAGTGAAATCCTCCTTTATTGGAACAAAAACCTGAAAATATTAAAGTGTTCACAAAACTTTGGATGAAATTGATGTAAGATGATATTAATTTTTACTTTCTCTATACGCACTATGTGTAGTGTATAGAGATGGTATTGCACTCCACCAAAAAATTCGATACCAAGATTTCACCGGAAATATATGTTTTAGAGTCCCCTTTATCTAAAAAAAGCATTTTCGGAAAAAGATCCGTGTGTGTGTGTGTGTGTGTTAGTGTGTCTGTGTACATGATAACTCAAAAACGAAAAGTAAAGTTTACTATTTTCCAGGGATGCGACACGAAGATTTTGAGAAAAATCCCTCCACGCCCAACTACCATTTACATGGAACTTTTTTCGAAAATGTTGATTTTCTCAAAAATGGCTCTAACGATTTTGATTACAATTTCGTATATTAAAGATATTTATCTGAAAATTAGTATGTATATCTTGAATGTTCTGGAAATAGCCTCTGAAGAGTAGTTTATTCTGGATTAATTTTACTGAATTTTGAATAACTGCTAAACCGTAAGAGATGAACAAAAAACTTACCACAAAAAAACTGTGGAGCACGTTAAAACACACAATTTATGCTGTATACATTTTTTTCGTGGAGTTCGTCGATTTTGTGACATTCCTTATTTTTGGTTTCTGCTATGACAAACTTATAGATTATTCATACAGGAATTTGTCAACTACTGTCCATACAAACAAAGGAACTTCAGTGACATAGCAACCAGCTTTTGATTGTCACTTTAGCCTATGGTACTCCCTTATTTCACCTCTACTTATAAGAAAGCAAGTAATATGGCTATTTCTGCTAATGTTTTAGCATGAAGTAAATAGAAGTATAAGCTTTTTAAGAATAATTTGTTCCAGGGATATGAGAAAGTCATGTGAATGGTACACATCAAATTTTTTTAAAGTTAATCTTCTCCACTGGGATATTTTGAATAATAATAATGATGATATACATCATTATTATTAAAGGTCTAAATTAATGTCTATTGTGAATTTCTTTAAAAGTGAATATAAAGGCATATTAATCCATTATTAATGTATTATATAGGTTCCAAATTTACATATCCTCTCATATCAAATTACACAGCTCTGGTCCAAAATACACGCCTTAGAAGAAAAATTAAAATTATAATTTACAAATTATGTAGCAGGAACTAAACCTTGAAAACTCTCATTATGATATAAGTTCATCTCATTAACACGTTAAAGTAAGTTGTAAACTTTGACGAAGGTTTTCTGTCCAGATATTAAAACTTAAAGTTAAGTGATCCAAATAACATGAACTTCCCCTAGTTTTTGTACATTTTCTCATACGGAAAATTGTGAACTCTTTGGTATACAAAAAAAAAAAAAAAAAAAAAAAAAAAAAAAAAAAAAATCAAAAAAATGGCAAACAGCTTTTAAAAGATTTGATATCGCTTTAGCCTTGTGTATTCCCTTATTTGTTTCTACTTATAAGGAAGTAAGTAATAAGACAATTTCTGTTAATTGTATCTCGATTAGCATGAAGTGGAAAGAAGAATAAGCTTTTTAACAACAGTTTGTTTCAGAAATGTAGAGAAACCGTGTGAATGAAACACTTCAGATTTCTTTTATTTTAGTCGCCCTCCGTGGTGTAATGGTTATCATGCTGACTTCATGTACACAAGGTCGCGGGTTCAAACCCGGTGGAGGACGATGAATTTTTTCGGGTGTAAAAATTCTTAGCATGGCTTCCTTCAGAAGGGAAGTAAATCAGTTGGTCCCGTGTCGTAGATTTACGGCACGTGAAAGAACCTCAAGCCTGATAGAGAGACCTCAGAGCAAAATTAAGCGGTCTTTCACGCCCGATTTAGAATGGGACGTTGAGAGCCACAGTAGTTAAAGAGCGTCCAATAAGTAACACGCCTTTTACCATTTTTTTCTTTTATCTTACAAAATTAGAGAAATTTGCGCCTTGTTTATTACTTTCTATACACGTACTATGTACATAGTGTATAGAGAAGGTTTTGCATTCCACCAAAACCGATACCGACATTTCACCGGAAGTACATGTTTTAGAGTCCCCTGTATCCAAAAAAAAGTATTTTCAGAAAAAGGGCTGCGTGTGTATGTGTCCGTGGGTCTGTGGACACGATAAATCAAAAACGAAAAGTTGATAAAGTACCAAACTTGGTATTTAAGTTTAGTATCTTCCAGGGATGCGACACGAAGATTTTGAGAGAAATCCTCCCACCTCCAACTACACTTTACATGGAACTTTTTTCGAAAATTTTGCTTTTCTCAAAAATGGCTCTAAGATTTCGAAGATTTTGAGAAAAATCCCCTCACCCCAAATTAACCTTTACATGGAAAGTATTTCTCAAAAATGGTTCTAATGATTTTGATTAAAATACGGTATATTAAGGACATTTATGGCTAATAAAATGTAAATCTTGAATTTTCTGGGAATAGCCTTTAAAGAACTTGCGTAAATGGTAAAGCGTAAGTGATAAACAAAAACTTACTACACAAAGATGTAGATCACGTTAAAACAAAATTTATGTCATATAGGTTCTTTTTTGTTTTGTTTTTTTTCGTTATTTGTTATATGTTTCAGATTTAAAATACTTAAACGTTTTTTACACGGTTAGTTGTAAACTCCTGGTCCTGCATAAAACGGATCTCAACCACATAGCAACCGGCTTTTAAAGGATTTGATTATCATTTTTGCCTAGTGTATTCTCTTATTTTTCTTATACTCACAAACAAGCATGTACTTAAGACAATTTATGCTAATATTTATCTTGATTATCTTAAAGTAGATAGAATATGCCTTTTGACAACATGAGGGTCGGCTGATAAGTCCCGGGCCTCACGCAGATATGGCGCCAATTGGACGGTAGCCTCGTTTGGTTTACCTCCAGACTAGCTGGTAACCATAGTTACAGGTCAATAGCTTGTTTAGTCTTCGAATGACATCATTTTAAACAAGACAACTTCAGAGTTTTCTCTAAAATGGCGAATTTGGAAAAAGGAACAGTGTTTAAATGTTGTCATTTGAAAGGCTTATCTGCATAATACATCAAAAACGAAATGCACAGCACATTGAAAGATTCTGCCCCTTCATATTCAATTATTAAAAAGTGGGTTGCAGAGTTTAAAATGAGACTACGAGCACTAGTGATGAGCCTCGCATCATTGAAAAATGCATCGTTAGGTACAGGATAAACCGCAGATTAAAGTTGTTTGAGATATCAGAGGCTGTAGATATATCAAAAGAGCGTGCAGTTAATATTTTACGTAAGGTTTTGGGCTTTCACAGGGTCTGTGCAAGATGGGTGCCGTTTGTTGACACCTGATCAAAAGTTGCAAAGAAAAACTTTTTCTGTTAAGAATGTGGAGATCTACCGTAAAAATCCCACTGAATTTTTGAGACAGCTTATTATGATGTATGAAACTTAGATACATCACTACACTCCAGAAAGTAAATCACAGTCAAAACAGTGGATTTCGCCAGATGATCCAACACCAAAAAAGACAAAGTCAATTTTGTTAGCTAACAAGGCTATGGCGAGTGCTTTCTGGGTTGCACAGGGAATTATTTTTATTGATTACTTGGAAAAGGGTAAAAACATGACTTGTGACTACTACGCAAGCTTACTGTAACGTTTGAGTGATGAGGTGATAATAAAAACACTATATTTGGCAAAAAAAAATCTTGTTTCATCACGACAATGCTCCAGCCCATCGTTCAGTCATTGCAATGGGGAAAATGAGCAAATTAAAGTTCAAATTGCTTAAGCATCCACCCTATTCTCCAGATCTAGCACCCAGTGACTACCATCTGTTCCCAAAACTCAAAAAATTCTTGAAGGACGAAGATTTCACTGCAACGACGAGGTCATTGATGCAGTAAACAACTATTTTGAGGACCTTGTTAAATCGCACTACAGAGATAGTTTTATTAAATTAAAACAGCAATATGACAAATGTATTAGCCTTTCTGGAGATTATGTTGAGAAATAAAGCACCAACAAAAAATTAAATGCTGTTTTCATTGAGAGGCCCGGACTTATAGACTACCCTAGTAAATTGTTACAGCAATGTAGAGAAAGTCATGTGAATGGAACGCATTAGATTTTTTATTGTATAATTTTCATAGGAAAGGTAGTGTTGAGTAAAGAAGCGTGTCATGAAGTGTAGGTTTTCAGAAAGCACTCCTCTCAGAGTGGCTGTGTTATTTTCCGGAGATGCAGAAGGATATCTTAGCAGAATCCTCTTGAAAGCGCCTGCTGTACTTTAATCTGGGATCTGAGCGCTGGGATTAACGGAATTTGAGAAGGAGTATTCCGCCCTTGGCAACGAAACAGGCTTTGTTTAACGTGTTGCTTTCTTAGGCAAGCTTCCACCCAAGTTCTGCTTACTCATCACCAGGGGGCAATCATGCAGCGCTGGGAGTTTATTACTGTCGGTCGAGGTCAATGTAGATCTCTTGGGGAACCATAATAATTAGTCAAGCTGGGCCCATATGGTGGCTTTTGGGAAGGATAATAAGGCTAATTTTACCAGAGCCGTTCAATTAGTACACGTGTTTCAAAATAGATGGTGTAGCTGAGGCAAGTTGCTGTTGTGTTGCGTACTGTCATTTGTTATGCAACGCCAAAATAAGTTAAACACTGATTCATAAGGTTTTTGGATATAAAAATGTCCAATTTAACTACTTTCAATTTCAAAAAGTTAGGATTAAAAAACTGAAAACAATATCTAGGAATATGTCGAAAATATTCAACTGCACTAAACTGTATTTGGCATAAATTGTATGATTTAACAAGACCTACATTATTTATGTAGTAAGATTTCCTCAATCCAACAATAACTCTTCTCCAGAATGAAGAGTGCATTGGAGGCTATATATAGATCTTTATGAAAATATCTTAAACATATAGTATGATAATCAAAATTGTTAGAGCCTCTTTTGAGAAAACCAATAATTTTACGAAAATTGTGTTATGTAAAGATTGATTTAAGGTGGGAGAAATTTCTTGGAAATCTTCGTGTTATATATGGGCCTTTTTCTAAAAATGCCTTTTTAATCAGGGATTTTCAAAATCTGCATTTCCGCAAAATTTCGGTAACGGTACAGTAGCCACAAAATAAATAAAATAAATATTAAAAATAAAAATATATAAAAATATAACTTATCAAGATATAAAAAATATTAGATAAATAATAAAATAAAACTATAATAGTAATTGTAATAATAAGTGATAAGTAATAATAATATAAATTGATTTAATGTATTATATTTTAGTATAAAATATGAAATATAAATTAAATTTACATATTATTTATTTTTATGGAGGTGGTAGTTTTTTATTTATTTTTTTAGGTCACATTAACTCCTAGGTCATATCGCGACCATACAATATTTATAACAATTGGATTCATAATATTCCAATGAAATGATTTACACTCTTAAACAAAGACCTGTGAATTAAAATTACAGTAAGAAAGCAAAATTTACATATATTTAAATAAAATATTGTGAATAACTACATTGTTTTGAAAGTCAAGTTTTACACAAATTTAAAATGTTTTGAATAAGTACATTACAGTTTGAAATCCAGTCTTATGCTTCAGAGAAAGAGTAGAACTTGCTTGAACTTTTGTGGAGTATTCAAGGTAGTGGATATATCTTCTGTGATGCTGTAGAGCTGTAGTGTATCTTCTGCATTCTGTGAAAATGTGTTTAATGGTGAGTTGTGTGGGTTGTCCTTGGTGAAGATGTATGAATGTGTTAGTTTAGTATGTCCTATTCGAAGTCTTGTGATAGCCACTTATTCTTTCCTCTTCAATGAACGTAATGGTGACGTCATCTTTTCTTACCATACGTAACTTTAATGGTAGATTTTGACTACATGCCTGTATTCAAAATGGTAGTGTAATAATGTCATATGAATTGTAATAGAAGAATTAGGTAATATGAAGATAAGTTATGGTGATAAATGTTTGTGTTTGTGGTGGTTTTTGTAGTTTATGTGGTTTATTTTCTTTATTTTGTTATATTTGTTTATAAATTATATTTTTATTTTATCGGTGACTTTTTTAAATTAGATTATGAAAGCGTAATTTTTTATTTTATGTACTAATTTATAAATAATTTGTAAATAAGAAATACATGATGTATGAATGTAAATAAATGTTAAAAACCTGGCATATTAATCCTCGGTTTAGAAATTAAGTGCTATGGTTTTTATATGGATTTTATTTTATATTTATTTGTAGTACCTTATCTACCTATCTGATTAAAACAAACAATAGATGTCGAATAAAAACGGATATTGGGATGGATGTGAGGATAGCATTCCTTCTCGCTGTGCAAGTAATATACTGAAGAATAAGCTTTTAGTTTGTAAAAGAATGGTTAGAAAAGCCATGCGAAGCCCACACATCCTATTGCTTTTGTTGCGTTTTGCTAGAAAGGATTTACATTGGATTGTCAGCTTTAATTTACACAGAAATTCCCAGTGTTCCTCACAAATCGATTCCCGTTCAACTGTACTGTGAACATCTTAGGTGGCTTATATAATAAAAAAAAATATTCAAATTGCTTCTAAGATCGCTACAATGTCAAAATCTAAAATATAGGGTGTCCGGGAAGTAGGGACGAATTTTAATGTCCTATAGAACACGCAAAATGTATTGAAAATATAATATTTTAATTTCTCTACACATACTATGTATATAGTGTATAGAAAAGGTATTGTATTGCACCCAAAAATTCAATACCAATATTTCACTTAAATACATGCTTTGAGTCCCCCTGAATCCAAAAAATGTTTAGAAAAAACGCCTTGTGCGCGTGTATGTGTGTGTGTGTATGGATAACAAAGCTCAAAAACGAAAAGTATGTTAAATACCAAACTTGGTATTTAAGTTCAAGTTATCTTCGAAGGGTGAAGATTTTCAAGAAAATACCCGTACCCCATACTTATCTTTACATGGAACATTTTTTAAAAATGTTGATTTTCTCAAAAGTGACTAATGCTTTTAATTAAAATGCCGTATATTAAAGATATTGACATCATGAATAAACTGTATATTTTGAATTTTTTGGGAATAACCTCTGAAGAGCTCTGTATTCTGGCTGATTTTGCAGAATTTTGCATAAAGATTACGCCGTAAAAGATAGGAAAACTTACTACACAAAAAATATAGATCTCATTAAAAATATAATGTATGTCATACTTTTTCTTGCAGATTTCACCGTTTTCCACATATTCATTTTTTATTGGTTTCAGTTTTAAATTAATTAGCTTTACTTAAACGAGACCATGCAAAGTGACTGAACCTCAATTGCTTTAAATAACGACCAGATTTTAAAAGATTTAAGTATTGCTTTAATCTAATGTATTCCCTTATTTCCCTCCTACTTACAATGAAGCAAGTAATATGACAATTTCTGCTGATGTTTATGTAGATTAGCATGACCTAAATAAAAGAATAAGCTTTTGTAAGGAAATTTTGTTTTTGAACAGCTAGAGAAAAACCAATCTGAATGAAACACGTGTTTTTTTTGCTGATGGTTCTCGACTCGACGGCAACACCGGCTGTGCTGCAGTTTTTCCAAACCGAACGATTCTTTAAAAGCTCCCGAACCACCTTAGAACATTTTCAACCACATTTTATGCAGTCCAATTCACTCTATAATATACAGGGTGCTAATGAACTACACCGAAATAATTTGCGAGATTGTGCACGCGGCTGATATAAGTAATTTGAGATCGGCGATGAATGGGTTCCCGGATAAACATAACGCAACTACATTGCGTTAAACTTGTGGGTATCAGGTGCAGATAAGTCGGTGTTAAAGCAAAGCAGGTTGAAAAATTGACTTAGAATGTATTTAAAACTGCTGCCGAATTTTAGCAGCAACTAGCGTTCTCAAGATTTAATGTCGCAAAAATTTGTAAAATCTCGAATTAATCACTTGACAGTGTGACACTGAGCATTAATTAACTACGTTCTTGAGTTATGTAGCTACTATGGAGGCGTTTTTCCAAATGTTCTGGGGGTCACGAGTTCGATTCCTGCCATAGAATTAATGTTTTTTATTAGTATTTTTTTCATTCCAGACGAAGTGCCTCGATACATGGTGTACTGGCACTTCAGAAACTTATAGCCGTTACTTCGAACTTTCAATAAAGAGGCCATAAGTCTCCTATCTCAAATTACTTATTTAAGTAATATACATATTCTGTGAAAATATTTCGGTTTATTTCATTAACACCCTGTACTTTTGGAAAGCAGTGACCAATTTTTATAGTATTTACTGATTAGGTAATCTCACTTGTACGGTTTCAGAGAACATCTGATGACTGTCTTTTCCAAAAAATACAGAAAATATACCATAAAATTGCTTCTACCGTAAACCTTCTTAGACTGGTATGGATCCCATCACATAACGGTATAACCGGTAAAGACATAGCAGATAAGGCAGCCAGAGAAACCCCTAAATATCCTCAAACAGAAGATATTAGGACTGCCCACCAAGATGTTCAACAATATGTAAAAAGAACCATCCTACAACGTAGAAAAAAGAATGGTGTACTAATTCTACCAGCAAGCTCCGCACGGTATGATCCACATCTTGAATGGGCTATCGACGTCATGAGTAAGTCCTTCTCACCAGACTCCATATCGATCAACAACATTAACTCATAAACATCTTCTAAACCATGATCCTTTATGACACTTATTATGTTGTAGCCCACTTCCATTATGTGCTTTCCATAGGAGCCGTATTTGCAGTCACCCTCCGTGGTGTAATGGTTACCATGCTAACTTTATATACCCGAAGTCGCAGATTCAAACCCGGCGGAGGACGATGGATTTCTTTTGGGTATAAAAGTCCTTAGCATGGCTTCCTTTGGAAGGGAAGTAAAGACGTTGGTCCCGGGTCGTAGATTTACGGTACGTAAAAGAATCTGTGAACAAAATTAAGCAGTTTTTCACGCCCAGTATAAAATGGGACGCTGAGAACCACAGTAGTTAAAGAGCGTCCATAAATAACACACCATTTATATTTTATGAGCCTAAACCTAAACCTAAACCTACATGTGTCAAAATCAAATCACAGTTAACCATTTAACAGAATGTCCACGATTTTTAACCCAGAGACTCAATAATGGTATTATCAATGATTTATCTGAAGCCCTTCACACAACGCATTGTATAAACAATGTTATACACTTTTTAAAATACCTACATTAATTTACACATTTTATAGTTTAAAGTTACAAATGTTGGTCAAAGTAATGTATTTGCACAGTCACGATATATCAGGTTAAAGCGACTCCAATAATAATAATAATAATAATAATATCCTGTCTCGCAGTCCGCTTCCCTTTATCTTGAAGAGTAATTAGCGTAGCCTGAGTTCTCTTAAGAGCGTGGCCAACGAGATACACCGGCTGCGGCGCGAACTATAATGAGCTTCTAGTCCAGCCATGGCCCGATAAAGTAAAATTACAGTTGCCTTATGTAGAGTGGCTGTGCCAGATTTACCCGAGCTGACGTATAGATAACGTTTGTTGTTTCAGACAACAATGATAAAAATATCAACCTTATTAGCTAAAGTTTGAAGTTTGACGATTTTACATTATTTAGCATTTGTTTGGTTGCCATCAATACTCAATGGTCTCAGCGAATTTGTAAACATGGATAAAACTGGTCATCGTTATGTGATACAATACTTTCATTTGAAAGGTCTTAGTCCAAATAATATTAAAGCTGAGCTAGATTCTGCCCCTTCGTTCACAATGACATATTGGGTGGCAGAGTTTAAGCGCGGTCTTACGAGCTGCCCGGACGAACATCGCAGTGGTCGACCAAAAGAGATTAACAGTCCGGAAATTCATAAATTGATATGGGATGACCGTCGACTGAAAGTGTGCGAGCTAGCTGATATTACAGGCATTTCACAAAGTCCTGTAAATCGCACACTGACTGAAAATGTGGATATGAGAACGTTGCGAGCCAGGTAGGAGCCGCGTTTGCTCACAATAGAACAATAGCTGTGTGAGGAAGTTTCAGTCGAGTGTTTAGCAATGTTTCGCTGCAATAAAACTGAGTTTTTGCGTCGATTCATAACAATGAATGAAATCTGAGTCCACCACTTCCACGTGAGATGAAGGAACAATTAAACCAGTGGATTGGAAGGGGAGAATGGGCTCCAAAGAAGGTAAAGACAGTTCCATTTGCAGGCAAGGTCATGGCGTCAGATTTCTCGGTCGCACGCGGGATAATTATCATTGAGTATCTCATAAAAGGAAAAGTAAACAATGGCGAATATTATGCAAATTTGTTGCAGCGTTTGAGTTATAAAACCGGACGCACTTAGCGAAAAATAGTTTTGTTTTATCAAGACAATGCACTAGTTCACAAGTCCATTATCGCCATGGACAAAATCAATGGGTTAAATACGAATTGCTTCCTCATGCACCCTATTCGCTAGATTTAGCACCCTCTGATTATTCACTGCTTCCAAACTTGAAGAAATGGCTTGGTGGTGGAATATTTTCCAACAATGAAGAGGTCGAGTCTGCAGTTTATGGCTATTTTGCAGACCTCGATGGTTCTCACTATAAACAGGTGTCGAAGCTATAGAACATCGCTGGGAAAAGTGTATCGAGCTAAAAGGAGTAATAAAGATGTTTCCTCAAAATGCTTGCGCTTTATTTGTTAGGTCAGATACTTCTTGCATAGCCCTCGTACATCCATATTCTGCACAAACAAATTTCTCGTTTAATTCTTAGAAAAGATAATATGTCATAAAGTTATTCATAAGACTGCCCTTATTGATTCGCTCTGCAGCCTGTCTCTTTCATATTCCAGCTTGTTGTCTAATTACGTCTCATTATCACTTCTCCCTATCTCCTTCGCTTTCTGTTATGAATGATTTTCTATCTACTCATTCTGACAGCTGATACCAATGTTGCAGGTTAACCAGTCATTGGGTGATGAGTTAGATATCCTGGTGGCACGTTGATCCGATAACTCGGTGGTTAAGCGAAGAGACTGAGAGATCCGCTGTTTTAATCCCAGCCATGGCATTGAATTTTGCAGTCTGTTTCTACCTTAGCAACTCCTGTCCTGTACACGATTGCAGAGAAAGAACAATCATTAGATAGAGAGGATTGTTGTGACTGTCATGAGTACACAAATATGTCAGATGTCAAAACAAGTTTTCCCTGCCCAGCTGGATAGTGCGGTGGTAGCGTGTCTGCTTCAGTTTCAACAGGTTGCGAGTTCGCATCTCGCTAAGGGTGAGTTACCCGAATAAGGGTTTTTCGGGGTTTTCCCTTATCATGAAAGGACGAATGTCGAGTAACTTTAAGCTCCATGGAGCATCATTCCATCAATGAAATTCATCGTCCTCTATGACCAACCAGGTTAAAGGATCTTAAGCTGAAAAAAAAAATGTTTTATCTCTTTGGGATAGATAGTCAGACTGAAAATTCAATGCCATAGCCGGGATTTGAACCACGGATCTCCCGCTCTCTAGCAGGTTGCTCTGTCACTGAGCTATCATGGCATAGAATTGAATTTCTCAACTGACTCGCATGTTTCCGGTAAACTACAAGGTGTTCTCAAATTATTTGAGTTGACAATATATAATCCAATTTCTCTCTTTTGTTTAAGATTATAGTTTTTACTGCAAACAGAGTAGTTAATGGCGTGAGGCATTTACTCTGAGATCTGTTGCACCCTAAAGTTTTCAAATATTGGTTTAGAGGTTTAAAGTTTTCTATCTACTTCTGCTCGCTTAGGCAACACGGACGATAATTTTCCTGTCCTGAGGTGAGATGTTTTGTTCTCTCCAACCTTTCCCTTCATACTGTGAGGTGGTATACAGGACGGAAGTTGAGGTGACATTTGTCAGTTTAACAGATTTCTCAGATTTGCGTGGAGCTTTTCCTTTATTTATTTAAAGTCACTTTATTAACAACAAAGGTCATCAGTGACCATAATATTCTTACATATCAAGCCCCATGTATATACAAAATTTAATACAAAGATATTACAACTATGGTCATAAACTTAACCATTTGAAATTTGGTAACTGTAAATTGATAAAGAATTATTTCGTTTCGTAATCGGCTTACCCTCCCCGTATTTGTAGGACTGACCTCCCCTAGGACCTACAAGCCAATGTCTAGGGGTCAGAAGCCTGTCAGGGAGCCAACGGCAAGAAACCACAGAATCGAAAACCTGTTACGAGGGGTCGCCCCGTAGTCAGGCATGAGCATGAGGAAGTGGATAATATGAAATGTAAGTGAAGTTGATGATCGGAATGATGATGATGGAGCTAGGGAAACAGAAGAACCCGGAGAAAACCCGCCAAGCCGCTGCTTCGTCCACCACGAATGTCACATACGGGCGCCTAGGTCTAAACACAAAACCCCAGTTTTATTGCACTAAAATCTTCTCGCGGGTATTTGCCTTATACAGAGTTACAAGAATGAACGGATTTGAAACATCGCATAAGATATGCTATGAACTCTGTCACTGAAGATATACTTTACAGCACGTGGGGTGAAGTCTACTCTAAGTTGGGCATGTTCGCACCACCCGAGGCGTCATTGTAGCAGTGTACGAATTGAATTTTCAAAGTTGCACTCGAAACTTGATGATTACATTACCATTTTCATCATCCTTCCAAGTACAATAGGACCTCGGTAATTCGAGGCATTTGGGGTTGAGGCTACCTCGACTTTGGCCGCGCGTGGCCGAGTGGTTAGACCACTCGCCTCTCACCTAGACGGCCCGGGCTCGATCCCATGCAACCGCACGTGCGATTTGCGCCGTGGCCGAGTGGTTAGACCACTGGCCTGTCGCCTAGATGGCCGGGGGTTCGTTCCCAAGCGACCGTATGTGGGATTTGTGGTGGAAAAAGAGGCGCAGGGGGGGGGTTGTCCCCGGTTTCCCTGCCATCGGTGTTCCATCTTCTTTCAATGTATCATAAGTGTCATCTGTGGTGCCATGCGTATAAAAGTGGGCGTTAAGCACTATCAAAGAAATTGGATAGGTTAGAGTCAGACTGAAAAATTCAATGCCATAGCCGGGATTTGAACCACGGATCTCCCGATCTCTAGCCGGTTGCTGTCCAACTCCTGTCCTACACATGACATGTGTGAATAACAATTAAAACCAATACCAAATGACCATACTATACTACGAATCCTGGGACTTAAAGTACTAGACTTTAAGTCGCCATTGGGGTTGTCATCTCAAATTAATTTGAGATCACCTACCGGGAAACACGCGAGTCAGTTGAGAAATTCAATGCTATGTCGGCATGTTGCCATGGTAGCTCAGTGGCAGAGTAGCTGACTAGAAATCGGCTATGGCATTGAATTTTTCAGTCTGACTCTACCTATCCAACTCCTGTCTTACACACGGCTTGTGTGAAAAACAATTAAAAACAACTATCAAAGAAAACTTTGATGTGCTCAATTCACATGACTTTCTCTACATCTCTGAAACAAATCGTTTTTAATAAGCTTATCCTTATATTTACTTCATGCTAATCGAGATAAACATCAGCAGAAACGGTTGTATTACTTAGTTGCGTATACGTAGAAGGGTCTTCTCCTTAGCACGGTAGTAGCGTTGCTGCTTGCCAAGCTGGAGACCTGGATTCGACTCCCAGTACTGGCGTGGGGATTTTCCCCCCGCTGGGAGACCTGGACCGGGGTGCACTCAGCCTCATGAGGTCCCTGGGTGGCCAATTGAGCAGCTACTGATGGAGAAATGGTGGCTCCAGGTCATGAGGACCACATTAACCGAGGCGATGACCACGTCTCACCCTCCAGTACTGCACCCCATCCATGAGGTCTGCCATGGACCGAGATGGGGCACGCAGAAGCCGGACGTAGGCCAAGGTTCCTTTGAGCTGTCGTGCCATGGAGTTACCTATTATAATCAGTAGAACAAAAATAAGGGAAAGCACTAGGAAAAAAACAGTAATCAAATGTTTTAAAATGTGGCTGCTATGGGAATGAAATCCGTTTCTTAGCGTGGACAAGTTTACGTATGAGAAAAGTTTTAAGTATTTTCAAACTGAAATCAATAACAAAGAATATCTTGAAAATGGTTAACTCCTCGAAAAATATTTACATGATATAAAACGTGTGTTTTAATGAGATCTATATTCTTTGTGTCGTAAATTCTTATCTTTCTGTTACAGTTTACCAATTATGTAAACTTCAGCAAAATTCATTAACAATAAAGAGGTCTTTAGAGGCTATTCTCAAAAAATTCAAGATATGCAGTTTATTTGCCATTAAAATTTGTTTAATATAAGAGTTTTTAATCAAAACAGTTTGAGCCATTTTTGACAAAACAAAATTTTTTGAAACTTTTCCGATGTGAGGGACAGTTGAGGAGTGGGATTTTCTTGAAAATATTCGTGTCGCAACAAGTTTGCTTATTAATGGTGTTCGTTTTTGAGCTTTACTGCCACCTTCACACACACACACATACACACATATTTTGGATTCAGAGGGTCCCAATTTTTGGGTGCATTACAATAACTTTTCTATACACCATGTAAATAGCAAGAGTTGAGAAAGTAAAAAGAAAAAAAAAACTAACTCGAGTCTCAAAAAACCCGCATTTTATGAAAATAGCTCGAAATCGTTGGGCAAATCATGAATAAATGTTTAATGGACACAATAATTGTTCAAAATATCTTATAGCTTTCTCACTCTCATTTATTTCTCTATATCTGTGCAACAAATTATCGTTAAAATGCTTATTATTATATTTACTTAATGCTAATCTAAGAAAAGATTATCAGAAATAGTCTCATTACTTGTTTCCTTGTAAATAGAAATAAATATGGGAGTACAAAAGGCCTAAAGTGATAGACAAAAGCTGGCTGTCATGTGACTGATGTTCCTTTATTTGTATGGACAGGAGTTGACAAATTTCTTTATGACAAAAGTATGTTTTTAGAGCTGAAACCAATATCAAGGAATAACCCAAAAACGATCAATTCCACGAAAAAATGTATGCAACACAAATTGTGTGTTTTATCCTTATCTGCATTTTTGCACAGTAACTTTTTGTCTATCTGTTACGGTTTACTAGGTTTGCAAAACTCAATAAAAATCATTGGGGTAAAGAGGTCTTAAGAGGCTATTTCCAGAAAATTCAAGATATACATTTTATTTCACATGTAAATATCTTAAATATAAGAGACTTTAATCAAAATCGTTAGAGCCTCTTTTGAGTAAATAAAAATTTTAGAAATTTTTTCCATGTAAAGGATAGTTTGGAGTGGGGAATTTTCTTGAAAATCTTCGTTTCGCCTCCTTGTAAGATACCAAACTTAAATACCAAGTTTGGTATTTAACGATCTTTTCGTTTTTGAGCTATGCAGTCCACAGACATACACATATACATACACACAGACACACATAAACAGACAGACAGACAGAAACACAAACACGGACACGTGGAATGCAATATCTTCAGCATACACTATGTACTTGGCACATGTAGAGAAAGTATAGTAATGAGCCCAAAAATGCCATAGATGTTTAGGGTCCCTCTGAATCCAAAAGAAAGCATTTTTAGCAAATTTTCCATGTGTGTGTGTATCTGTTGTCTGTCTGTATATCTGCGTGTGTGTATCTATGCATAAATGTGTGTGAATGTGTGAGTGTGTGTGGGTGTGCGTTTTGGACAACATAGTTAAAAAACGACAAAATCGTTATAGACCCAAATTGGTATTAAGTTTGGTATCTTGCAAGGATGCGACACGAACATTTTTAAGAAAATCCCTCCACTCCTAATTACCCTTTATATGGAACATTTTGGGAAAATTTTTATTTTCTCAAAAACGGCTCTAACAGCTTTGATAAAATATCGTATATTAAAAGATATTTACCTGACAAATAATATGTATATTTTGTATATTCTGGGAACAGCCTCTGAAGACTACTTTATTCCGATGCAGGATTATGCCAACTCCTGTCCATACAACCAGGAACTTCAGTCACATAACAGCCAGCTTTTGACTATCACTTTAGCCTATGGGACTCCCTAATTTTACTTCTACTTACAAGGAAACAAGCAAGTAATAAGACTATTTTTGGTAATTTTTTCTCGATTAGCATGAAGGAAATAGAAGCATAAACTTGCTAACAATAATTTGTTGCAGAGATGTAGAGAAAGTCATGTGAATGGAACATATAAGCTTTTTACTTTCTCTACACGTATTATGTACATAGTATATACAGAATATGTTGCATTCCAGCCTAAAGTTCGATTCCGAGATTTCACCGGAAATACATGTTTTGGGTCACCCTGAATCCAAAAAAAGAATTTATTTAAAAAGGTCTGTGTGCGTGTGTCTGTGCTTGTGTGTCTATGTAAATGTGTGTGTGTGTCTGTCTGTGTGTCTGTGGAAAGCCTAGCTCAAACGAAAAGACCGTTAAATACATACTTGATATTTAAGTTGCGTATCTTCCAAGGATGCGACACGAAGATTATCAAGGAAATTCCACCTCATTCAACTGCGCTTTACATAGAATTTTTTCGAAAATTTTCTTTATCAAAAATGGGTATAACAATTTTGACTAAAATATCATGTATTAAAGCTATTTACCTGACAAATAACATTTGAATTTTCTCGGATTTGCCTCTGAAGGCTACTTTATTCTGGACGCGTTTCACGAAATTTTGCATAACTACTAAACCTTAAGAGATGGACAAAATCTAACCACAGAAAAAATGTAGAGCACGTTAAAACACACAATTTGTTATATGACATTTTTCGTGAAGTTCGTCATTTTTGAGATATTCCTTGTTTTTGGTTTCAGCTTTGAAAAACTTAGTTTCCTAATGCAGGAGTTTGCAAACTTTTGTCCATACAAACAAGGAACCTTAGTCATATAACAACCAGCTTTTGACTATCACTTTAAACTATAGTACTCCCTTATTTCGCTTCTAGTTACAAGGAAGCAAGTTACAAGATTATTTCTGCTAATTTTATCTTGCTTAAAATGAAGTAAGTAGGGGCTTAAGCTTTTTAACAATAATTTGTTGCAGAGATGTGGAGAAAGTCATGTGAATGGAACACAGTAGATTTTACTTCTGAAAGAATGGTGTGCACTGTACAATTGATTAACAGGCGGTTTCAATCAGCAAAGGGTCAACAATGAAAGAGCAAACACAATCTTCCAAGCCTTATGGTACCTGCCAATCTAGAATTGAAATGCCATAAAAGTATGAGGTTAAGGTTTCATTTGTACATAGAAAACTGAAAGAAAGTACAAAACATCACACATGCAGAATTGCGTAAAACGCTCATGCGAATTACATTTAAAAACGGAAGTTTACCTTAGTTTTATGTAAAATTTCAATGTTTTTAAGACCAGCTGGAAATACACGGAACCACATAATACCGGGGCCCAAATTACCGGTGTTTTAATCTTTTAAGACTAAACTACGGAGGTTCTGTTACAACCTTTAGAAAATGTTCCTTCCAACGTTTAACAGGACGGTCTAAAGATATTCGTCATTTTGGTAGGTGGTCATATTCATTAAATTTACAATAATACACTATTTATCTAACACAGTCGCATGGGTCGGGTGACCGTACATGGTGTCTGAAAAAAACCTGATGTGTTCCATTCACAAAACTTTCTCTACATCTCTGCAACAAATTATTGTTAAAAAACTTATGCTTCTATTTACTTCATGCTAATCGAGAAGAAATTAGCAGAAATAGCCTTATTACTTGCTTCCTTGTTAGTAGAAGCGAAATAAGGGTAATCCCATAGGTTAAGTGATAGTCAAAAGCTAGTTTCTATGTAAAAGAAGTTCCTTTGTTTGTATGGACAGGTGTAGACAAATTTTTGTATACGAAAAGTATGTTTTTGAAAGCTGAAAAAAAAGGAATATTTTAAAAACGATCAACTCCAATAAAAAAAAGCTGATGTGTTCCATTCACATGACTTTCTATATATCTCTACCACAAATTATTGTTAAAAGTTTATGATTCTATTTACTTCATGCTAATCGAGAAAATATCAGCCGAAATAGCCTATTACTTGCTTCCTAGTAAGTAGAAGCGAAATAAGGGAGTACTGTTGGTTAAAGGAATGGTCAAAAGTTGGTTGCTATGTGACTGAAGTTCCTTTCTTTGTATGGACCTGAAATGTTAAATTCCTGTATGAGAAAAGTATGTTTTTAAAGCTGAAACCAAGAAACAAGGAGTAACTCAAAACGATCTACTCCACGAAAAAAATGTATATATCATAAATTGTGTGTTTTAAAGTGCTCTACATTTCTTGTGGTGTAAATTTTTGTCCATCTCTTACGGTTTAGCAGTTATGCAAAATTCCGTAAAATCCATCCGGAATAAAGAAATCTTCAGAAGCTATTTCCAGAAAATTCAAGATATACATTTTATTTGCCGTGTAAGTATCTTTAATATATGAAATTTTAATCAAAATCGTTAAGAGCCATGTTTACGAAAATCTACATTTTCGAAAAAAGTTCCATGCAAAGGGTAGTTTGGAGTGGGGGGATTTTTCTCAAAATTTTCGTGTCGCATCCCTGGAAGATACTAAACTTAAATACCAGGTTAGGTATTTTAGCTACTTTTCGTTTTTGAGTTATCGTGTTCACAGATACACGGACACACACGGACCTTTTTCTGAATATGCCTTTTTTGGATACAGGGGGTACTAAAACATGTATTTCCGGTGAAATCTGGATATCGATTTTTTGGGTGGAATACAATGTTTCTCTATCTCTATCCCTATGTACATTATATATATGGTGCTAGAGAGAGTAAAAAGTATATTACATAAATTGTGTGTTTTTACGTGCTCTACATTTTTTACATTTAAAGTTTTCGTCTATCTCTTCCGGTTTAGCAGTTATGCAAAATTCCGTAAAATTCATCCAGAATAAAGAAGTCTTTAGAGGCTATTCCCAAAAAATTCAAGATATTCATTTTATTTGTCGTGTAAATATGTTTAATGTATGACATTTTAATCAAAATCGTTAAACCCATTTTTGAGAAATTCATAATCTTCGAGAAAAGTTCCATGTAAGGGGTAGTTGGAAGTGAGGGGATTTTCTTGAAAATCTTCGTGTCGCATCCTTAGAAGATGCCTAATCCAAATACAAAGTTTGGTTTTCAAATGTTTTTTCCTTTTTGAGCTATGCTGCCCAAAGGCGCACACACACACACAGGCAGACAAATCGACAGACAGACACACACACGGACTTGTTTCTAAAAATGATTTTTTTTTTGGATTCAGGGCTCTCAAAACATATACACCCGGTGAAATCTCGGTAACGAATATAAGGTTAGAATACAATACCTTCTCTATACACTATGTACATAGCACGCATAGTGAAATTAATACTTGAATTTAAAATATTATCTACATGTCACTTTTTATATCTTTCTAACTTTGGAAATACGTACACAGACACATACTCACGCTCGGGTGCTACGACAACAGAACCACAGAACAATAAAAGAAAGAACACGCTGATATCTCTCTCTCTCTCTCTCTCTCTCTCTCTCTCTCTCTCTCTCTCTCTCACACACTCACACACACACACACACTTGCACTCACTACTACACCGCGTATTCATACATATAGATTACTCAAACAGCAAATAGGTCTAATCAATATTTCCACAAATATTTTACCTCTTAGTGCACGTACTTCCATTAAGTTTGTGCCCAGGCTTGGCCGGTTTTGGCGGTTTAGAATCAAATTCCAGAATGCCGTCCTTCGTCTGTTCGAAGCTAAAAATACTTCCGGCTATAATTGTTTCCTAACATTCTCCATCTGCACGCAATCTGCCAAAATATGCGTCCAGTCTTTTTGATCTCCGCATAATGGGCAAATCCCCCTATCAACTTCATCAACTGCGAGTTTTCCATCCTGCTAACAACCAATTCTAAATATATGTTTCTTTACCCCACCCGTATTTATTTCGTTTTGTAACTACAATGAGGATTTTTTTCTACATTCATTATCTATTTCTTGCCTGTTTGTATCGCATAGTCGACTTTTTATTTTCTCTATACGCACTATGTACATAGTGTATAGAGAAGGTATTGCACTCCACCAAAAAAATCGATACCGAGATTTCACCGGAAATATATGTTTTAGGGTACCCTTTAACTAAAAAAAGCATTTTCGGAAAAAGTTCCGTGTGTGTGTGTATGTGTGTGTATGTGTGTGTGTGTGTGTGTGTCCGTGTGTCTGTGAACACGATAACTCAAAAACGAAAAGTAGGTAAAATACCAAACTTGGTATTTAAGTTTACTACCTTCCAGGGATGCGACACGAAGATTTTGAGAGAAATCCCCCCACACCCAACTACCCTTTACATGGAACTTTTTTCGAAAATTTTGATTTTCTAAAAAAATGGCTCTAACGATTTTGATTAAAATTTCGTGTATTAAAGATATTTACCTGACAAATAAAATGTATATCTTTAATTTTCTGGGAATAGCCTGTGAAGAGTAGTTTATTCTGGATGGATTTTACTGAATTTTGAATTACTGCTAAACCGTAAGAGATGGACAAAATTCTACTACACAAAAACTGTAGAGCAAGTTAAAACACACAATTTATGTTATATACATTTTTTTCGTGGATTTCGTCGTTTTTTTGACATTCCTTATTTTTGGTTTCTGCTATGAAAAACATACATTTTTCATACAGGAATATGTTAGCTGCGTCCATACAAACAAAGGAACTTCAGTGACATAGCAACCAGCTTTTGATTATCACTTTAACCTATGGTACTCCCTTATTTCACCTCTACTTACAAGGAAGCAAGTATAATGGCTATTTCTGCATGATGAAATATGGCTATTAGCATGAAGTAAATAGAAGTATAAGCTTTTTAAGAATAATTTGCTGCAGGGATATAAAGAAAGTGATGTGAATGATACACATCAGACTTTTTACTTTATTCACCTCGTTATAACTATTTTGGTACCCCTTTTGCCAAATGTCGTTTAAGCCAATCTTTGATAACCTCCGTTGTAGCCCGGATGCCTACCATTTTGGGTGCTCTATGTTATTCATCTGATGCCGATAACATATTGCCCTTAGAGTTGTTTGGTCACCTTTAATTATTCGGAGCTATAAACAGTTTTGTACGGCTCCGATACCCGGGGTTGTTGACGCGTTTGGTGTTGACGAAAGGCCGTGGAATCAAATACCGCTATGGACATGTGTGTGTTCTGTGTTTGTGTTCTATCTAAGCCATTTCACCCCCCTGGCCAATTGGGTTTTGCCTGACGGTCAAAATGTGTATTAAAAAACAAAAAGATGTAATCCATTCACATGACTTTCTCTACATCTCTGCAACAAATGTTTGATAAAAAGCTTATGCTTCTATTTACTTCATGCTAAGTTAGAAAAAAATAGCAGAAATAGTCTTATTACTTGCTTCCCTGTAAGTAGAAGCGAAATAAGGAAGTAACATAGGTTAAAGTTTTTAAGGCTGAAACAAAAAACAAGGAATATCTAAAAAACGAAGAACTCCACGAAAAAAAACCACATAACATAAATTGTGTGTTTTACTTTGCTCTACATTTTTTGTGTAGTAAGGTTTTGTGTATCTCTTATGAATTACCAGTTACACAAAATTCCGTAAAATTCATCCAGAATAAAGTAGTCTTCAGAGAATATTCCCAAATAATTCAAGATATACATATTATTTGTCAAGTATATATCTTTAATATATGGTATTTCTATCAAAATCGTTAGAGCCATTTTTTATAAAAGCAAAATTCGAAAATTTTTCTATGTGAAGGGTAGTTCGGGTGCGGGGATTTTCTTGAAAATCTTCGTGTCGCATTCTTGGAAGATACTGAACTTTAATACCAAGTTTGGTACTTAACGGTCTTTTCGTTTTTGAGCTCTGCTGCCCACATACACACACACACACACACACACACACAGAGGCAGTCAGACACTCACACGAACATTTTTCTAAAAATGCTCTTTTTGGATTCACGTGGTCTCAAAACATGTATTTCCGGCGAACTCTCGGTATCGAATTTTTGGGTACAATGCAATACCTTCTATATACACTATGTACATAGTACGTATGGAGAAAGTAAAAATCTAATGAGTTCCATTTACATGATTTTCTCTGCAACAAATTATTGTTCAAAAGCTTATTCTATCTACTTCATGCTAATTGTGATAAGCATTGGTAGAAATACATTAATACTTGAGTAGTTGGACCAGTCGCCTCTCATCTAGGCGGCCGAAGCAGCGTCTGGGCGACTTTTCTCCGGGTGCTCCAGCTTGCACCTTTCATCAATGTCCCTTACATTTCATATCATCCACTTCCTATGTTCATGCCTGGGTACGGGCCGACCCCTCGTAATAGGCTCTCATTCTGTAGTTCGTGCCGTAGACTCCCCGACAGGCTTCTGACCTCTAGACATTGGCTTGTAAGACCGCATCAATCCTTTAAATACGGGGAGGGTAAGCCGATTACAAAATAAAATGAGCATCTCATAGCCTCTGAAGTACTCTTCTTTCCGGATTTTTTTTTTCATAACCGGTAAATCGTAAGAGATAGACATAATTTAAGACACAAAACATCTACATCTCGATAAATACTCAATTTATGTCTGATGCATTATTTATTTGATTTATTTTTTAAATATTTCTTGCTATTGGTTTCAATTTTAAAATATACTTTTCTCAAACGGAAAGTCGTGTTTGCATATTTCTTTTATTTTACTCCTGGGCATACAAATAAAACTGAATTTCAGAATCATCACATAGTGAAAGCTTTTAAAGGACCTAACTGTCGCTTTAGTCTGGCCTGTTCTATCATTTCTCTTCTACTTCCAAGGAAGCAAAAAATAAATCATTTTCTAACCTTTATCTCGATAAGTAAGAAGTACATAGAAGCATAAGCTTTTGTGAGAATATTTTACAGAACAGGTAGAGAGGGTAATGTGAATGAAAAGCATCCGATTGTTACCTTTGTTTGTAATGTAATACTCACTCAATTACCATGTTCGTGTATTTCTTTCAGCAGTCTGACACTGTTTTTGGAGTTACTCCAAATACAAATGCTGATATAATCTTGCTCAACAAGGAGAATCTGTGTTCGCCATGTCCCTTGTAATTTATATAACAAAGAGAACAACGTTTTCAGGGCCCTTTCGTCCAACTGTTCATATTGCTTGTCTTACGCCCCCTCCCCTTTTCTTCGCTCGGGCCGGGGAACAGACCTCTGTTCATCAGTGTGGGTTTGAGAACCAGACTTTTGCCATCAAACCAACAGGAGAAAGACACGTCTACGAGGTGTTTTATACCACTCGGATAAAATGCACCCCTTCCGCCACTCTCTTTGTACTAGCTAATAAGAGATTAGTTCAGTCACAAAATATTTGGGATATATTTTATAAAAACCTGATGTGTTCCATTCACATGACTTTCTCTACATCTCTGCAGCAAATTATTTTTAAAAAGCTTAAGCTTCTATTTACTTCATGCTAATTGAGAAAACATTAGCAGAAATAGTCTTATGACTTGCTTCCATGTAAGTAGAAGGGAAAAAGGGATTACCATAAGTTAAAGTCATAGTCAAAAGCTGGTTGCTATGTGACTTAAGTTCCTTTGTTTGTATGGACAGCAGTTGACAAATTCCTGTATGAGAAAGGTATGTTTACTAATCCTGAAACCCAAAATCAAGAATATCTTAAAAACGATCAACTCCACGAAAAAATGTTAATAGCATAAATTGTGTATTTTAATGTTCTCTACATTTTCTGTGTTTTAAGGTTTTGTCCATCTCTTACGGTTTAGCATTTATGCAGAAATCCGTAAAATTCAGAGGCTATTTCCAGAAAATTCAAAATATACATTTTACTTGTCAAGTAAATATCTTATACATACGAGATTTTAATCAAAATTGTTAGAACCATTTTTTAGAAAATCAAAAGTATCGACATTTTTCCAAGTAAAGGGTAGTTTGGGGTGAAGGGATTTTCTTGAAAATCTTCGTGTCGCATCCTTGGAAGATACCAAACTTAAATATCAAGTTTGGTTTTAACGGTCTTTACATTTTTGAACTATGCTGCCCACAGTCACACACCCACACACACACACACAAACATTTTTCTAAAAATGTTTTTTTTTTGGATTAAGGGAGTATCAAAACATATATTTCCGGTGAAATCTCGGGACCGAATTTTTGGGTGCAATACAATGGCTACTTTATACACTATGTACATAGTTGGTATAGAGAAAGTAAAAAGTTTCTGACAAAATTAAATATAGGGAGTATTATAGGAAACCAAAAGCCTCAGCTCGATTTTATCCAGACAGCATACGAAAGGCCTTGAGATTGTTCGGTGTTGTCCCACAGCATGTTCATGTTTATAGTCCTTGCGAGTTTTATGCAGAACCCTAAATTTTATGGCTTTTGAAAGTTTTGGAGACAGTAGCTGTCTATGGGAGAAAACAAAGGGCAAATTTGAGTAAGATAGCAAAAAAAGGGAAAGCCAAGTTTTAATAGATATTACAAAAGGTTAGACAATATCTATAGCTCAAAACACAATACGACAAAACTATACCAACGCGTTACTAAGGCCAGACAAAAGACAAAAAAAGGTCCTGTTAAGTTTCTTAATTGTGTTCAATTTAAAACTTCGATATAAATTCATCGTAAAAATATATTTTGACTTACCTGAACAATTTATTTTAAAGAGATCTGATGTGTTTCATTCACATGACTTTCTCAACATCTCTACAACAAGTTATTGATAAAAAGCCTATGCTTCTATTTAATTCATGCTCATAGAGAAAAAATTAGCAGAAATAGTCTTATTACTTGTAAGTAGAAGCGAAAACAGAGAGTACCACAGTTTAAAGTGATAGTCAAAAGCTGGTTGATATGTGATTGAAATTCCTTTGTTTTTTTACACACGAGTTGACCAGTTCTTGAAAAGTATAAGCTTCTCAAGGCTGAAACCAAGAACCAAAAACAAAGAATATCTAAAAAACGTTCATGTGAAGGGTAGTTGGTGCTGGGGGGATCATCTTGAAAACCTCCGTGTCGCTTCCTGGGAAAATACTGAACTTAAATACAAGTTTGGTATTTAACTGACTTTTCGTTTTTAAGCTTTGGTGTCCATACTCACACACTTACAAACACACACACATGCGGACCTTTTTCCAAAAACAAAACACGTATTTCAGAAGAAATCTCAGTCTCGAATTTTTGGGTGCAATACAATACCTTCTCTATACACTATGTACATAGTACGTGTAGAGAAAGTAATAGTTTACTTTGTATGGGTTCTTTTCTACGAAATGTCATAATTTTAGTTTCATTGGTGTTTTCACTTATGGTAATCGTATTGCACAGGTTCTTCTTTCTGCTGTATTTTGTTTTTAAATACAGCCTATACTTCTGTAGCTGTTATACGTAGCAGGGAAAATAAAATCAAAACACAAAAGTGTTTTCCAGTAATGAATAACACACAAACCAACGAACTGGGGAATATAATATGATACTGTGGATAGAGATATTGTTCCAAATGACAGTAATAGTCACATTTTCCGTGTGCACATTGCTTACCAAATGAAACGTTAGACGATTTTAACAACTCTTGTTATGGTCGTGGTGTTGAATTTCTTTTCCGTACAAACAAAGCAGCGGTCTGGACTGACAGGTAGATGCGGCGAAGCCCAATAAATCGATGGTGGGTCACATGAAGTCAGATGGGTCGTTAATTTAGCCGTCGAGGCGCGGGCATGTTCTAGGTCACTGGAGCGGGGCATCATGCAGTCATTTCGTTTTCAGAAACATGCTTTGTGAACCTCTGACCCTAAGCCAAGAAACACTGGCGATACATGCACATTGTTACGTGTCTGTGATGTTTGCAACGTAAACATGCTTTCCTCTCTCGTGTTACATAATCTGCTTTTTAAATCACGTGGGACTTACATCTTAGGAAATTAATTTTCAAGGTTTTACATATGCAATAATTCATATACACGCACATGGGGTAATATTCTGACAAAATACAGCGAAACGGAAATATTAAAAATCGTATGTCTTCCATTCACATGGCTTTCTGTACATCTCTGCAACAAATTATTGTTAAAAAGCTTATTCTTCTATTTACTTCATGCTAATCGAGTAAACATTAGCATAAATAGTCTTATTACTTGCTTCCTTGTAAGTAAAAGCGAAATAAGGGAGTAGCATTGATTAAAGTGATAGTAAAAAGCTGGTTGCTATGTGACTGAAGTTCCTTTGTTTGTATGGACAGGAGTTCACAAATGTTCTCTAAAAGGAATATCTCAAAAACGCTCCACTCTACGAAAGAAACGTATATGACATAAATCGTGTGTGTTAACGAACACTGCATTTTCTGTTAAGTAAGTTTTTGTCTATCTTTTACGGTTTGCTAGTTATATAAAATTCCGTAAAGTTCATCCAGAACAAAGTAGACTACAGAGATTATTCCCAGAATATTCAAGATATACATTTTATTTGTCATGTAAATATATGTTATATACGAGACATATTTTCAAAAATATTTTACATGTAAAAGTTAGTTGGGGATGGGAGGATTTTCTTGGAGATTTTCTTGTCGCATGCTTGAAAGATACTAACTTAAATACCAAGTTTTGTATCTAACGGAGTTTTCGTTGTTGAGATATGTGTGCACATACACACTGACAGACAGACACGCACCTGGACATTTTTTTAAAAATTGCTTTTTGTTTTTTTTTTTGGATTAAGGAGATCTTAAAACATATATATCCGGTGAAATATCAGTATCGAATTTTTGCGTGCAGTAAAATACCTTCTCTATACACTATGTACTTACTTAGCACGAATAGAGAAATTTAAAAAGTAGTATTTACCATTTCATTTTGTAGACTCCAGAAACGTAGGACTTAGACGCAATTTTGGAAGCTGGATATCATAAAATGAAGTTATTACTTTCTCTAGCGCATATGTGGAAACGTAGTACACCCAAAAAATGTTATATAATATTTCACCGGAAATGTGTTTTGAGGCCCTCAGAATTAAAAAAAATAGAAATAGGACTGTGTATGTGAGTGACATTGTAAATTAAAATTTTTGATTGGTCCATTCAAATAGTCATCACCTGCGATGCCGTGTGTAGTAAAACTGGGTTTTAAACACTATCCAAAAAATACCTTCCCATTAGGGAGTTGTTCGGAGGACTCTGAGCAAAATTAAGCGGTATTTTCGCCTAATATAGAATGGGACGGTAAAAGCCACAGCGTCCACAAATAAAACCCAATTTGCAGAGTCTATGTACAACCTGAAGCTAGTGATAATGTACTGTATACTTTATATTGTGCCATTACCACTTTAAATCTGTCTTGTGTGTATTAATTCTACGTCGTTTCGTTTAATATCTTTGTTACCTTTGTCAAAGAAATATGAAGTTGTCCCCTTTGTGTTTCGAAGCTTACTTTTCTTCTTTCTCTGTCTTTTCTTGCACACTCAGCCTTTCCATATCCTTGTTTTGCATTTGGTGTGCTCTGTAGAGTTCACCCCGGATTCGATCACTGTTTCCCAGGTGAAATTTTCCGGGTGAATGAGCGCTCCGGTGTAGTGTAGTGGTACCATCATTAATTCATATGATAGCTTGGGTCTTAAAGGCTTAGGGCTCGTTGCTAGGGAACGTTGCTACTTAAGCCTGTGAGCCTCTGGCTAAGTTTTTATTTTGATTAATGACCCATACACTAACAGTTTCTCTACCACACATTGTAAGTAATTACAAATGATCACATATCTCTGTAATATAGTGTAATGCGCAAAAATACGGAATGATTTTACAATTTTATTAACAGCTTCATAAATATCGATCTTCCCAAAGCAACATCTCTCTAAGTAAAAAATCTGATGTGTTCCATTTACGTGACTTTCACTACCTCTCTGCAACAAATTATTGTTAAAAAGCTTATGCTTCTATTTACTTTATGCTAATCGAGAAAAAAATTAGCACAATTATTACTTGCTTCCTTGTAAACAGAAGGGAAATTCCTGTATGAGAAAAGTATAAGTTTTTCTAAGCTGAAACCAAAAACAAGGAATATGTCAAAAACGATCAACTCTACGAAAAAAATGTAGATAACATAAATTGTGTGTTTTAACGCGCTCTACATTACTTGTGTGTTAAGTTTTTCTCCATCTCTTACGCTTTAGTAGTTATACAGAATTCATCCAGAATAAAGTAGTCTTCAGAGGCTATTCCGAGGAAATTCAAGATATACTTTTTATTTGTCAGGTAAATGTCTTTAATATACGATATTTTAATCACATTCGTCAGAACCATTTATATAAAATCAAAATTTTCGGAAAAAGTCCATGTAAAGGGTAATTGGGAGTGGGGTGATTTTCTGAAAATCTTCGTGTCGCATCCTTGGAAAATACTAAAGCTAAATACCAAGTTTGATTTTTAACGGACTTTTCGTTTTTGAGCTATTCTGCCTACAGACAGACAGACAGACACACACACGCACACACACATACTCACCTTTTTCTGAAAATGTTTTTTTTTTTGATACAGGGGGACCCAAAACATGTATTTCCGGTGAAATCTCGGTATGGAATTTTTGGGTGCAATTCAATACCTTCCCTATACACTATGTACATAGTAAGTAAAAATCTGAAGTATTTCATTCACATAACTTTCTCTAGTGCTCTACAAACTTCTTACAAAAGATTTCTACACCATGCTAATCGAGATAAACATTACCAGAATGTTCTTATAAGAAGGGAACTGAAGGAATGCGCTATGCTAAACCGATAGTCAAATGTTTTAAAACTGCCGATATGCAATTGTCATTGCACATTGCTTATTTGCTTGCCCAGGAGCAGAACAAACGAAAAGTGAACACTTCGTGTCTAAAAAAGTATAGGTAAGTAATTGAAACTAATAACAAGGAATATCTCGGAAACGGTTATCTCCGCAACAAAAACGTAAGGAGAAAAATTGTGTGTTTTGTCGATCTCTTATAGTTTAGCAGTTAAGTAAAATTCAGCAAAATTCATATAGGATAAAGAGGTCTTCAGAGGATATTCTTAGAAAATTCAAGATATACAGTTTATTTGGGATGTAAATATCTTTAATATACGGGATTTAAATTAAAATTGTTATAGCCATTTTTGAGATAGTCAAACTTTTCGAAACATTTTCCATGTAAAGGTTAGTTTGTGGTGAAGGGATTTTTCTTGAAAATCTTGATGTATTCTTGAAAGATACCAAGCCTAAATACCAAGTTTGATATTTAACGGTCACAGTGGAACTGTAACATATAATAATTTTTCTTTCTCTAGCACATATGTATAATGTGAAAAGATATTGTATTCCACCCAAAAATTCCATACCGAGGTTTCATCGAAAATATATATCTTGGGGATCACTGAATCCAAAAGAGGAACATTTTAGAAACAGGTCAACGAGTGTGTACATTTACTTGTTTTTGAGAGTATTTAGCGTCTGATTTTGTTACTATGGCACCAGAGGCAATGGAATTGATAATAAATGAAATGAAAATGGAGCACCGGTGAAATGTCATGTCGGGGGAAACCGAGAATCAGGGTAAAACCAGCCCCTGTGCCGCTTTGTCCACCACAGATCCCACATGCGGTCGCTTGGTATCAAACCCGAGCCGCCGAGGTAAGAGGCGAACGATCTAATAACCTGGCCACGGCGCAACTGTATGTGTGTGCATGCGCGCGCATGCCTGTGGGTAGCCTTACTCAAAAACAAAAAGTCTGTTAAATACAAAAGGTTGTATCTTCCAAAGATGCCACACAAAGATTTTCAGAAAAACCCTACCACCACTACCCATTACAGGAAACATTTTTCGAAAATGTTGATTTTCTCAAACATTGCAATAACTATTTTGATTAAATTGCTGTATATAAAGAATTTTTAATGACAAATAAGTGCATACTCTGATTTGTTTGGAAGTAGCTGCTTAAGTGTTCTTCATTGTGAATGACTTTTGCATAACGGGCAACCATAAGCCTACTTATGAAACTCTGATGTATTCCATTTACATGACTTTCTCTCCATCGCTGAAACAAATTATTGTTTAAAAGCATATTCTTCTATCCACTTTATGATAATCGAGATAAACATTAGCATCCATTGTTATAATTACGTGTTTCCTTGTAATTAGAAGGAAAGTGAGGGAATACACTAGGCTAAAATGAATGTCAACTCTTTTAAAAGCTGGTAGCCTTGTGGTTGAAACCCGTTTCTATACAGGGCCAGAAGTTAACAACTTTCTATTTGAGAAAAGTTCAACTATTTTAAATCTAAAAGAAATAAAAAGAAATATCTCCGATATGGTCAGTTCCACGAAAAAACGTATTTTACATAAATTGTGTGTTTTAACGTGATCTATATTTTTTGTGTAATAAGTTTCTAATATCTTTTACAGTTTACCAGGTACGCAAAATTCAGCAAACTTCATTCAAAATAAAGAGGTACTTACAGACCATGTCCAGAAAATTCAAGATATACGTTTTATTTGCCATATAAGCATCTTTAATATATGGCATTTTAATAAAATTCCTTAGAGCAATTTTTGAGCAAATCAAAGTTTTCGAAACTGTTCCATGTAAAGGGCCGTTTGGGTGGGGAGATTTTCCTCAAAATCTTCATGTGGTAGCCCTGGAAGGTACTAAGCATAAATACCACTTTTGGTATTTTACCGACTTTTCGTTTTTAACTTACCCGTTTCACAGGTACACGGAAATACACGCAAGGACCTTTTTACAAAAAAAAAAAAAAACATTTTTGGTTACAGTGACCGTAAAACGTGTATAACATGTGAAACTCGGTATCGAATTTTTAGGTGGAATGCAATACCTTCTCTATGCACTGTAAATAAAGTAAAACATGTAAATCGCATAAAAACACACAATTTATATCATATGCATATACATTTTTGTAGAGCTTATCATTTCTGAGATATTCGTGTTATTGGGTTCAGTTTTAAAATGTTGAAACTTTTCTCAAACGGAAAGACCTGATCCATTTAATACCTCTATTTCTTACGTTTGTCTATGGAAAGAGAACAGAATTTCAGTGACAATCGCATTTAAAAAAACTTACTGTCACTTTAGCCTTGTGTTTATCTTTGTTTTCCTTCTACTTAAAGCAGCTAAATAATAGTACCATTTTGGTAATGTTAATATATGTTATAGGTAATAATAATTCTCACTTTAAGAATAGTTTGTTTGCATAACAAATTAAGAGAGTCACGTGAATGGGATACATCAGATTGTTTGGTCTTTGAACTCGACGAGTTGAGCAAGTGTTCCATTCGCATGACTTTCTCTACATCTCTGTAACAATTTATTGCTAAGAACAACTTATTCTTCCATTTACATCATGTTAATGGAGATAAAATTAGCAAACATTTAAGTAGAAGGAAAATAAGGGAATACATTAGGTTAAAGCAACAGTCAAATCTTTTAAAAGTTCGTTGCTATGTTTCTGAAATCGTTTCTTTGTATGGCCAGTAGTTGACAAATTCATAACTCCATGGCACGACAGCTCACGGGAACCTTGGCCTACCGCCCGGCCGCTGCGCCCCCATCACGGTCCACTACAGACGTAATGGATGGGGTGCAGTATTGGAGGGTGAGACGAGGTCAGCGCCTCGAGTCCCCCCCGGCCGGTGAATGCGGTCCTCATGACCTGGAGCCGCTAGTTCTCCATCAAGTAGCTTCTCAATTGGCCCCCCAGGACCTTAAGAGGCTGAGTGCACCCCGGGCCAGGTCTCTCAGCGGGTGAAAATTCCCGCTTGGTAAGCAGTTGACAAATTCCCGTATGAGAAAATGGTAAGTATTTAAAGCTGAAACAAATAACAATCACAGAAGCTGTCCACTCTACAACAAAAACATATATACCATAAGCTAATTGGTTTAACGAGATCTACATTTTTGTTTATCTCATACGGTTTACTAGTGATGCAAAATTCAGCAGAACTCATCCAGAATAAACGGCTCTTCAGAGAATATTCTGTACATTTGTCAAGCAAATGTATTTAATATACGATATTTTAATCAAAATGTTAGTGGTTTTTGAGAAAATCAACGTAAAGGGTAGTGTGGGGAGTCGGAAAATCTTCGTTTCGCATCTACTAAAAGTTTGGTATTTAACGAGCTTTTTGTTTTTGAGCTATGCTAGCTTGCGCGCGCACACACACACACAGATCTTTTTCTAAAAATGCTCTTTTTGGATCCAGGGGATGCCAGTTGATGTGTTTCCGGTATCTCCGGTATTTCATTTTTGGGTGGGATGCTATAGATTCTTTATCCACTATGTACGAGGGTCATTCAGAAAATTACGACGATTTGGCATTGCTAAATAATAACGAAAGATATCAACATAAAACTTTATTTTCAAAGCTACAGTATTTTACTTTATTTGTCAACGCAATTTCCATTCTGTTAGGAGATTATTGTCACGTGGTACCAGTTTTTCAATGCCGATGTCACACTTTTCTACCTCCAAAGAACTTATTCGTATAATGATAACATAATGAACGAGTCTTCAATGAGGAAATGGCGCATAATTTGCGAGTAATCATGGAAGAACCAATGTGCCCGACAAAGACTAGAGTGGAAGTTCATCAACCTTTATGAAGGAATTGAAAGCAAATGATGAACAAATTAAGAAAAACCAATATTTCACTTGGTCACCATACTTTTTGGGTGGAAAATATTTCACAACCGGTGAAAACCTCATCTTTTCTCAGATCTTTAGTGGTGGAAGAGTTTACATAGGTATTGAAACACGGTACCACGCGATAATGAATACCTTGATAGTAATAACGATTACGTTGAGAAATGCAGTAAAGAACAGTAACTTTCTAAATAAACTTTTGTGTTCAAATCTTTCATCATTATGTAGTTATACCAAAACGTTGGTTACTTTCTGAATAGTCCTCATACATAGTAGGTAGACGTAAAAGTTATACAGAGGTAAATTTCACTTCGCGATTAAATACAGGATGAAATCTAGCACGAGTAATAATTGCATTAATTAAACTGCTATGAATTTTCCCTGAGAGCTGGAAACTAATGAGACTTTGCTCCCGTCAGCGACAGTAAATCTGCACACTATAGTTTAAAACACCTCAACTGTCTCTTTATATAATATTCCACATCTGGTGTTCTGGAATAAAAATAGAAATTAATTCTGAACAATCCTATGGATTAATTTTAAAATTTATTAAAGACGTATATCATTATTTCATGGAATTTTGGCAAATTGCTAAAGGTACTTTTTCTTTTGATTACAGAAGTTCTGCTGCCTAAATCCTGGAACTCCAAATTTGCGGAGGTAAGTTTTTACTTTCACTTGCGGAAGTTTTCTTTACCCTATTATTTACGTTGTCCATTTTAAAATAGCTGCACGGGTTGGAAATTTACAATCATGCTACATTGTTTAATTAAATATACTCGGCGTTGGATCAGTTTATTTTTAAATAAAATTGTTAGGTTGACTCAATAAACGTAATTTGTAATATTATATTATAAAAATTGTTTCCTTTATGAATATTAAAATATATGCAATAACTAATGGTCTCATAAAACGGATGTCTCAGCACATATTCCTCAAATTTCCATGGCAGCTGTTCTTTAACCATTAAGGAATCAACTAATTGATAAATATTGTATGGCCTCCAGGTTTCCCAGATTTATGTTTATACATACTTTCTTTGCAAGAAGTTGAAATAAAATGTCTGTTCAGTAGTCCATAAGCTCATGTATAATTTAAAGGCAATCAATATCCATTAAGAAACGAGTGCTATTTCAGTTAAAAAGCTGCAGAAATCGGTGGACGATAAGCATAGCACGCTGGCAGATTGTTATCCCAAAAATGGTCATTTGTATGACCTAATATTCCGATAATTATATGTGTTTCTAAATAAAATAGTGTTGTGTGAAAAATAAAGTGGAATGGTTCGAGAAGGTGTATATATTTTAAACATAAAAGTTCAATAAATAGTGGCAAACTCCTTTAAGGGGGCAAGGTAGTCTAAACATACAGAAATTACACTTTGAGTTAAATTACCACTGCTCTTAAAGCATTCAAATGTTTTTTTCAGAAAGTTGTATGAATTATTCTATAAATCATAACAATTATTTCAAGTGGTAGCTTGCATTAATATTAAATGGTTGAGTCTATAAAAAGTATTTCATTCAGCAGAAAAGTAATAAAACTTAGTCTTAAAACATGTGAATTCATGATCCTTTTTCTCTGATACTGCTTGCAGTACATAATCACACTATTGCATGCTTATTCTTAGTATAAACAGCTATCTTCTGAACCTGAATTATTTAGCTATTACACAACTTCAGTAGAAATTAAAACAAAATTATTTGCAAATTCAAAAACTAAAAATGTGAAAATTTTGCAATGTAGCTGCTTTCTTAATAAGATTACGATTGTGGTCTAGAACATTCAACTATATGTTGTATATATGTGCTCAAAATTTAAGCTTTCCAGTTCTCATACTTCCTGTGAAAAAGGCACATAAGTGTCCAAACATGCTGTTTTGAGAAAATTGAATGTAAAGATACAAATGTTCTAAAAAGAGGTTTAATATAACAGCTTTAAAGAAATTCAGATTAGAATTTAAATTATATTTAAACTGATTAAAATCCGCTTAGCTCCCCAAAAGTATACATTTTCTGACGCTAGAAATAATAGATATTTGGTGCGTCTAAAACAAAAAATGTTATTTTTTGCCATTTCAGAATACCTTGTCCCCTTAAAGGATGTACGAAATCATTACTTGAAAACATAAGCCGCTCAATTTCTAGCAGCTTGGAAGATTTAGTACAACGTTCAGTGGAAGCAGCAGCTCCTAATAAGTGCCCAGAAGAAGCTCTTAAAATGAAGGTCAAAACGTCAGTATTGCCAAAAGTGAGGCGATTTTCATCCGAAGCCAACCAAGTTAAAGTGCTTTCCTATTATTTTAGTATGCTACATTATTGCCATTAAGCTGCTAGATTTTTATTTAAATACATAATATAATTAATGTTCAGTGGTAATTGCAAAACAATGCTGTATTTGTTGCCATCTTTATCGAAAGACTTTATCCATATTAGTGTTTTATCAGCATCTTTTGGAATTGATTCATCAGTTGCTCCCATAGAACATTTGCATAGATCTCGAGCTTTTTATTAGGATATCGGGTTAGCAAATCACTCCAAAAAGCTGAAGGTTTCACTCATCTCGTATCGCTGCTTCTGCTCCCTCTATATACGTGGACAATTATGAAGTCATAAACCTCTGATCAAAATTTTGCGGTCACAAAAAGGTCCATAAATAATCGCATCAACTAATCGGCAGTCATTGCTAAAAATATTGTTAGCTGATCCAATGAAAAAAAATCTGATGTGTTTATTCACATGACTTTCTCTTCATCTCTACAATACATTATTGTTATACTTCTATTTACATAATGCTAATCAAGAAAAAATTCTCAGAAATATTCTTATTATTTGGTTCCTTGCAAGTAGAAGCGAAGTAAGGGAGTAACATAGGTTAAAGCGACAGTCAAAAGCTGGTTGCTATGTGACCGAAGTTCCTTTTCTATATGGACAGAAGTTGACAAATTCCTGTATGAGAAAAGTATAAGTATTTTAAAGCTGAAACTAATAACAAGGAATATCTCAAAAATGGCCAACTCTACGAAAAAGTATATATAACATAAATCATGTGTTTTAACGAGATCTACATTTTTTGTTATGTAAGATTTGGCCTATCTCTTACGGCTTACCAGTTATTCACATTTCCGCAAAGTTCATCCAGAATAAACATGTATTCCGAGGCTATTCCCAGAAAATTTAAGTTATACATTTTATTTGTCATGTAAATATCATAAATGTAAGAGATTTTAATCAAAATCGTTAGAGCCATTTTTGAGAAATTCCAAATGTTCGAAATTTTTTCCATGTAAAGAAAAGTGGGGGTGGGGGAGATTCCCTTGAAAATCTTCGTGTTGCATCCTTGCAAGATACCGAACTTAAATACCAAGTTTGGTATTTAACGGCCTTTTCGCTTTTGAGCTATGCTACCCACAGACATACATACAAACACACACACGGACAGTTTCCTAAAAACTCCAAATATGTATTTCCAGAGAAATCTTGGTATCGAATTTTTGGGTGCAATAAAATACCTTCTCTGTACACTATGTATATAGTACGTGTAGAGAAAGTAAAAATTATAATCGCCAGCTACGAAGATGATTCAATAAGTGCCCTATTAGGAAAAAGAATATTTTTTGTTCAAATACAAATTATTTATTTCTCTACATAGTCCCCACCCAATGTTCCTGAATTTTTCAACTCCTCCAAAAATGTGAATTTTCTAGCTGTGCAAAATAAGTCGCGTATTGATGATCACCTCATTTGATCTAGATGTTGTGTCCGTCAACCATATTTTCGAGTTTGAGGTTGCGCCAACAGTTGTCTTACACTCACATGACTTTCTCTAGCTGCTCTACAAACTTCTTACAGTGCACTAGGCTAAAGTGATAGTCACCTGTTTTAAAAGCCAGCATCATGCGATTGTCATTGCAAATCGCTTCTTTGCTTGGCCAGGAGTAGAACAATAGAAAAACGGACGCTTCATGTCTGGGAAAAGTATAAGTACTTCAGAATTGAAATTAATGACAAGCAATATATTGGAAACGGTTAATTCCACAACAAAAACGTAAGGACATAAATTTGTTGTTTTGACGAGATCTACATGTTTTGAGTGGTAACTTTTTGTCTATCTCTTACAGTTTAGTAGTTAAGCAAAATTCGGCAAAATGCATCCAGTATAAAGATATCTTCAGAGGCTATGCTCAGAAAATTCAAGACATACATTTCATTTGGGATGTAAATAGCTTTAATATACGGGATTTTGATCAAAATCGTTAGTCATTTTTAAGCAAATAAAAATTTTAAACAATTTTCCATGTTAAGGGTAGAAGGTGTTGGGGAGATTTTCCTGAAAATCTTCGTGTCGTATCCTTGGAAGATTATAAACCTAAATATCAAGTTTGGTATTTAACGGTCATTTCGTTTTGAGCTGTTGTCTACAGTCACACACGGACCTTCTTCTAAAAATGTTTTTTCGGACTCAGAGGACATATATTTCCGGCGAAGTCTCGATATCGAATTGTTGGGTGGAATGCAATACTTCTCTATCCCTATATATATATATATATATATATATATATATATATATATATTGTACATACGGGTATAGAGAAAGTAAAAAAAAAATATACTGAGTGTTAATGAACTACAGGGAAATAATTTCCGAGATTGTGCACGTGACTGATATAAGTAATTTGAGATCGGCGATGCATGGTCCCCGGATAAACATAACGCAACTACATAGCGTTAAACGTGGGGGAATCAGGTGCTGATAAGTCGGTGTTAAAGCAAATCAGGTTGAAAAATGGCTTAGAATGTCATTAAAACTGCTGCCCAAGTATATAAATATCGATTTTTAGCAGCTCGTTACTAGCGTTCTCAAGATTTAATGTCGCAAAAATCTGTAACATCTCGAACTAATCACTTGACAGTGCGACACTGAGCATTCAGTAACTACGTTCTTGAGTTATCTAACCTACTCTGGAGGCGTTTTTTCAACTGCTTTGATGGCTTAATGCTTAACACGGGAAGCTGTTATCACAAAGGTCATGAGTTCGTTTACTGTCATGGAGTAAATTCTTTTTACTATTATTTTTTTTTTTCATTCCAGACGAAGTGCCGCGATACGTGAACGAGACCTGAACTCGGAAACTATCTTTCACTTGAATATCATAACCATTTGCTAGAGAGGTACGCTGTAATATGTCCCTTCGTTTTTCGTGTTATGTTCTCGAATGGTTGATAAATTAGCCAGTGGCGTACTGGCACTTCAGAAACATATAGCTGTGACTTCGATATTTCAATAAAAGACCAAAAGTCTACTGTCTGAAAATATTTATTTAAGTAATCTACATATTCTGTGAAATTATTTCGGTGGTGCTCATTAACACCTGTGTGTGTGTGTGTGTGTGTGTGTGTGTGTGTGTGTGTGTGTGTATATATATTTTTTTTTCGACAAATGGTTGTCGCTGTTGTCGAATCTGGTCAGTAGTCAATTTTACTTTTTCTAAGAATTCAATGATTACGACGCTTCTGGTATCCCAAACAATCATCACATTCACTCTGCCGGCCGGGATCGTCTTTGCTCGATTGCAGCAGACTCAGCGGAAGCAAAACGCTGTTTGGGTTGTTGTTGATGATGAGTTTATGTCATCGGTGGTGACAACTCGAGCAAAAATTCCTTTTGGATTTCTCTTAAATAGTTCCAAACACAGTTTCGCAGTTTAAAGCGTACACGCTTGATCTCCCATTTATCACGCAAAATATAAATTACCATTGCCGTCGACACACCTATGGCCTCCGCCCCTCCGCGAAATTTCGTTCAACGATCAACGTTAATCTTTTCGTGGACGTTTTAATGACTACTTTGTAACTATATTGCCGGATGTTCTGTTGCTCATCATAAACGGATGTTTCGATACATCTAAATAAATATATAATTGTTATAGTAGGTGGTGGTAGGTCTCCATAAACAGCATTCAGCTTCGTTTTTGTCCTCTGTTATGATTTGGCATCCAAAAGTAAAAATCGAATCACTGAACGGTACTACACTTTTTGCATTTTAGTGAAAACAACTGACTGAAACTAACCTATGAATTAGTACCAAATTTGTTGTAGCGACGTGTAAAAGTGAGACTACACGATGGTAGCAACAACATGCATTAGCAACATCATCTATATTGAAACTCTCTCTTATAACCATATTCTTATGAATGAAAAAGTTGCTAGAAACACTTACAGTTATGTTATGGCCATGCTTAAGAGTGAGAACAAGTGCTTAAGTGTTAGAATGATACTTCAACTTAAATTTTGTTTGGCTAATATTAGTTATGAACGTTTAGGTAGACAGAGATTATTAACTAATAAAGAATTACTAAATTTAATACCAAGAATGGCATTATGATGATTTGTATTATCTTCTTGTAATATTGCAGCTCCTCCTTCTTTCAACTCAACCTGAACCGTACAAATTGACAAAATAAAAAACAAAATCTGATGTGTACCATTCACATAACTTTCTCCATATCCCTGCAACAAATAATTCTTAAAAAGCTTATACTTCTATTTACTTTATGCTAATCAGAAAAAAATAGCAGAAATAGTCTTAATTACTCGCTTCCTTGTCAGTAGAAGCGATTTAAGGGACAACTGTAGGTTAAACTGATAGTCAAAAGCTGGTTGCTATGTCAATGAAGTTCCTTTGTCTATATGGATAGGAGTTGACAAGTTCCTGTAACAGAAAAGTATACGTTTTTCATAGTAGAAACCAAAAATAAGGAATGTCACAAAAACGACGAACTCCACGAAAAAAATGTATATAACATAAATTGTGTGTTTTAATGTGCTCTACATTTTTTGTGTAGTAAGTTTTTGTCCATCTCTTACGGTTTAGCAGTTATTCAAAATTTAGTAAAATTCATTCAGAACAAAGTACTCTTCAGAGGCTATTGCCGGAAAATTCAAGATATACGTTTTATTTTTCAGGTAAATATGTTTAATATACGAAATTTTAATCAAAATCTTTAGAGCCATTTTTGAGAAAATCAAAATGTTCGAAAAAGTTCCATGTAAAGGGTAGTTGGGGGTGGGGGGATTTTTCTCAAAACCTTCGTGTCGCATCCCTGAAAGATACTAAACTTAAGTACCAAGTTTGGTATTTTACCGACTTTTCGTTTTTGAGTTATCGTGTTCACGGACACACACACACACACACACACACACACACACGGACATTTTTGTGAAAATGCTTTTTTTGGATATTGGGGACCCTAAAACATATATTTCCGGTGAAATCTCGGTATCGAATTTTTGGTGGAGTGCAATACTTTCTCTATACACTATGTACATAGTGCGAATGGAGAAAGTAAAAAAATGTAAAAGTGTTTAGTGTAAATAACAGAGTTAAGACAAATGAACTAAGGTGATTTTTCTCATTCATAGCTCAAATGTGGGAGATGTCAGTGTCTTATTGGGATTAAAAACTTGTAGTTATTATTATTATTATTATTATTATTATTATTATTCGAGATTATCGAGATTTCACCGGAAAAATACGTTTTAGGCTCTCCTGTATCCTAACAATATTTTTTATAAAAAGATCTGTGTTCCCCTGTGTCCGTGTGTCTGTGAACACGGTAATTCAAAAACGCAAAAAAAAAAAAAAAAAAAAAAAAAAAAGTCGTAAAACACCAAATTTGGTACCTAAGTTTAGTATCTTCCCGGGATGCGACACGGATATTTTAAGAAAAATTCCCGCATCCCAAACTATTTACATGGAAAAAAATTGAAAACTTTGATGTTTTCAAAAATGAGTTATGATATTTATTAAAGTACCGTATATTAATGATATTTATATTGCAAATAAAATGTATACCTTGAATTTTCTATGAATAGCCTCTAAAGACCTGAATGAATTTTGCTAAATTTTGCGTAGCTAGTAAGCCATTAGAGATGGACAAAAACTTACTACACAGCAAATATAAATCACGTTAAAACACAATTTATGTCATATGTGTTTTTTCCATGGAATTAGCCATTTCTTAGGTATTCCTTGGTATTTGTTTCAGATTTAACATACCTAAACTTTTCTCAACGGGGTTGTTAACTCCTTGCGCTGCTTAGATATGGTTTTCAACCATATTGCAACAGATTTTAAGATATTTGACTATTATCTAATCTAGTGTATTCCCTTATTTCTCTCCTACTTAAAAGGATAAAAGCAATTAAGACAATATTTGATGTTTATTTCGATTATCATAAAGTAGATAGAGGATTCAACTTTTGAACAATAATATGTTACAGAGGTGTAGAGAAAGTCATATGAATCGAGCATGCCAGATTTTTTTATGTTATTACTAAAACGTCTTTGCTTGTTCCCATTTAAAATTGGTTAATTTTAGTCTGAACTATTTTTACTTTCTCCATACGCACTATGTACATAGTGTATAGAGAAAGTATTGCACTCCACCAAAAAATTCGATACCGAGATATATGTTTTAGGGTCCCCAATATCCAAAAAAAGCATTTTCACAAAAAGGTCCGTGTGTGTTTGTGTGTGTGTGTGTGTGTGTGTGTGTGTGTGTGTGTCCGTGTGTCCGTGTGTCCGTGTGTCTGTGAACACGATAACTCAAAAACGAAAAGTCGGTAAAATACCAAACTTGGTATTTAAGTTTAGTATCTTCCAGGGATGCGACACGAAGATTTTGAGAAAAATACCCCCACCGCCAACTACCCTTTACATGGAACTTTTTTTCGAAAATTTTGATTTTCTCAAAAATGGCTATAACGATTTTGATTAAAAGTTCGTATATTAAACCATAGTTACCTGACAAATAAAATGTATATCTTGAATTTTCTGGGAATAGCCTATGAAGAGTAGTTTATTCTGGATGAATTTTACTAAATTTTGAATAACTGCTAAACCGTAAGAGATGGACAAAAACTGGCTACACAAAAATGTAGAGCACATTAAAGCACACAATTTATGTTCTAGACATTTTTTCGTAGAGTTCATCGTTTTTGTGACATTCCTTATTTTTGGTTCCTGCTATGAAAAACGTATACTTTTCTGTTACAGGAACTTGTCAACTCCTATCCATATAGACAAAGGAACTTCATTGACATAGCTACCAGCTTTTGACTATCAGTTTAACCTACAGTTGTCCCTTATTTCGCTTCTACTGACAAGGAAGCGAGTAATTAGACTATTTCTGCTATTTTTTTCTGATTAGCATAAAGTAAATAGAAGTATAAGCTTTTTAAGAATTATTTGTTGCAGGGATGTGGAGAAAGTCATGTGAATGGTACACATCAGATTTTTAAACACCTAACATAGCTTTTAAGCATGAGTACACGGCATTTCTTATGGTAAGCGCATTCCATTAAAATGTATTTTCTCAAACTTGAGTCTTTCCTCGCATAAAAAGACCCGTGAGGAATAACTTTGACTAGATTATTATGGAATTAAAATGTAAGTTGCTTAATACCTGTGTTTTATAATTTATTCTGAGTTTATATGAAAGTTAGTTACTTAGCAAGTGTGTGGAAATATAGATTGCAAATATAATATTTAAATCATTTGATATGTTTCATTCACATGACTTCCTCTATCTATTCTGCAGCAAACTACAGTTATAAAAGGCTACTCTTCTATCTACTTAAGGTAATCGAGATAACTACTGGCAGAAGTGGTCTTACTACTTAGTAAGCAGAAAGGCAATAAGGTAATACACTGAGTTAAAGCTATAGTCAAATTTTCTAAAGGCTGGTAGCTAAGCTATGGCCAGGAGTAAAACAAAAGAAAAACGACTGCCTTATCATTTAAGAAAAGTTTTAAGTATTGGAAAATTTACACTAATAATCCTTAACCCTAAAACATGTATATGACAAATTGTGTCCTTTTATGAGATCTACTTTCTGTTTGCTATGTAGTTTCTTTGTCTTGCATATTACCAGTTACTGAAAATGAACCAGGGTCAAGATAACTTCAGATGATTTAAAATACACGTTTTATATGTGATATAACTATTTGTTATATACGGTATTTTAATCAAAATTTCCGAAAATTTTACCTCTAAAGAGGTTCTATAAACTCTTTGTATCGCATCCTTAAATATCACCGGCATTTCGCTTTGATTTATGCTGTACACAGGCACACAGACCCACACGCATACACGCACGGACCTTTGTACACTGCTGTTTGTGAAAATTGCACCGAATAACTCCAAACTTGGTGGAAGTATAGAAGAGTGTGCAAGCAATAAGTGATTAGGTTTGCATAGAGATGGGGTATACGTAGGTTACTGATCTTGTCGATTCGACAAGATCAGTGTTGCACCAAATATAGTCAGTGCACAGCAGTCAAACAAGGTGGAAACAATAAATCGAGTGCCAATATGCCTCGTCAACGTCAAAGGGAGCCATATTGGCAAGTTAGTGATTTCGAACAGGGCAGAATTATCGATCTTCGGGAAGCGGGTTTATCATACCGTGACAGGGGACATGCTGCTACGATAGAGATGCGTGTGTGGAAGCAGTGGATAGACGAAGGTCGAACGAACAGCGGGTAATGGACCACGGAAGATGACCACAGCACGGGATGGCCGCTATCTTGTCCGCATGGACATAACGGATCGTACTGTTTCATTCACAGTGTTACCTCGACTCTGGAGCACTGCAACAGGAGTGAACTTGTATGTATCAAGATTCGTCACCGTCTGCTGCAGGTTCGACTGGTTGCACACATGCCATTACGTCGGCTGCCATTGCACAGAAACCGCAAGTCGGAGGAGACTGCAATAATCACGAGAACACCGTCACTGGGGTGCTGAGTGACAAAATGTACGAGTAATCTTTTCGGACGAGTCCCGCTTGTCTTACAGTGATTGGTCGCATAGGTGTTCTGCGGTAACGTGGTGAGCGCAACCTGGAGGGCTGCATTGTTAAGTGGCATAGCTGACAAACTCTAGGTGTGATGGTTTGGGGCGCCATTGGTTACACCATCCGATCTTGGCTCCTACGAATTGACGCACTTTGAAGAGCAACCAGTATCAACAGGTGGTCGTAGAACCCGAGATACTGCCCCTGCTTCAGGCAGCTCCATTGGTCACATTTCAGTAGGACAATGTCAGGTCACACAATACGAGGAATACTTCCCTGGCCTGTACGTTCACCTGACATGTCGCCCAACGAACATGTTTGGGATATGATTGGTCAGCGCCTGGTGCATCACGGGCCTCCAGGAACCAGTGTAAGGGATTTCTGAGCTCGAATACAAACTGCAATGAGGGAAATCCCTTAGAAACTTATTCATAACCTCTTTGATCCAATGCCACTGCGTTAGCAGCTCTAATTGTAGCATATGGAGGCTACACCAAATGCTGAATATGAGGACTCAAAGGTCGTGCATATATCATCGTGTAAGTTGATCATTTGTTACTTGTTATGCACCTAGCCTGTGCTATTAAATTCATTGCATTCATGAGTTTCCTTCTTGGTGTTACAATTTTCTCAAACGGCAGTGCATAAATATCCGATGTGTTATGTTCAAATGATTTTCTTAGCTGTTCCACATATAAACTATTCTTAGAAAAAATTATTTTATCTGCATCGTGCTAATCGAGATAAACGTTGGTAGAATTTGTCTTTTTTGTAAGTATCAGGGAATATACTAGGCCAAAGCGATAGTCAAATATTTTAAAAGCTGGTCGCTATGTGCAATAATAGAAGTATGGTTCGCTTTACATGGTGGCCAGCAGTAACACCAGAAAGACAAACGAAAAGTTGCTTCCAGTTTTATAAGAAGTAGTATGGTTTAAAATTGAAACCAATAACAAGGGATAACCAGAAAACGGTCAACCCTACAAGAAAAACGTATAATGACAAACATTTTGTGTTTTAACAAGATCTATATTTTTGTGCTGTAACTCTTTTCTGTCTCTTAGGGTTTATCAGTAATGCAAAAATTCAGAAAAAATCACCTAGAATAAAGAAGTCTTCAGAGGCTGGTTCCAGAAAATTCAAAATATGCATTTTATTTTTCACGTAAATATCTTTAATATATGGTATTTTAATCAAAATCGTTAGATCCATTTTTGAGAAAAACAATGTTTTCAAGACTATTCCATGTAAAGGATAGCTTCGGGTTCCTTAAGAATGTTAGTGTAGCATCCTTGTAGGACACTAAACATAAATATCAAGTTTGTTATGTAACGGGATTTTCGTTTTTGAGCTATAGACACACACGGAATTTTTTCTAAAAATTATATTTTTGGACTTAGGGGTCCTCAAAATATATACTTCCGGTAAAAATCTTACATCAAAAATTTTACTGGAATATAATACCCTCTAACCACTATGTACATACGTGTTAGAAAAAGTAAAATTTGTCTCATCCTTGGAAGGTATTGAACTTGACTACAAAATTAGATATTTTTCCGACAATTCCGAGTGTCTGTGGGCAGCATAGCGCAAAAACGAAAGGACCGTTAAAGCCCAAACTCGTTATTTAAGTTTGGTATCTTCCCAAGGATGCGACACGAAGATTTTCAAGAAAATCCCCCCACCCCAAACTATCCTTTACATGAAAAAATTTCGAAAATTTTGATTTTCTTAAAAATGGCTCTAACGATTTTGATTAAAATATCGTATATTAAAGATATTTACCTGACAAATGAAATGTATATCTTGAATTTTCTAGGAATAGCCTCTGAAGACTACTTTATTGCGAATGAATTTTACGGAATTGTGCATAACTGCTAAACCGTAAGAGATGGGCAGATAAAACACACAATTTATGTCATATACATTTTTTTCGTGGAGTTGATCCTTTTTAAGATATTCGTGGTTTTTCGTTTCTGCTTTGAAAAACATACTTTTCTCACACAGGAATTTGTTAACCTCTGTGCATACAAATAAAGGAACTTCAGTTACATAGCAACCGGATTTTGGCTATCATTTTAACCTATGCTCCTCCCTCATTTCGCTCCTACTTACAAGGAAGCAAATAATAAGACTATTTTTGGTAATGTTTCTCGATTGTCATGAAGTAATTAGAAGCATAATCTTTTTAACTAAAATTTGTTGCAGAGACGTAGAGAAAGTCATGTGAATGGAACACATCAGATTTTTTTTTAATACGTTATGTAGTAGAGAACGTAATGAAATTCAGGAAGATTCCAAACGTTTTCCATATGAAGGGTAGTTTAATTTCCGAGCGATGTTATTCATTTCGCAATCTTTGGAATGCAATACCTCCTTTGGCTATCATAGATAAGTGTTAGAAAAGTAAAAGACGTTAAAATTTGCCATAAAAGACGGCACACAACCCAAGAAGTGCCGTTTGTATATAAGAGGTTACTGCATCATTAAACGCCAGATGAAGGAACATAAAAGCAAGCATTAAAAGAAGGAATTCATTGCGCTCGTCATAAGGTAGCGGTGGTAAAAAGACATATTTACTGCGCGACCTACATCTGCCATCTACACTGCTGCATATCGTGCCCTCTTATCAACATAGCTACTGATATAATGTTGGCTACCCTGGTTTTAGTTTCTCTCTACGTGATCGTTAAAGGCTGAGATCCTACTGAGTACTACACATTTGTTTTGGGGCAAGTGGTAAATAGGAAAACAACTTTACTCAGTGGCGGCTCGTGGCTTGCAAATTAGGTGAGGAGTAGTAGGAAACAAAAACATGCACATATTTACAGAGTCGGCTGATAAGTCCCGACCTCTCGATGAAAACAGCTTTCAATTTTTTGTTTGTTTTATTTCTCAACATAATCTCCAGAAAGGCTAATATATTTGTCATAACGGTGTTCTACTTTAATTAAACCATCTCAGTAGTGCGATTTGTCAAGGTCCTCAAAGTAGCTGTTTACCGCATTAATGACTTGCTCGTTACTGTGAAACCTTCGTTCTACAAGAACTTTTTTGCGGCGTTGGAGCAGGTGGTAGTCACTGGTGGCTAGATCTGACAATTAGGATGGATGTTCAAGCAATTCCAACTTTAGTTCGCACAGTTTTCCCATTGCAATGACTAAACGATGGGCTGGAAATTTTTCGTGATGAAACAAGGTTTATTTTTTTGCTAAAAGAGGTATTTTTGCTTTCCCCTCATTACTCAAACGTTGTAGTAAGCTTGCGTAGTAGTCACCAGTGATACTTTTGCCCTTTTCCAAGTAATCACTAAAAATAATTCCCTGTGTATCTCAGAAAACACTCGCCATAACCTTGTTAGCTGTCAAAATTGACCTTTTTGTAGTTGTTTCACCTGGCCAAATCCATTGTTTTTACTGTGATTTACTTTCGGGAGTGTAGTGATGTACCCAAGTTTCATCCATGGTAATAAACCGCCTCAAAAATTCACTAGGATTTTGACGGTAGAACTCCACATTGTTAATAGAAACAGTTTTTCTTTGCAACTTTTGATCAGGTATCGACAAACGCGGCGCCCATCTTTTAAGATCTTAAAATATTACCTGAACGTTCTTTTGATATATTTATAACCTCTGCTATCTTAAACAACTTTAATCTCGGTCTTCCAGTACTAAACGATGAATTGTTTCAATGGAGTTGTCACTTCAACAGGACGTCCAGAGCGAGGCTCATCATTAGTGCTCGTATGTCCCATTTTAAACTCTGCAACCCCCCTTTTAATCATTGAATTTGAAGGGGCAGTCTTTCAATGTACTGTCCATTTCCTCCTTGATTTCTTTAGGCCTTAAGTGTTTCAAATGGAAATATTTAATCACTGTTCCTTTTTCCAATTCCTCCATTTTCGTGAAAACTCTAAATTTGTCTTGTCATTCAAAAAGTAAACAAGCTATTGACCTATAACTATGGATACAGGCTAGTCTAGAGTTAAACCATACACTGCTTCTGTCTAACTGGCCTAGTGGCGCCATACCTGTGTGAGGCCCGGGACTTAACAGCCGACCCTCGTATACAAGGCTATTTTAATAATTGTACTGACCTATTTCTTGTACACTAAATCAATCGAATCCGAGATTTTGTGTAATGATTGTGTTATATTCCATAAAGCAGCAAATCCTTCTCTATTCCAGACGTTGTGTTAATTGCTAAAAACAAACAAGGCCGGCAAAAGGATTTCTGCAGAGTTGGAGAGAAGGATATTCCACAAACTGTGATTGCTTGAAACTGATTGAAGCATTTTCCTGAATGCTTCATTTCTTTCGTACAATATAATTATAGAGATTCAGTAGGGCACCCACAATTTAAAACGTCCTTCTTATCTTCATCCTTCCACCGTGAAAACGTGTTTTTAATAAAATACACACTATATCATAAACGGGCTTCATTTTTAAAACATTACTGCACCAAAACGCACAGAATAATCAGAGTATTCCACGTGTTTCGCACTGCAAGGAGCAGTTCCGTCTACTTCACTGGCTGCCCCTCCACAAACAAACTTAAGCAGATGCGGTCACGGTCGTTATAACAACCATACAGTAAGCTCCACCAAGCGGAGGTTGAGAAACAAGAAGGCAAGATTCACTTTACCTCTCACGAGACCACGTGATCAGAATCACTTGCTTACTTATACAGCACAGCGCAGTACAATAAAAAATCTGATGTGTTCCATTCACATAACTTACTCCACATCTCTGCAACAAATTATTTTTAAAAAGCTTATGCTTCTATTTACTTCATGCTAATCAGAAAAAATTAGCAGAAATAGTCTTATTACCTGCTTCATTATAAGTAGAAGCGAAATAACAGAGTACCATAGGTTAAAATGATAGTAAAAAACTGGTTGCTATGTCACTGAAGTTCCTTTGTATGAACAGGAGTTGACGTTTTAAGTTTTTCAAAGATGAAACCGAAAACAAGGAATATCTCAAAAACGATCAACTCCACAAAAAAATGCAAACAACATGAATTGTGTGTTTTAAAGTAATCTAATTTTTTGTGTCTTTGTCCATCTCTTACGGTTTAGCAGTTAATCAAAATTCCGTAAAATTCATCCATAATAAAGCAGTCTTCAGAGGCTATTCCCAGAAAATTCAAAATATACATTTTATTTGTCAGATAAATAACTTTAATATACGATATTTTAATCAAAATCGTTAGAGCCAGTTTTTAGAAAATCAAATTTTCGAAAAAAGTTCCATGTAAAGGGTAGTTTGGGGTGGGGGGATTTTTCTAAAAATCTTCATGTCGCATTCCTGGAAGATACTAAACTTAAATACCAAGTTTGGTACTTTACCGACTTTTCGTTTTTAAGTTGTGTTCATAGACACACGAACACACACACACACACACACACACACACGGACCTTTTTATGAAAATGCTGTTTTTGGATATTGGGGATCGTAAAACATATATTTCCGGTGAAATCTCGGTATCGAATTTTTGGGCGGAGAGCAATACCTTCTCTATACACTATGCACATAGTGCGTGTAGAGAAATTAATAGAGAAATGGGTTTGTAGTAAAAATCCACATTCCTGTTAAGATAAATGTAGCTAAAAAAATCTGATGTGATCCATTCACATGACTTTCTCTACATCTCTGCAACAAATTATTATTAAAAAGTTTATACTTCTATTTACTTCATGCTAATCTAGAAAAAAGTAGCAGGAATAGTCTTATTACTTATTTCCTTGGAAGTAGAAACCAAATAAGGGAGTACCATAGGTTAAAGTGATAGTCAAAAGCTGGTTGCAATGTGACTGAATTTCCTGTGTTTGTATGGACAGGAGTTGGCAAATTCCTCTATAACAAAAGCGTAAGTTTTTAACGATGAAACCAAAATTAAGGAATATGTAAAAGATTATCAATTGTACGAAAAAACAAATGTATATAATATAAATAGTGTGTTTTAATGTGCTGTACATTTTTTGTGTGGTAAGTTTTTGTCCATCTCTTTCGATTTAGCAGTTATGCAAAATTTTGTAAAATTCATCCAATATAAAGTAGTCTTCAGAGGCTATTCCCAGTAAATTAAGATATACATTTTATTTGTAAGGTAAATAGCTTTAAAATACGATATTTTAATCAAAATCGTTAGCCATTTTTAAGAAAATTAACATTTTCGAAAAAAGTTCCATGTAAAGGGTAGTTTGGGGTGGGGCAATTTTTCTCAAAATCTTCGTGTCGCATCGCTGGAAGATACTAAACTGAAATACCAAGTTTGGTATTTTATCGACTTTTCGTTTTTGAGTTATCGTGTTCACAGACACACGGACACACTGACACACACACACACACACACACACACACACACACACACACACACAGACACGGACCTTTTTGTGAAAATGCTTTTTTTGGATATTGGGGACAAAAAACATACATTTCCGGTGAAATCTCGATATGGAATTTTTGGGTGGAGTGCAATACTTTCTCTATACAGTATGTACATAATGCGTGTAGAGAAGTAAAAGTGTGAAGTGTTCCATTCACGTGACTTGATCTAGCAGTTCTATGTACAAACTATTCTTACTACAGATTATTAGTTTATCTGCATCAAGCTAATGGCTAATGATTCCACTCGCCTCTCACCTAGTCGGCCCGGGTTCGATCCTAAGCGACCGAACATGAGAGTTGTGGTGGACAAAGCGACGCAAAGGCGAGTTTCCTCCGGGTTCTGCAGTTCCTCCGACATCGCATTCCACCGGTGCTCCATCTTCATTCCACGTTTCTCAGTGTCAGCACCTGCTTGCAACAAGTAGTGAAAGCAAGGGTTAACACTATCTACTTAAAAAAGTTATGTTAATCGAGACATTCATCTTATTACTTGCGTCATTGTAAGTAGAAGGAAAATAAGAGAATTCACTTGGCTAAATCCATAGTCAAATCTTATAAAACCTGGTCGCTATGTGAAACAATTGCGGTTCGATTCGCTTTGCATGGTCCCCTTTGAGAAAAGGTAGGTAGTAGAAACGGAAAAATCATTAAAAAGAATACAAGAAAAATACAAGAAAAACGTATATGATATAAACTGTGTGTTATAACAGTATAGTAAGATTTTGTATATCTCTTGCAGTTTAACTGTATTGTAAAATTCTGCAAAACTCATCCAGAATAAAGTACTCTTCAGAGGCTATTCCCAGAAAATTAAAAATATACATTTTATTTGTGATGTAAATAAATAAATATACATTTACGGCATTTTAATCAAAAGCAATACAGCGATTTTTAAGAAAAAAAAATTAAAAAAAAAAAAGCTCCATGTATAGAGAACTTTGTAGTGGGGGATTTTCTAGAAAATTTTCTTGTCGCACCCTTGGAAGATTATATACTTAAATACCAAGTTTGGTATTTAACGGTAGGTACTTTAGTTTCTTAGCTATGCTGTCCACAGACACTCACACGGACCCTTTTCTAAAAATGTCACTTTTGGGCTCGGGGAGTCTCAAAATATATATTTCCGTTGAAACCTCGGTACCTATATATTTTTGGATAGAATACAATAACTTCGCTGTACATTATGTACATAGTAGGTATAGAGAAAGTAAAAATACTATTTTGGATTCAGGGGAAGTAGAAGATTGTAAATGGAGCAGCTAGATGAAGTTATGTGGATAGAATATATCAGATTTTTCGTTAAATTAAACATCACATTTGAATATTTAATATAAGTCTGATTAAGGATCATTCTTATGTGATAAAGTATAGCAGAAAGTGTTACAGCAATATAATATTGAAGATTTTATCATAAGAGGGAACTAATTTGGTTCTTAAAGGGATACCCTTACCTACCTTTGGAAAATATATTACTTTATTTCCTTTAACTCCTAAGTGGAACATAGGGCATCGTTACGATGTTTCCGTGATCGAATCTGAATTATTAGTTCGAGATTTCACTGCTATGCGTCGTGGTGATGAGGGATCAGCTTGTTGCCCACAGGTGGTACTATAAGCCAAATCAGGATTTGCGGACGTGAAATGTCTGAACTTTGCCCAAGAACCATCTTCTGTCAATATATGGGTTTCTTTTAATGTAAATAAACGGAATTATCAGCTTTACTTCCCTTCCGAAGGAAGCCATGCCAAGGATTTTTGCGTCCACAAAAAATCTATACCCTCTGCCAGCTTTGAACCTACAACCTTGGGCTTTAGACGCTAGTAAGGGAACCACCTCAACACGGAGGGTGACTTTTATAAATATAAGCATATATTTCTTATTTTATTCTGTATTCAATGTAAAAATCGGAACTATTGCTTTCATATTGCGTAGAGGAGCTCAAATTTGGAGACTCTTGTTAATTTTAGTGTTATAAAATTTCAATAATATGAGAAACACCAAGGACCCTACAATCTTTAAATATCACATCTCCCCAATTTTGAACTCCCATTATAAGAGTCTATTGAGTTCATGAGAGCATCCAACAGGAATCCATTTTCATATTGGATCCACAGTAAAACGAAAAATATGTATTTCGGAATTATTCATTTCATTTTATACTGTATTGAGACCGTTAATTAGCTTCCCTATCAAAACTATTATTAGTTATTTATCAATATAAAGCTAAAAAAGTACAAATGTATGTATTTAACAGAGTAAATTCAGCTTGGAGCAGAAATAGAAGGCTGACGCCAAGAGAGTAGAAGGGGGGGGGTGAGAAGCACTTTTGTTAGAAAAGTTTCTTTTGTTCAGTCACGTACAATCGAGTTACAACGGGGGTAAACCTTAAAATTCGGAAGACGGTAATTCTTCATTGTACAAGAGAGCTCACGTAAGTGTTGCAGTGACTTTTGGGTAATATTTACGTCAATCACGCGGCCTTTCTGTCTAATCAGAAAGAGGCCGCCATGACGGTATTTTTAGTATATAAAGAGCCCAAGAAGGCACATCGGGGCTGTCTGTCGACATCTGTCTGTCGTTGTCATGCTGTCAGTTGTCGGGCTGAATGTAGCTTCTTCACACAAAGTTAACCACTGTACCGTGTAACGAAAGCTTAGTAGCCTCCAGTGCTCTAAGTATCTTTAAAGTTAGTGACGTGTGTCAAAGTATATTGCATAGCGCAGAATTAAGGAAGAAAAAGGAACTATGATTACGTGTGATCAGCCAAGTGTTAAAGTTCATAACAATTGTACAGTTAGCATGATTGTAAAGCAAAAGTGCTTATCTCGCTTCTCCTAGTAAGAAATAAACTCCAGGAAAGTTACGCAAGTTTTAATTATTATTATAAGATCACTCCCTGAACTACCCCCATTAGCTGCACCATCCCGAGAGAGTCAACCATCGTGCAGGCTGAGCAACACCGAGGCAAATTCAACGGTAGTAGATTCACTTCACCAGGTACGTAGGTCTACTCATAGGTATTGGAGTGAGTCTTGCCAACGTCATCAATCTGGGCTCGAAGCAGAGAACTCAGCATCTGGTGTTTTGAGTGTGGGGATAAGGCCACCGCTCAGGGCACCCAACGTCTGAGCTCACCGCATAAGGCGTCCCAGATGTGATGCAAAACGATAACACCGCAGTATCCAAAATGAAGTTAATGAACTGTTACATAACAGAGGATTAAGTCAATGGTGTTGATGGAGTTGAATTGTTCTAATCCAAAAGATATCTTGAAATGTTGAACTTCTGTATGTTAAATTAGATTAAGAAATCTAATTTTCAAACTTGATACAATATAAATATATACAATATATGTATATTTGTATGTATATTTACTTTCTCTACACCTAATAGGTACATTGTGTACAGAGAAGCTATTACATTCCATCCAAATATTCCATACATAGATTTCTCTGGCAATACACCTTTTAGGGTCCCGTGTATCCAAAAAAAAATCAGAAATAGGTCCGTGTGTATGTGAAACCATAACCCAAAAACGAAAAGTCAGTAAAATACCAAACTTTATATTTAAGCTTAGTATCTTCCAGGGATGTGATACGAAGATTTCGAAGAAAAAAATCTCTCCACCACAAACTATCCTTTACATGGAAAAAAGTTTGAACATTTTAAATTTTCTCAAAAATGGCTGAAAAAGATTTTGGTTAAAATACCACACATTAAAGTTATTACACTATAAATGAAATGTATATTTTGAACTTTCTGGGAATAGCCTCTAAAGGCCATTTAATTCTGGACGAATTTTTCTGAACTTTGTATAAATGGTAAACCGTAAAATAGACAAAAACGTAGAACAAAAAATGTAGATCTTGTTAAAACACACAATTCATGTAATATACGTTTTTTTCGTTAAAGTTACCATTTCGGAGATATTTCTTGTTATTTGTTTCAGATTTAAAATACTTAAAATTTTCTGACACGGAAATTTTTAAACTCCTGGCCATGCATAGAAACGGGTTTCAACTACATGGCAACAATATTTTAAAAGATTTGATTATCATTTTAACTTAGTATATTCCCTTTTTACCTTCTATATACAAGAAAGAAAGCATTAAAACAACTTCTGCTAATGTTTACCTCGATTATCATAAAGTAGATAGAAGAATAAGCTGTTTAACAATAATTTGTTACAGCGATGTAGTGAAGGTCATGTGAATGGAACACATCAGGTGTTTTTATAAAATAATATATTTGACAAAGTTGAGCCTCAGACCTAAAAGACTTAAGACTCAAATTAGCTCCAGTTTATTACAAAAGGTTCAGAACTAGATGGTAACACTTCCTGGCTATAGTTTATCAAATAAGAATGACCCTGAAACAGTTGAATGTAATATTATAATTTGAGAGTTAGTGTCCAGAAATATACACTGCTATTTAAAACACTTATTCTGCACCTGTACTTTATCGCCCCTCTTGATAATTTATCTGCTTCGAGATATGCTTTTGTAGGCATATACATATATCAAATAAGCGATATAACATGATAAAGGTTTTTATTTTGTAGGGCACTGTCACTTTTTACTCTTGAAAAATAACTTTCAGAAGGTTAGAATGTTTTAAAATAGAAAGAATGAGCGATGCGCCGCACAATTTAGTGATATTCTGTTGTATTGCGCTAATCTAGCATGCTTTTGTTTGCCTCAACCTCTTTGCTTTCTATTTAATGGCGTCCTTTCAGGTACTCTCATTTGTATTTCTACTTTCTCTACACGTACTATGTACAAAGTGTATAGAGAGGGTATTGTGTTGCACCCAAAAATTCAACACCGAGATTTCACCGGAAATACATGTTTTGGGTCCCCCTGAATCCAAAAAAAGCATTTTTGGAAAAAGATCCGTCTCTGTGTGCGTGTGTGTGTCTGTGTGTCTGTATGTTTGTGAACAGCATAGCTCAAAACGAAATGACCGTTAAATACCAAACTAAGATTTTCAAGAAAATACCCTCACCTCCAACTACCCTTTACATGGAACTTTTTTTTGAAAATGGCTCTAACGATTTTGATTAAAATATCGTATATTAAAGACATTTACCTGACAAATTATATGTATATCTTCAATTTTCTGGGAATAGCCTCTGAAGACTACATTATTCTTGATGAAGTTTACATAGCTACTAAACCGTAAGAAATGGACAAAAACTTACCCCACAAAAAAGGTTGAGCACATTCAAACACACAATTAATGTTATATAAATTGTTTTCGAGGAGTTGCTCGTTTTTGAGATATTCCTTGTTTTTGTTTTCAGCTTTAAAAAAATTGTACTTTTCTCGAACAGATATGTGTCAACTCGTGTCCATACAAACAAAGGAACTTCAGTCACCTAGTAACCAGCTTTTGACTTCACTTTAACCTATGGTACTCCCATATTTCGCTTCTACTTACAAGGAAGCGAGTAATAAGACTATTTCTGCTAAGTTTTTCTCGATTAGCATGAAGTAAATATGTTACACAATTTGTTACACAGAAGTAGAAAAAGTCATGTGAATGGAACACATCAGATTTTTTATTCAGGGATCCTCAAAATCTGGACTTCCGGTAATATCTTGATTAGATCTTTAGGAGAACACAACAGTTTCTCTACCAAATACAGATTAGCTACAGAAAACTAAAATACTTCACTCCCTCTTCACGAAGTCTCAGAAGATGTGAATCTTTCCGTTATGTAAAGACATGTATAAAATGACTCTTGGCAAACTTTCCTCGCGTCATTTTTCTACATTTTCACAGAGTTTGTCGCATTAACCTCAGGGCGATATTTTCTCACTCATTTTCCAATTCCAGTTTCCGTGGTAATGCCCACGCTTATTGGGGAAGATAAATATCATCGTGAACATAGCGAGACCCCAAGCTAGAAGCATAATTTTCTTCATCGTATGATTAATGACGTCATTAATTAATGCCAGCACCCTTTCCTTTGCCTGGCCGTCAAGTGAAGCCCCTAGAAAATATTAATTATACCTTTTAAATTATTATTGTATAATATCATCATGATGGCGACGCTGTCAGGTAATTTATGGAAGACCCGCCAGGTGGTACTGAGAGCGCCAGTTTCTCGCTAATGGAATTTTGAGTATTTGCGCTTTGTCTGTGAATTAACTTGAGCACGTCTTTCTTTTGTGTTTCCCTGGAGACGTTTGTTCTATTTCTTCTTCTTCTTCCTTCAGTTTGAGCAAACTTCTCCATGTCTATAAATTAGTTTGGTGTGTTAAAGAAAAGGAGTCAGTTTCATCACATCTGACTCTTGAGCATGCAAACTTTACGTGTAACCTCTAGAATCTAGATGCTAGAAAACAACCAATTACTGCGCATTTTCCTCCACGCAAACATCGCATTCGACAAACTATCATCAGAAAATAAAATATAATTTGCTTGATTGAGTACACTAATTACTGAACTGTTCTGAAGTCAGATTTTGGCTATTAAAACAAATATTGACTTTCTAAATTCTCGTTATTTCTCTGCAGGATTTGCTACTACTTCTACCACATATGCATAGAAGACAAAAAAACAACAACGCATTTTACATAAAAAAGGTAATAATCTTTCAAGTTATCAAAATTTACTCTAGCGATTTTAATTTAAATAACATATGTTTAAGATAATTCCAGGGTTAGGATTTATAGGTGCGCACCTTTTCTCTTAGGGTAATTTAAAACTCGTTGAAAAGAAACCATAGTGTGAGATTTTCTCTGTAGTTAATAAAGGAAACATTTTTGGCATCTCCTTTCCCTTGTTTATTTGTATCCCTTTTTTTTCTCAATGATGTCCATAACCTATATTTTTCCTGTTGTAAGTTTTTGTCTATCTCTTACGGTTTACTAGTTATGCAATTCATTCTGAATAAAGAGGTCTTCAGGCTGTCTTAAGAAAATTCAAGATATACAGTTTATTTGTCACGTAAATATCTTTGACATAGAGCACTTTAATCAAAATCATTAGAGCCATATTTGAGAAAAGAAACTTTTCCAAATTTTTTCCATGAAATGGGTTGTTTGAGTTGGGGGGATTTTTCTCGAAATTTTCATGTTGCATCTTTGAAAAATACTAAACTCAAATACCAAGTTTAGTATTTTACAGTCGTTTCATTTTTGAGTTACCGTGTTCAGACATACAGGCCCACACACAAAGACCTTTCTATAAAAACGCTTTTTTTATACAGGGCACCCTAAAACGTGTATTTCCGGTGACATCTCGGTATAAAATTTTTGGGTGCATTACAATAACTTCTCTCTACACCATATGTATAGTACGTGTAGAGAAAGTATAAATAGCATGCAGGATGTTACCAAGAAACCATGCAAAAATCAAGGAGAAATTGATATAGTGATGTGAAAATCAAGTTAGGTGAAATTACAAATTTAATGGAATGATATATTTTGAACGACTTATTTTTTCCCCTGATATTAAGCCCATGTTGTTTAAAATTTATGAACTGTAGAAAGCCAAAGCCAGTATATAGAAATGCAGTCAATCGTGTACTTATGTGAAATGCTTATGGTTTACTGAATTTGCTGTTTTAAATAATGTGTTATGATAATTCTGGATGCTATTAATGATTCTCTAGTAATAGTTTTTTAAATGTCACAAAATGCTAAACAATATTTTTAGTTTTAGAATAAGCTCAAATGATGCTGAATACACTATGTAAAGCTTTTAGGAATGGTTTTAGACACAGAATTAACCTTAACTTCACATGTTAAAAAGGTCTGTAAAAGTTATCGAAAGTTGTGTATTTACTAAGAACCATTCCCAACAAAGTACCTTGTAGCTATTTAAAGCAAATGTATCTTGCTGTGTTTGAAAGTGGTTTTAGTTATGGACTGTTAGTATGTGGGAACTGCTGTAAATTAAATGATATTCTACTTCTACAAAAGAAAGAAATGAATTTTATGTCATACATCTTACAAAGCTCCATGTAGACCACTTTTTAAGCAACAGAAAATTTTAAGGTATCTAATTGCTATATACTACAATTATTATTATATGTGCACAGAAATTTAAATCAATTTAAACCGAACAGCCATGTTCACACATTAAATACCAGAAATATTGATAAATTAAATGTTCCATACGCTAGATTAAAGAAAGTTAAACATAGTTATTTGGTAACCAGCATTATAGCCTATAATACGCTTCTGGACAGCATTAGAGATGAATGTGATATACAGTTTAAGGCTAAAGTAAAAAAATGGTAGATGGACAATGTATTTTACAATTTGGATTAATTTTTTAATACTGAAATTGTTATATTACTGACCTTATATCGTACTTGTATACATTATTTTGACCATATCTTTGTAATAGAGTACCTAATGACTCAATAAATAAATACTAAATACCAGTTATACAAAATTCTCCCAAAATGAAGAGGTTATCAGAGGCTGTTCACAGAAAATCAAGATATATATTTTATTTTTCATTAAATGATCTTAAATATACGGCCTTTCAATTAAAATCGCTAGAGCCATTTTTAAGAACATTTCCAGCATTCTTTCCGTAAAGAGTATTTGGGGGCGTCGCATCCTTGGAAGATACTAAAATTAAATACTAAGTTTGGTACTTAACGGACTTTTCGTTTATGACCAATGCTGCCCATAGACACACACGGGTATGTTTATAAGAGGATTTTCTTTGGATTCAGGTGGTCCAAAAACATGTATTTCTGGTGAAAACTTGATATCGAATTTTCGGGTGGAATGCAATACCTTCTCTATCCACAATGTTTATTGTACATGCGGGATATAGAAAGTAAAAGACGTAAGCTGTAGACGGCACTATGGGATATTTTTACTTCAGTGAGGGACTAGCTAGAGGGCTTTGAAAAAGACAAACTTGAGTCTTATCTTCAGAAGAATCCCCATGTTGAGAAATTTGTCAGATCTGTTGAGTTGCCATTCTGAAAGAATGCGATGCTTGCTCTACTGGCTTCTGTGGATGTCGAAAGAAGCTTTTCCATCCCCAAAGACGTTCCAAATGCAAATAGAAACACTTTCTATAGCTCGTATGTACGATATACATAGTGAATAAAGAAGGTATTGTATTCCACCCAAAATTCGATATCGAGATGTCCCCGGAAATATATGTTTTGAGACCTCTGAATTACAAAATTTTACTTTCTCTACACGTACTATGTAAATAAGTGCTTAGAGAATGTTCCGAGATTTCAGCGGAAATAGACGTTTTAGGGTCCTGTATATATATAAAAGCATTTTCAGAAAAAGATCCTTGTGTCAGTGTGTCCGTGAGTCTGTGAACATGGCAACTAAAACATGAATAGTCGGTAAAATAAAAAAATTGATATTTAAGTTTAGTATCTTCCAGGGATACGACACATAGCTTTTGAGAAAAATCCCTTTACCCTAAAATACCCTTGATATGGAAAAAAAATCGCAAATTTTTATGTTCTCAAAAATGGCTCTAACGATTTTGATTAAAATACTGTATATTAAATTTATTTATATTAATAATAAAATGTATATCTTGAATTTTCTGGGAATAGCCCCTATAGGCATCTTTATTCTGAATGAATTTTGCTGACTTTTGCGTACCTAGCAAACCGTAAGAGGTAGACCAAAGGTTGCGACTTAATATAATGTATATCTTTTTAAAATACACATTTTGTTGCTGGAATGGTCTGAATATTTCAAGTTATTTGTTTTATATTTATAATATTTAGACTTTTCTCACAGTTTTCTCCTGGTCATGCATAGAAACGGATTTGAACAACATGGTAACCAGCTTTTAAAAGATTTGACTACCACTTTAGCCTAGTTATTCCCTTATTTTCCTTATTGTTAAAAAGCTTATGCTTCCTTATACTTCATGCTAATCGAGAAAAAAATAATAAAATAGTCTTATTACTTGCTTCCATGCAAGTAGAAGAGAAATAAGGGAGTAACACAGGCTAAAGTATTAGTCAAAAGCTCTTGCTGAAGTTCCTTTGTTTCCATAGACAGGAGTTAACAAATTCCCGTATCAGAAAAGTAAAACTTTTTTAAAACTGAAACCAATAACAAGGAATATCTCAAAAACGATCCCCTCACGAAAAAATGTATATAACTTAAATTGTGTTTTTTAACGAGCTTTACATATTCTGTTAGGTAAGTTTTTTCCGTAAAATTCGTCCAGAATAACGTAGTCTTCACAGGTTATTCCTGGCAAATTCAAGATACCTATAGGTACATTTTATATATCCGGTAAATATCTATAAAATATGATATTTTAATCAAAATTGTCAGAGCCATTTTGAAAAAATCAAAATTTTCGAAAATTGTTCCATATAAAGGGTAGTTGTTTGTGGGGGAATTTTCTTGAAGATCTTCATGTCACATCCTTAGAGGATACTGAACTTAAAAACTAAGTTTGGTATTTAACGAAATTTTCGTTTTTGAGCTATGCTGCCCAAAGACAGCACACACGAACCTTTTTATAAAAATGTGGTTTTTAGTGGATTCAGGGGTATACATAGTATGTGCACAGAGAAGGTAAAAAGAGAGTAATTTTCGAAATACATATTTGCGTGTAATTTGCTAGAAATGAAACAGACCTTGAGCTGTTAACACTGATGTGATTAACCTTTGACCTTGTAGCATTATGTTTCCATTTTCTCCTGATACAACCCTAAACACTCTGACCAGGGGACAAAACAGGTACTTAATGTGCACTTCTATGAAATTGAAGCTTACAACATGTCGCTAAATAAGGCAAGGGATTGTGTTAGTGAAACAAGAGAACCAAAATATTGACTTACGTAGTCAAGCAGTAACGTTGAGCCACAGGCCATCCCTCTGAAGTACGCAGGTATGTTAATTTCTATTGTCATTTGTTTACCTTTACTAAATAGCCAAATTTTACTTCGAATTTAATCTACAGTTCCATTAAACAGTCTTCGGTAGCACCCTGCTCTAAAACTACTATTTCTTATCCCTCTCACGCGCAGGCGCACGAGATGTCTACGTTGTAGCGCGCTCGTATTAGTTACTTGAGTTAGGGAACGATTCATGTTTACTTTCTCTATACTCACTATGTATACATTTATCTAAAAAATCATTTTCGGAAAAAAGTCCGTGTGTGTGTCCATGTGACTGTTAACACGATAATTCAAAAACGAAAAGTCGGTAAAATACCAAAATTGGTATTTAAGTTTAGTCTCTTCCAGGGATGCGACACGAAGAATTTGAGCAAAATCCTCCACCCCAAACTACCTTTTACATGGAACTTTTTTCGAAAATTTTGATTTTCGCAAAAATAGCTCTAACGATTTTGATTAAAATGTCGACAATTAAAGCTATTTACCTGACAAATAAAATGTATATCTTGAATTTTCTGGGAATAACTTCTGAAGAGTACTTTATTCTGGATGAATTTTACGGAATTTTGAATACCTGCTAAACCGTAAGAGATGGACAAAAACTTACTACACGAAAAATGTAGAACACGTTAAAACACAAACTTTATGTTATAAAACATTTTTTTTCGTGGAGCTCATTGTTCTTAGACGTTCCTTGTTTTTGGTTTCTGCTTAGAAAACACATTTTTCTCCTACAGGAATTTGCCAACTGTTGTCCATACAACCAAAGGAGCTTCAGTGGCATAGCAACCAGCTTATGGCTATCACTTTAACCTATGGTATTCCCTTATTTCGTTTCTACTTACAAGGAAGCAAGTAATAAGACTATTTCTGCTATTTTTTTTTGATTTGCATGAAGTAAATAGAAGTATAAACTTTTTAAGAATATTTTGTTGCAGAGATGTAGAGAAAGTCATATGAATGGGACACATCAGTTTTTAGTAATTGTTCATACGAATCGTTCATGGAATATGAATCCATTTATATGATCCGTTTATGCAATATGAATTGATTCATACGATTCATTCAGGATTCATGAATCGTCGCCTTGCCTTTGATTCATACGATTCGTTCATGATTCATTAGTCGTCACCAGGCCTTTTCTCTATCGTTCGTTATACATGGGGATAATAGTCAAATGGTAGCTCCTTTAGCATAAAAACAATAATTTATATAAGAACGTCCTCATCTTCTCCGTCTGCTGTAAACATATTTGGTCAAATTTCTACCATTATTAGAAAAAATAACATAAAAAGTTTGTTTAAGTCTACATTTGACACCGAATCTTCGATTGCTTGGCAGTGTTTGATTAATGTTAATATGCAGAATAATAATTATTCGTCACTGCTGCGATTGCGCGCCACTAAGACAAGTCATATAATGTTTATAAGTACGCCATTATAAGTCAAGGCTACCCAGAATAATTATTATTTTCTTCAAGCATTTTCGAGGTAATTATAATACATTTATCCCTCAACAATATAAAGGCCGTCGTGGTGGCTTCATTAAAGATCGGCAGTGTTCGTTTATTTATGTATATTTTATATTATATATAATATATATAATTCATATATGTTATATATAAATATATATACTTTATATATTTATATATATTTTTTGTATTTTGTATTTTATATATTTAATATTTTTATATATCCTTATATTTATCCTCATGGTCTTAACACTATTTATTTTCTCACCATAAAATAGATGGTTATAAATCCCTGTACACATCATCGTGCGCACTCGGCAGTCTTCGTTGAAACTCGGCTTTGTTCTTCTAAAGGTGCAAGCAAAAGAAAAACAAACTCCAATACCTGATCACGATTCTTCAAATCCGCGATTCTTTCTGAACGACAATACCTGCTATGGTTGCTACGATTCGTGTTATTCTTTTCGATTCATACGATTCTTTATACTTTTTCTACACGTTATATGTACATAGTGTATAGATAAGGTAAGTATTCCATTCCACCGAAAAATTTGATACGATATTTCACCGGAAATACATGTTTTGAGTGCCGCTAAATAAGTGCCGTGTGTGTGTGGACAGCATAGCTCAAAAACTAAAAATACTGTTGAATATCAAACTTGGTATTTAAGTTTGACATCTTTCAAGGATGCCACACGAAGATTTTCAAGAATGTCCCCCACCCCAACTACCCTTTACATGGAATTTTTTTCAACAATTTTGATTTTCTCAAAAATGGCTCTAACTATTTTAATTAAAATATCGTATATCAAGGATACTTACCTGACAAATAAAATATATACTTTAAATTTTTTGGGAATAGCCTCTGAAGACTGCTTTATTGTGGATGAATTTTACGGAAATCTGCATAACTGAAAAATCGTAAGACATGGACAAATACTTACGACTCAAAAAAGGTAGAGCACGTTAAACACACAATTTATGTTATATATACGTTTTTTTTCGTGGAGTTGATCGTTTTTGAGATGTTCCTTGTGTTTGGTTTCAGCTTTAAAAAAAGGTATACTCTTCTCATACAGGAATTTGTCAATTCGTGTCCATACAAACAAAGGAACTTCAATCACATGGCAACTAGCACTTGACTAAAAATGAAATGGCGTGTTAGTTATGGACGCTCTTTAACTGCTGTGGTTCTCAGCGTCCCATTCTCAATTGGGCTTGAAAGACCGCTTAATTTTGCTCAGAGGCCTCTCTATAAGGCTTGACACGGGACCAACGGCTTTACATCCCTTCCGAAGGAAGCCATGCTAAGGATTTTACAACCGAAAAAATCCATAGTCCTCCGCCGAGTTTGAACCCGCAACCTTGGGTATATGAAGTTAGCATGGTAACCATTACACCACGGAGGGCGACTAGCACTTTACTTTCACATCAACCTATGGTTCTCCCTTATTTCACTTCTCGGTACAAGGAAACAAGTAATAAGGCTATTTGTGCTAATTTTTTCCAGATTATCATAAATTATATAGAAGCATAAGCTTTCTAACAGTAATTTGTTACAGAGATGTAGAGAAAGTCATGTGAATGGCACACATAAGATTTTTAACAACTATTCATGTTGAGGCTAGCACGATTCTCGCGGTTCTGTTTGAACGACGATTCATGCCCAGATTAACACGATTCATTCATTTCTTTCATTGTAGTCGTTCATATGAACGATTCGTTCATGAATCAGCCCATATGCAGAAGATTTGTCGTGAACTCTACAATCTTGAACAGGTGAGAATGATTATGTTCTCTGAGACAGTAAACATTTGTAAGAGAAGTAAGATGGAAGCTGCATCGAGATGTAGTACCAACATAAAGCGTGTGTCACGTGTTCCACAAGGAGAGCAGGGAACGGTACATTAACAATGCATTAGCCAGGAGCGCCCTCTGGTTACCACTAATGCTCTCGCGTTCAGTCCACCTGATGCTTCATTCATAATTTTCCTTGTGACCTCTTGCTGCAGTCCGGCGTCCACTTAGTTTCAACTACAAGACATCCATTCCAACTCGGAGGCAGAAAAAGTGCCACTTCTCCGAGATTGTAGTACTGTTTTTACGTTCTCTACCGCGTACATAGAACGTACAGAATCTGTTGCACTCCACTCTGAAAATTCGATTTCGAGATTTCACAGGAAATATATATTTTGGGGTTCCCCGAGTCCAAAAAAAAAGCATTCTTAGAAATAGGTCCGCGCGTGTGTGTTTGTTGATAGCATAGCTCAAAAACGAAAAGAACGAAAGATAGCAAACTTGATATTTAGCTTTAGTATCTTCCAAGGTTTCGACACGAAGATTTTCAAGGAAATCCTCCCACTACAATCTACCCTTTACTTGGAAAAATGTTTGAAAGCTTTGATTTTTTCAACAATGGCTCTAACGATTTTAATTAAAATCCCGTATATTAAAGACATTTACATTCCGAATAAAATGCATATCTTGAATTTTCTGGGACCAGCCTCTGAAGATATATTTATTCTGGATGAATTTTGCATAACTAATAAACCGTAAGAGGTAGATAAAAACTTACGCCACAGAAAATGTAGATCTCGATAAAACACAATTTATGTCATATACATTTTTTTCATGGAGTTTCCCGTTTTGAAGATATTCCTTGTTGATGATTTCACTTTTAAAAACAAACATTTCTCATACGGGAATTTGTTAACGCTTGCCCATGTAAAGAAATAGATTTCAATTCCATAGCAACCTATTTTAAAACATTTGACTGTCGGTTTCGCTTAATCAATTCTCCTTTTACCCTTCTACCTATGCTAATGTTTTAGCATGAAATACACAGAAGAATAAGCTTATTATGAATCATTTGTTACAGAGATGTAGAGAAAATCCTGTGAATTAGCACATCAGATGTTGTTTTATTGTTTCATTTAACATCTAATGTCATATCGGGGGCTTTGCATTAGAAGCAACTGCATGTCTGTAGGTTCTTTACTTTGGGTTTAAATAATTTTATTTTCTCAAGCACACATTTTCACCCAAGAATTCGATACCGAGGGAGTTTACTGGAATCCAAAAATAAGAAATATAGAAAAAAAAAGTTTCGAGTGGTGTGAATAGCATAACTGAAAAATGTAAAGTTCGTTAAACAACAGTTAGTACTTAGTTTAACATCTTGGGACTAAAATTGGATTCGGACGTCTCGTAAACAGAAGTGTGGATGATCGGTTCCCTTAGCAAATTGTAAACTTGCTTCTATGTAACATTGTCCTGCCATGCATATGCTCGCCCTAGAAGATTTGCTCAGTGGATATTTCTAATCCAGATCTTCTTCCAGCTTCATTTCTTTTCCCTCTAGAAAAGTTAAATATCCTGTAACCACTTTCTGAACGGTTGGAGCAATTCACTGCTCTAAAATCGCCTGATAATTCGTATCTAAATACACTTACTAGCTATCCGCCTGGAGATAAAATGATGGCGCAAAGGATCACGGTACTCTCTATAAAAGAATAAGTACATTTATTTATAACAGTATCATACATTGAGCTTCATTTATCGCACTGGTCCACAGACTACGGGCTTTTGCAATACACAAAATAGTAAGCAATATTAATATAACAACAAAGAATTAAAAGAATAAACACGAAAATAAAAGGACAAAGATTTTCAAATACAGCTATTTAAATTTATAACATATTACACCTTATTCAGATACATTAATGTAGCCTATTATAATAGACAAACAAATTAAAAGAAATATATACACATAATATATACACAACAAAACAATGACATAAGTATGACAAAATATATTCATGTAATATGTTTGGCTCTTCTCTATTGCCAGCCTTCTACGAATTCAGCTCTCTTGCCTTAAGTAAAATTTTACCTAGCCCGTCCGCGTCTTCCGTGCCTACCAGTAGCGTCCAACATGCTTCTAGCTCTACATTAGCGGTGGTAAAGACAGTGACTAGTGTGCGTTATACATCCTGACATCTAGTGGCTTCAATGCTAAGTTTCCATTCTGCCTGTAGATCCCAGAGTTCAGACACATGCGCATGCGCTATGGTTCGTTTAATAATTCGCAGTAAATTAGAAAACCTATTCACCATAATGACTGAGGGCTTCAAGGAAAGAAACTTTCTTTGGTTGACAACACTGCGCATATACAAGCGAACCAGCTCTTTCTTCCTTCCTCCGTTCTTCGCTTCCTCGTAAATCTAGAGCTCAATTATACAGTGTGTCCCGATGAATCGTTACCACTGAGAAATGTGAATATATAGTCAAGTCAAAAATATGTTTTTCAACTTGTCTTGTATAGAAACTCACCAAGTTTCGTGACAATGAAAATTATGAAGCTAGCGCATGCGCGTAGTATGACCACACACAGAGTTAAAATGGCGGAATTCACGGTACAGCAGAAAGTGCAATGTTGTTGTAGGTTAGCCAAATTGAAGTTCCAAATTACAGTATACAAAAACGATTTATGCAGCAGTACGGTACAAATGCTCCAGATCGTCATACCATTGTGAAATGACCTAATCAGCTTTTGGAAACAGGAACTGTGCTGACGAAGAAGGGAAGCGACAAAAAACCAGTGTCCGCAGCTACAGTTGTAGATGTAAGCCAAGCAAGGAAGTCAATTAGACGGGCCAGTTTAGAGCTAGGTATTCCGAACATTTCACGCGGTTGTCCATAAGAGACTACGTCTTAGTCATACAAAATCCAACTTATGTAAAAGTTGCAGCGGAATGTTAAAACCCAAATGGGTCGGGTTTGCTACTGCACTGTTATCCCGAATTGATGATGGCATTGAATTCCTCAACCACACCGCACTTTCAAATGAATAAAGCTTTCACAGATCTAGTAAAATGCACCGGTATAAATGTAGAATATGGGAGAAGAAAACCCACGTGTCGTATTAGAATATGAACGTGATAGCCCCAAAGTTAACTTGTAATGTGCTTTAACCTGTGATATAGTGATATAACCAGTAACAAGGACAACATACCTATCTATGGTGGCGAACTATGTAGTACCACATACACTGGACGAGTTCTTCTTCCAGCAAGATGGAGCCCCTCCACTCTACGCCCATCAACTTCGACACTATCTCAACGTACAATTTTCAAATACGTGGATTGGAAGAGCAGATCTCACTGAATGGCCTCCAAGGTCACCATATCTAACTTCCTTAGATGGAGGTATGTAAAAAGCATTGTTTATCGAACTCCAGTACATGACCTCGCTGACTTCCGAAGACGGATTATAGATGCTTGTGCTTTTAACCCACCAGTTAAGCTAGAGAACACATGGAGGGAGATTACCATCTTGATATTCTTTGGGTCACCAAAGGAGCACATGTGGAGATTTATTGAAACTTGATGTGTTTGTCCAACACACAATCTAACCAATGTCTACTAGTTTAGGAGATATTAAGGTTTCTTTGTGGTAACAATTCAATGGGACACACTGTTATATGCTGAATTTTCTTGTCTACGAAAGCCGCTGGTATATAAGTTAACTGTAGAGGTAAGTTATCACTGGGTCAATTTTAAACAGATAGAAAATTTTATTGGGCCCATCGGACCTGATTGAAACCCATTTTATGAGGCGCAAACTGCTCTAGAAGTTTAAATTTTTTATAGTATTTAACACCCGAGATAATTGCTATGGCACCGCAGTTGATGACACTTACACATGGAATGTGATGATGGCGAAAACCGGAGAGTCCGGAGAAAACCCACCTCTGCACCGCTTTGCCCACCGCAATCTCACATGGGGTCACTTGAGATCGAACCCGGTCATCTAAGTGGCGAGTGGTTTGACCATTCGGCCACGGCGCGGCCTATGAGCGAGGTCTTCTGAGGACATTCGTTTCAATCACCACCATCATTAACACCTTTTAACCTGGTTGGTCCTATTGGACGATGAATGGAATCGGTGAAATGTTGTTCAAATGATCTCGAAGTCTATGGAACTTAATTACTCCACATTTGTCTTCTCAGAATAAGGGGGAAAAAAAACCCAAAAATCTTTTCTGGGTAGCTCACCCTAAGCTAGATTCGAATTTGTGATCTCTTGAATGGGAGGCAGGCGCTATCCCTCCCCCCCCCCCCGCATACTTCCACAATGGACAGCAATTATTTGTGTTTTGACTACCAACCTCTCTGATTTACTCAAAGCAAGCGGCCGATGATAGCTGGATTAGATCACTGCAACAATCAAGTTAAATGTCAGTATACTCAATACTCTTGCCTCTAAGCTGCATTTGCATTAGCAATACAAAACATTTTGAAATACAATAATGGTAATAAAGTCAATAGACCTACGGGGCGTAATGATAAAATAGTTAATATCCCAATTATCGTCATATTAAATTATCAATTATTTTATAAGTATGTAATGGGGAAATTTGGAAATAATTAGATAAATAATTTAATATATTAAAATAAACGAATAATTTAAAAAGTGCTCAAGTTATAATTCTGTTGTAGGTAAGTTATTAGTGAAACAGTGCTAAAAATCACAAATTAGAACTCAGTTGCTATGTAAGAGTCATTAAGGCAAGTTACTCTAGAGAAATCAATCGTCTCAAAGTTGGAGTTATTAATATAATTAAGTTACGAGAACATCAGAACACATTAATTTCAAGGCTCAATTCCTGGTAAGCCAGTATGTTTAAAAATCTGAGCGACGCGTGTGAGAAGCACACATAGACCATTTCTAAGACTTAGCAAACGGAAAGTATACTTAGGATTGAGCAGTCAAGAGAATGAAGAGTGTCTCAAGTTAAAATGAAGTATAAAACATGACAAAATAGAACAGAGGGTCTATGTTGGGATAGTCAGTAGTAGGCAGGACTTAGGTTAATAAAATAACATACATCGCTAAAATTACTTCAAGTAATTCTTGCTAAAGTTTTACCAGTTATAGCGGTGTTGCCGATTAGCGGTAATCAGTAAGGGATTCGCCGCATTGCACTTAAATTTGATACTTTACTACGGAGACAATGTAAGGTTAGATAATACTCTGAAAATTAGCAGCTTTAATATAGACCATTATAACTAATCGTGCTTAGATTCACAAACAGTTGGTTATTCGCCTTAAAATAAACCAGTTCAGTTATTAGCGTTAAATATACTCCTGACATGTAACTGGTGTTGTCCACGCATACTCTGAGACAAAGATCCCACAGCGCCTAGCTAACAGAAGAAAACTCTTGATATTGCCATTTGGGTTGTCTATTGGAACAAAATGCACGGCGTTTCGGGAGCAACGTGTGGGCATATAAAAGCCACGTTTTTTGCTGCCATTTTGAGTAAGCAGTAATACTAATAACGGAATACGTAAGTTCATGTTCTTTATTTGCATAAACAAATGCTACCAAACTACGTTTTTATCTGATAGCATTAAGGAAGGTCAGGTTTACATAGGAACAAAGATTTCGTGTTGGAGATAACGCCCAAAAAAATCTTAATATATCTGTAATCTAACAGAGCACAAAATTGCACATTGCGTGACAATAATGGCGGGTATTATATTAGTCGGAAAGTTAGGGGTACTGGATCCTGAGAGATTTCTGATCTGAAAGTGCAGATCAGCAAATTACAGAGCTAGGTGTGGTGGATGAAGCGAAGTTGGAAGGAAACTTGCAATAAGAACCATAAATCCAAGAGAATCCAAGCTTTTAGCGTACTTTCATTAAATCTTACGTAAACAGTCTAATAGTGGCATCTTAGAGCAGCAGTGGAGTTTATTTCATTTTTGTTAAAATGCCATTTATGATCAAAAATCTTAGCGCACCTCATAGAGAAAAACCTAAAGTGTTAAATTCACATGACATTCTCTACCTCTTCTTCAACAAACCATTCTCACAAAAGTTTAACACTGGGAATAAGGACATATTTAAAAAAATCTGATGTGTACCATTCACAAGACTTTCTCTATATCCCTGCAACAAATTATTCTTAAAAAACTTATTCTTCTATTTACTTCATGCTAATCAGAAAAAAATAGCAGAAATAGTCTTATTACTTGCTTCCTTGTAAGTAGAAGTGAAATAAGGAACTACCATAGGTTAAAGTGATAGTCAAAAGCTGGTTGCTATGACAATGAAGTTACTTTGTTTATACGGATAGGAGTTGAAAGTTCCTGTATGAGAAAAGTATACGTTTTTCATAGCAGAAACCAAAAATAAGGAATGACTCAAAAACGACGAACTCCACGAAAAAAAGGATATAACATAAATTGTGTGTTTTAATGTGCTCTATATTTTTATGTAGTAAGATTTTGTCTATATCTTACGGTTTAGCAGTTATTTAAAATTCAGTAAAATTCATCCAGAATAAACTGCTCTTCAGAGGCTATTCCCACAGAATTCAAGATATACATTTTCTTTTGTCAGGTAAATATCTTTAATATACGACATTTTAATCAAAAACCATTTTTGAGAAAATCAAAATTTTCGAAAAAAGTTCCATGTAAAGGGTACTTGGGGGGGATTTTTCTCAAAATCTTCGTGCCGCATCCCTGGAAGATACTAATCTTAAATACCAAGTTTGGTATTTTACCCACATTTCGTTTTTGAGTTATCGTCTTCACAGACACACGGACACACTGACACACTGACACACGGACACACACACACACACACACTCACGGACCTTTTTGTGAAAATGCTTTTTTTTTTTGGATATTGGGGACCCTAAAACATATATTTCCGGTGAAATCTCGGTATCGAATTTTTGGGTGAAGTGCAATATTTTCTTTATACATTATGTACTAAGTGTGTATAGAGAAATTAAAAAAATGAAATTAAACCATTTCCGTATATGTTTATCTTGATTAGTATGAAGTATATACAAGAAAAAGCTTTGGTAGAAATAATTGTTTCAGAATAAAACAGAAACGTATGTATGTGAGTGTAAAACATAATTTGTTTTCTTTCACGCCCGAAAGTAATACACTATTTTGTAACAATTTATTTGTTTGTTACGGTAGGTTGTGCGTCAATTTGTAACAAATTATATTATTGAATGTATAACAACATTTAGTTGAAGAACTATTCGAGATTCATTCCAGGTAATATAATATGTATTATATTATAAAGTTGTTTCACTAGTAAGATGTCTTGTATATTCTTGGATATTACTTCATACAATAATTATTAAAAAAGCAGATTGCACAGATAAATGATGATTACATTCTACAGCACGCACTCCCATAGGACGCTACCCTTGTGCCGAGAAATGATGCGTACACAAAGACTGGCCAATAACGAATGCACACAGCTTTTTTTTTTTTAACAGTGCGGAGTCTGATCAGGACTCCAGCGTAGTATCCATGTTTACCTTCCTCCCCTACGTTTACTGCATGATTACTGTTCCTTTGCACAAACATATAACATCCATGCCCAAGGGGGGACTCGAACCCACAATCCCCTGCCCACGAAGCACCAAAGCGAAACACCTTAGCGAGTGAGGCCATGGGGACCGGCAGTTAGGCGTCTATTCAGCTCTTATATAGGCTCGAAATTCATTTTATATGTTTTTCCTTATTAAACATTCTTTAAGGAAGTGTATAATACAGACTTCCTTTCATTTATAAATAAATTACTTTTGATACATATAATATTTATTTTATAAGCTATTTGCTTAGTGAAAATTTAAATACGGGTATACAAAGCTTGGGGATGCGGTATACTGGAAAGAATAACATCCTTTTTCAAGCACGTAGCAATGCAATTATCATTGTTGGATTTTTTAAAATAATTATTTTGATAAAAAAGTAAATATTACTTAAAATGCAGAGTATATTCAAAATTCTGATATTCACAGAACACTTGCAGGCTACACTTGATATGAAAACGCTTGACTTCCATATATTAACGTCTCAATTTACATCAAATTACTATTTTTATATTTGGCATATTAGTTTCTTCTTATATTGCGGTAGATATTACTTTCTCTAGCCCCGTATGTACAATGTACATAGGGATGGAGAAGGTATTGTACTCCACCCAAAAATTCGATACCGAGATTTCACCGGAAATATATGTTTTAGGGTCCCCTATATCCAAAAAAAGCATTTTCACAAAAAGGTCCGTGTGTGTGTGCGTCCGTGCGTCTGTGAACACGATAACTCAAAAACGAAAAGTCGGTAAAGCACCAAACTTGGTATTTAAGTTTTGTATCTTCTAGGGATGCGACAAGAAGATTTTGAGAACTCTCCCCCCCACCCCAAACTACCCTTTACATGGAACTTTTTTCGAAAATTTTGATTTTCTTAAAAATGGCTCTAACGAATTTTGATTAAAATATCGTATATTAAAGATATTTAGCTGAAAAATTATATGTATATCTTGATTTTCTGGGAATAGCTTACAAACACCTGTTTATTCTGGATGAATTCTGATTAATTTGGCATAACTAGTAAACTGTAAGAGATAGACAAAGCTTACTATACAAAAAATGTAGGTCTTGTTAAAATACACAAGTTATGTTATATACATTTTTCTCGTGGAGCTTACAGTTTTCGAGGTATTCATTGTTATTAGTTTCAGTTGTGAAGTACTTATACTTTTCTCAGACGGGAGTGTGCGGTTTTCTATTTGTTCTACTCCTGGCCAAGAAAAGAAGGGATTTGTAATGACAATCACATAACGACAGCTTTTAAAACATTTGGCTGTAGTTTTAGCCTGGCGTATTCCCTTATTTTTTCCTACTTATAAGTAAGTAAGTAAGTAAGTAAGTAAGTAATAAGAACATTGTGCTAGTGAGTACCTCGATTAGCAAGATGCAGAAAGAAGAATAGTCTTATGTAAGAAGTTTATAGAACAGCTAGAGAAAGTCATGTGAGTGTAACACATCAGATTTTTTTTTGTCACAAATACATGAATATTTGAGTAACAGAGATTTCTCAAGAGGTTGAAAATTTGAAGATGTTACTTGCAGGATGTCAAGCCTTTTGACCTATTTCCCTGTGCAAACTTGTTCGTTCCCAAGCGGTATAGTACGGTTTCTAAGATGTTGTTAGAGAATTAGCTGCTAGGGGTGTAAACCCCAACCCCCTGGGGAGGTCTTCATCAACAAGCGGTTCATGTCGAAACCTCGCTTCAAATTTACTACAAGGCTGTACAACACAATGTAGATGTCATGGTGTGCACTCAGGCGTTCACTTTCCTATTTGCCATTAGCCAACATAGCGCTGCTGAATTCCCCTGACCTATTTGACGTTATCAACTTTAAAGTAACTAAGCCACGCAGTGTTTCTTGCAAAAACGATGTTTGGACTTTGTCTCGCGGTTGGCATTGTTTAAATTTACAATTATGTGATTTTAGGTTTTTACTTTCTCAACACGTACTATATACATAATATATAGATAAGATTTTGCACGCCACCCAAAAAGTTGATACCGAGATTTCACCGGATATATATGTTTTAAGGTCCCCTCTATCATGCATTTTTAGAAAAAGGTCCGCGTGTCTGTAAACACGATAACTCAAAAATGAGAAATCGGTATTTAGGTTTAGTATTTTCCAGGGATGCGACAGGAAGATTTTGAGAAAAATCCCCCCGCCCCAAACTACACTTTACATGGACAAATTTTTCGAAAATTTTGATTTTTCAAAAATGGCTTTAACAATTTTGATAAAAATCCCATATTTTAAAGCTATTTACACCCAAATAAAATGTATATTGTGAATTTTCTGGAAACAGTCTCTGGAGACCTCTTTATTCTTGACGAATTTTGCTTAACTCTAAACCGTAAGAGATAGACAAAATGAATGGCACACATCAGATTTATTACAATTTCATATTGTGCATCATTTTTATTAGGCAAATCATTTAGATAATAAAATAATTTAAATAACCATTGAAGCTATCATTTTGAAAAATGGCAAAAATATGACTTTGTGTGTGTAATAGCTGGTTTAAATTTAAACCAGCTGTCTTGCATTCTATAAATTTTCAAATGCTTCTGAGATATTACGTTAAGGAAAAACTGCTTTTTAAGATGACCTCAAAAATAGATAAAAATGTTGCCAATGTTAGCAAGGAAAATCATCGGGAAGCGAAAGGAAAGTTTAGTTGACGAAAGTGAATTTCACTCTGGCTTGGAAGCCAAAGTTAGGAAAATCAATCCACGTTCAGTAAGGTTGTCATGGTTTCATGCAAAACGACAACGCCTGACCGCAACCTGGGCTCTAGTGAGGGGGTTTCCAGGAGAGAAGGATTTAGAATATGGACCAGGGTAAGGAAATTTATTGCTTGGCAACAGGAAGTGCTAAACCCTCCGAGCGTTCTTCATTATACTGGAGTTGTGTGGGGTTGCTAAACATTCTGACCAAGCACAACACCAGGATGACTGCGGTTCCCAAAAACACTACACAGCGATTTCCCCCAAGAGAATAAGGACTACAGTCCCCATTATTTTATTTGACTCTGGTAAAAGCTTTTAAAATAGCTGTTTCACCAACCAGAATTGTCGAATTGTCGAGGCCTGTTAACAGGGTTGAAGCTTTGCCGGCGATTTCCCAGCGTTTATGGATCCAAATCCAAACTGAAGTTAGCGAAAACAATTTTGCAGCCCATATACGGATAATATCATATTTTACTTTCTCTACACGTACTGTGTACATAGTGTATAGAGATGCTATTGCGCTCCACCCAAGCATTCGATACCGTGATTTCACCGGAAATATATATTTTAAGGACCCCTGTTTCCAAAATAGAGAAAGTAAAAAGCATTTTCAAAAAACAAGGTTCGTGTGTGTCCTGTGTCTTTGAACACGATAACTCAAAACCGAAAAGTCTGTAAATACTAAACTTGATATTTAAGTTTAGTATCTTTCGTAGATGCGACACGAAGATTTTGAGAAAAATCCCCCCACCCCAAACTACCTTTTACATAGAAGTTTCTTAGAAAATTTTGATTTTCTGAAACATGGCTGTAACAATTTTGACTAATATATCGAATATTAAAGATATTTACCTGACAAATAAAAGCTGCTCTAAATATTCTCAGAGATACAATGAATAAGAATCGGCCTAGGTTTTACTGTCAGATGTATATAAGCATGTTTTCAATTTCCATACAGGAAAATTATATTCCCAATTGTATGCCCCATTGTCTAAAAATCGTTGCAATGCGTTTAAACCAGATTGCAGACCATTTATTGTTTTAGAAAGAATAACAATGTCATCAGCGTACAAAAGAATTGGTGTTTTTTCGTCTTCAACTGACGGCGCATCTATGTCTTCCTCCAGCATCATATTAACAATGTCATCAATAAACAAATTAAAGAGTAACGGGAGTAATATGCAACCCTGTTTGACTCCTCTCTGTGCTATGTTGCATTCTGATGTATTGTGCGGATCAGTCTTGATAACAAATATAACTTCTTTATACATTGCCTTGAGTCTTTTTTTTTTTTTTTTGGAAAGTCTTTTACGCGCTAATTTAACCCACAAAGCACTACGTTCCACAGTATCAACGCCATTTTAAAATATACAAATACGGAGTATACCTTACCTCCCTTATTTTTTAAATTATCATCAAATATGGTTTTCAGAACATAAATATTGTTAATGGTCGAAAAGTCCTCCCTGAATCCCACTTAAAATTTTATCATACGAATTGACCCAACATTTAGTTCTTTCGAATAATATTCTAGTTTATATCTTCCCAAATACAGAGAGCAGTGAGATGCCCCTATAATTTTCTGGACAGCTGTAACTCCCTTTGCCCTTGTAAAGTGTTTGGATAGTGGCAGTTTTCCATGTTTCCGGATATTCTCCCCCTTCAAATATTTTACTGAAACTGGTTGTATATAAATATGCCACTTTAATAATTTCTAGAGAACTCTTAAAGAACTCAGCTGATAGATCTTCTATACCTGCTACCTTCCCATTTTTAAACTACCTCAGCTTTACTAATTTCGCTATCCAGAATTTCCACAATCGGAGCTGCAGCAATTGCTTCAACAGTCAAAGAAATTGCTTGTATGTCTACCTGTCCTCTTTCATAGACAGTTTTAAAATGTTTTATCCACTCCCCAGCAGGAATACTAACTTGCATGTGCCTTCGCTTTCGGATCTACCTAATAGCCTTCCACATGTTACTGACCTCCCCATTTTCGACTAAATTATTATGACAAAAGGGAAACATTCCTAACTTTTGGTGCATAACCCAAAGGAGACTCAATAAAACCTAGGGTAATTTCAAACGGTATATTATGAACATAGGATTAAAATATTAGATACAAACTTTTAATTTATTGTAGCAAGGGACTCTTTTAATGACGTGATGAAAACAAAGTTTTACTCTTCCAAACTCTTAAAGCAAAATGGATGAAATTTGGACTGACACTTAGTTGTATTATGTTGCAGCTGTGGTATACATTTCAAAATGGTAGCAGTAATAGTGAGGAACACAATTTATTTCAAATAACACATTTTTTTTGTGGCAAACATTTTACGTGATATCGATGATCAATGTTTCGAATTTTAACACTTTGTCATTCCTTTTACTCCCTCTACTTTGTGTATAGTACATAATAAAGAAGGTATTACATTTCACGCAACATTTCAATACCGGTATTTCACTGTATCCAAAGTAAGTTTTTAGAGAAATGTGTGTGTGTGTGTGTGCGCGTGTGTGTGAACAAGATAACTAAAAAACGATAAGTATATTAAATAATTTGATATTTAAGTTCAGCATTTTCCAAGTATGCGACATTAAAGATTTTCAAGAAAATTTCCCCTATCATAAACTACATTTTACATGGAAAACTTGTCGAAAATTATGAATTTCTCAAAAATGGTTGTAGCGGTTTTGATTAAAATACTATAAGTATGTTTAATACGGGATATAAAATGTATATGTTGAGAATAGCCTGTGATAACATCTTCATTCTGGATAACTTTTATATAACTGGTAAACCGGGAAGATAGTCAAAGTTTTATTTCACACTAATACACACACACACACACACACACACACACACATATATATATCATCCGTTTTTCTTTTGTTTCACTCCTTACAAAGCAAAGAGAGTTGAATTTCTATGCCAATCATATAGTGACAGCTTTTAAAAGATTTGACTATCGCTTTAGCCTATGTATTCCCTTATTTCCTTTCATCTTATAAGGAACCAATTAAGAAAATGCCGCGCTGCAGACGAGTGGTTAGACCACTCAATTTTCACCGAGAGATCCGGGTTTGCTCCCAGGTGACCGCATGTGAGATTTGTGGAAAAAGCGGCGCAGAGGTGGGTTTACTCCGGGTTCTCCGGTTTCTCCCTCCATCGCATTCCAAGGGTACTCCTTCTTCATTCCATATATGATCATCTGCCGTGCCTATAAAGTAAAAATGGGGGTTAAACGCTATAAAGAAGTAACAGAACCATTTCGACTACTGTTTATCCCAAGCAGCATGAAGCACATAGAAGAATAATATTCTTAGGAGTAATTTGTTGCGAAAAGGTATAGAAAGCCATGCACATGCGACACATCAGGCTTTTTCTAGTTGTTTCTCAAAATTTTATGAACACCATATAATTTAAAGGCCAATGTATAACGTCCAGTTTATATACATCTTATTATTGCTATTCACTTTTTATATATAACGAAACGTATAACTTAGCTATTTATGCAAACGTTTGCTTCGTAAAATACTATGTGCTCGATTCACATGACTTTCTCTACATCTCTAATAAAAACTATTCTTAAAACACTTATTCTTCTATTTACTTCATGTTAATCGAGAAAAATAGCAGAAATGGTATTATTACTTGTTTCTATTTAAGTAGAAGAGAAACAAGGTAATATCATAGGCTAAAGCGATAGTCTAAAGCTGCTTGATATGTGATTGCAGTGCCTTTGTTTATATGCACAGCAGTTGACAAAAGTATGAAGTATAAAAGTAAGTATAAGTATTTTCAAGCTGAAATCAATAACAAGGAATATCTCAAAAACGATCCACTCCACGAAAAAAAGTAGAAAACCAAAATGGTGTGTTTTAACGAGCTCTATATTTTCTGTTTTGTAAGCTTTTGTCTATCTCCTTCGGTTTACAGTTATGCAAAATTCCGTAGGATTCATCCAGAATAAAGTTGTATTCAGAGGCTATTCCCAGAAAGTTCAAGATATACATTTTTTTTTTCAAGATATACATTTTATTTGTCAAAGGCCGCGCCATGGCCGAGTGGTCAGACTATTCGCCTCTCACCTAGACGGCCCGGGTTCGATCCCAAGTGACCGCATATGAGATTTGTGGTGGACAAAGCGGCGCAGGGGCGGGTTTTCTCCGGGTTCTCCGGTTTCCCCCGCCACCACATTCCACCGAGGCTCCATTTTCATGTATCATCAGCGTCATTGCCTTCGGTGCCATTCCACTAAAAGCGGGCGTTAAATACTGCACAAAAAATCTGATGTGCCATTCACATGACTTTCTCTATATCCCTGCAACACACTATTCTTAAAAAGCTTATACTTCTATTTACTTTATGCTAATCAGTAGAACATTAGCAGAAATATCCATATTACTTGCTTCCTTGTAAGTAGAGGTGAAATAAGGGAGTGATATAGGTTAAAGTGATAATCAAAAGCTGGTTGCTATGTCACTGAAGTTTGTTTGTTTGTATGGACTGCAGTTGACAAATTCCTGTATGAGAGGCTATTCCCAAAAAATTCAAGATATACACTTTATTTGTCAGGTAAATGTCTTTATATATGACATTTTAATCAAAATCTTTAGAGCCATTTTTGGGAAAATCAAAATTTTCCAAAAAGTTCCATGTAAAGGGTGGTGGGAGATTTTTCTCAAAATTTTCGTGCCGTATCCCTGGAAGATACTAAACTTAAATACCAAATTTGGTATTTTACCTACTTTTCGATTTTGAGTAATCGTGTTCACAGACACATGGACACACGGACCTTTTTCCGAAAACGCTGTTTTTAGATAAAGGGGACCCTAAAACATATATTTCCGGTGAAATCTCGGTATCGAATTTTTGGGTGGAGTGCAATACCTTCTCTATACACTATGTACATAGTGCGTATAGAGAAAGTAAAAAAGAAAAAAATTATTTGGAATCACACACCTTTTTCTCAAAATGCTTTTTTTGGACTCTGGGGGTCCCAAAACATATACTTCCGGTAAAATCTCGGAACCAAATTTTGGGTGGAATACAATGCCTTCTCAATTCACTATGTCCAGTGTGCATTCTGAACTGGAGAAAGTAAAAGTTTAGTAGGTAGTAAAATAAGTTGTCTCAGGAATCGGCAGAGGGTAGAGAAAGTTGTGTGAATGTGACATCGTAATTTTGTTTCATTTTTGCACCTTATTTGCATATGTCTGTACTTGTTTTTAGTGTATTCTTTATGCTCTCTAGCGATGTGAATAAGTACTTTTTTCTGTTTCATTAGCATACGCTAGCTTTGAGACTGTCTCAATTAGCAAATACTCGTATGCAAATGAAAGCAGACAACAGCTTTTTAATCACAAAGAAGTACTTAATGTTCGTGTCGGCACCTCCGTATTACCCGTAACTTGGATACCATCATGATTACACGTTTACTTCACTGAGAGAAAGACCAACGCGAAAAAAAGTTGCGCTGCCATAATGATTTTCCTGCCCATGGACAAATCTCGCCGAACTTAACAAGAAACATGAAGTTACTTTGTCTTCCAACTCTTCCAGAATCCTGTTCTTCCATCTCCTTTGCGTTAATGAAGATAAAAATCTGATGTGTTCCATTCACATGACTTTCTCTACATGTCTGCAACAAAGTATTGTTAAAAAAGCTTATGCTTCTATTTGATTCATGGTAATGGACAAAAATAGCAGAAATAGTCTTACTACTTGCGTCCTTGCCTCCGAAGTGTAATGTTTACCATAAACTCAAGGACACGGGTTCAAACCCGGCGGAGGACAATGGAATTTTCCGGGCGTAAATATCGTTAGCACAGCTTCCTTCGGAAGGGAAGTAAAGCCGTTGGTACCGTGTCGTATATTTACTGCACATGAAAGAACCTCAGGCCTGATAGAGGGGTCTTTGAGCAAAATTAAGCGGTCTTTCACGCCCAGCATAGAATGGGACGCTGAGAACCACAGCAGTTAAACAGCATAAAAAAAAAAAAAAAAAAAATCCATACCAGTAAAAGGGAAATAAGCGTTTACCATAGGCTACATTATTAATCAAAAGCTGGTTGCTATGTGACTGAAGTTCCTCTGTTTGTTGGATTGAAGTTGACAAATTCCCGTATGAGAAACATATAAGTACTGTATAGCTGAAACCCATAAAAGGAATACTCAAAAACGATACACGCCACGAAAAAATGTATAACATAAATTGTGTGTTTTAACGACCTTTACTTTTTCTCTTAAGTTTTTATCTATCTCTTATGGTTTACCAGTTATGGAAAATTCAATAAAATTCATTCAGAATAAAGATGTCTTGAGAGGCTATTACCAAAAAATTCAAGATATACATTTTATTTGTAAATTAAATATCTTTAAAATGCGATAATTTAATCGAAATCGTTACAGCCATTTTAGAGAAAATCAAAAATTTTGAAAGTTTTTTCATGTTAAGGGTATTTGGGGGAAAATCTTCGTGCCGCATCCTTGGAAGATACTGAACTTAAATGCCAGCTTTGGTATTTAACGGACTTTTCGTTTTTGAGCTATGCTGTTCACAGGCACACACACGCGCCCACACAAACACACGGATCTTTTACCAAAATTCTGATTGTGATGTGTACTTCACAATTGAAACTAATAACAAGGAATACCTCGGAGACGGTAAGCTCCACAAAAAATGTATATGAAATAACTTGTTCATTTTTACATTTTTTGTAAAGTAAGTTTTTGTCTACCTCTTACGGTTTACTAGTTATACTAAATTAGGCAAAAGTCATCCAGAATAAACAGGTATTTAGAAGCTATTGTCACAAAATTCAAGATATACAAATTATATATGATAGATGTGGCTTTAATATGTGGAATTTTAATCAAAATCGTCAGTCATTTTTAAGAAAAACAAAATTTTCGAATATTTTTCCATATAAAGGATAGTTAGGGGTGGGGGGATTTTCTTGAACATCGTGTCGCATCCTTGGAAGATACCAAACTTAATACCAAGATTGGTATTTAACCGTCTTATCGTTTTTGAGCTATGCTGTACACATACACACAGACAGACACACATAAACACTCACACATACGGATCTGTTTCTGAAAATGCTTTTTTTTTATTCAGGGGGTCCTAAAACATGTATTTCCGGTGAAAACTTGACATCGAATTTTTGGGTGGAATAGAATACTTCTCTATCGCTATGTACACTGTACATACGGGGCTAGAGAAAGTAAAAATGCTCTATTTTTGGATTCGGGGAAACCAAAATATGCATTTCCGGTGAAATCTCGGTATCGCATGTTTAGATGCATTAGAATACTTTCCCTATACACTATGTACATAGTACGTATAGAGAAAGTAAAAATGTTAATAGGATCCATTCACACGACTTTGTGGAGCTATTGTTACAAAAATCTGATGTGTTCCATTCACATGACTTTTTCTACAACTCTGCAATAAACTATTGTTAAAAAGCTCAGGCTTCCATTTACTTCCTGCTAATCGAGAAAAAATAGCAGAAATACTCTTATTACTTGCTTCCTTGTAAGTAGAAGCGAAATAGGTCAAAGTGATGGTCTAAAGCTGGTTGCTATGTGACTGAAGTTCCTTTATTTGTATGGACACGAGTTCACAAAGTCCTGTATGAGAAACGTATGTTTTTTATAGCTGAAACCAAAAACAAGGAATATCTCAAAAACAATCAACTCCACGAAAAAAAAATGTATGTAACAAAAAATGCGTGTTTTAAAGTGCTCTCTACATTTGTTGTGTGGTAAGTTTTTGTCGATCTCTTACGGTTCTATCAGTTATGCAAACTTCCGTAAAGTTGACCCAGAATAAAGTAGTCTTCAGAGGCCCTTCCCAGAGAATTCAAAATATACATTTTATTTGTTAGGTAAATATCTTTAGTATACGATACTTTAATCAAAATCGTTAGAGACATCTTTTAGAAAATAAAAATTTTCGAAAAAAGTTCCATGTAAAGGGTAGTTTGCGGTGGGGAGATTTTTCTCAAAATCTTCGTGTCGCATCCCTGGAAGATACTAAACTAAAATACCAAGTTTGGTATTTTACCGGCTTTTCGTTTTTGAGTTATCGTGTTGACAGGCACACGGGCACATTGACACACGGACACACGGACACACGGACACACGGACACACTGACACACTGACACACTGACACACTGACACACGGACACACGGACACACACACACACACGGGCCTTTTTCTGAAAATACTTTTTTTTTGGATACAGGGGACCCTAAAACATATATTTCCGGTGAAATAACGGTGTCGAATTTTTTAGTGGAGTGCAATACCTTCTCTATACACTATTTATATAGTGCCTATAGAGAAAGTAAAAATCTGATGTGTACCATTCACATGACTTTCTCTATATCCCTGCAACACATTATTCTTAAAGGGCTTACACTTCTATTTACTTCATGCTAATCAGTAAAACATTAGTAGAAATAGCCATATTTCTTGCTTCTTTGTAAGTATAGGGGAAATAAGGGAGTACCATAGCTTAAAATGATAATCAAAAGCAAGTTGCTATGTCACTGAAGTGCCTTTGTTTGTATGGACAGCAGTTGACAAAGTCCTGTATAAGAAAAGTTATTCATAGAAATAAGGAATGTCTGAAAAACGACGAACTCCACGAAAAATATGTATATAACAGAAACTGTGTGTTTTAACGTGCTCTACATTTTTTGTGTAGTAAGTTTTTTCCATCTCTTACGGTTTAGCAGTTATTCAAAATTTAGTAAAATTCATCCAGAATAAATTACTCTTCAGAGGCTATTCCCAGAAAATTCAAGATATACATTTTATTTGTGAGGTAAATGTCTTTGATATACGAAATTTTAATCAAAATCGTTAGAGCCATTTTTGAGAAAATCAACATTTTCTAAAAAAGTTCCATGTAAAGGGTAGTTGGTGGTGGGGGGATTTTTCTCAAAAATCTTCGTGTCGTATCCTTGGAAGATACTTAAGTTATATATCAAGTTTGATATTTTACCGACTTTTCGTTTTGGAGTTATTGTGTTCACAGACACACGGACACACACACACGGACCTTTTTCTGAAAATACTTTTTTTGGATACAGGGGACCCTAAAACATATATTTCCGGTGAAATCTCGGTATCGATTTTTTTGGTGGAGTGCAATAGTTTCTCTATTCACTATGTACATAGTACGTATAGAGAAAGTTAAAATGGTTCCTTTATCTACATCATGGTGATCCAGATAGTATTAGCAGAATAAGATGCATTGCTTCTTTGTACGTAGAAGCGAAATAAGGTAATACGCTAGTAAAATGCTTTAAGAAGCCGGGCCCTAATTGAAACAAATGAAGTTTGTTTTTGCCGAAAGTAAAAACAAAATAGCCATGAAACGAAAGATGATCTCCCGTTTGAGAAAAGTTTAAGCAGCTTAAAATTGAAACCAATAACAACGGATAGCGTGGAAACAGTTAACTCTACAAAAAATGTAAAACGACTAAATTGTGTGCTCTGTTGTTTGTAAAGTAACTTTTTGTCTTTTTCTTACGGCTATGCAAAGTATAGTATGCAAAGTTTATCCAGAATGAAGAGGTCTTGAGATGCTATACCCAAGTATTCATTTTTTATGCGTGTAAATATATGTTATATACGTTATTTTAACCAAAATAGATGGAACAGCTTTTTTCTTTGTAAAGTGTGGTTTGCGGTGGAGATATGGTATTGGAAATCTACATTTCGCATCCCCAGAAGACACTAAACATAAATGCCCAACTTTGTGTTTAACGGTCTTTTCATTTTTGAGCTACGCTGTCCACAAATACTGGCAGAGATGCACACAATTCAACGGGCATAAAATCGTGTATTTCTGGTGAAATCACGGTATCAAATTTTTGGATGGAATGCAATGTTATCTCTATCTGTGATGTACATTGTATGAAGTAGAGAAGGTATTGGGCTTCACAAACAAATTTTTCATCCATTAATAATAATTAATAATAGAAGGTGCAGAATACATGTAATTCACTTTAGATTTTTACTTTCTCTAGCACGTTTGTACATATAATGTAAATAGTAGTAAGGAAGGTATTATATTGCACCAAAAATTCAATGTGGAAATATATGTTTTTAAAATCCCCGAAGCCTGAAAAATGTATTATTCGAAAAAGGTTCATGTGTGTTTGTGCCTATTGAAAGCATAGCTCAAAAACGAAAAGACTGTTTAAAACCAATCTTGGTATTTATGTTTAGTATCTTCCAAGGATACGACAAGAATATTTTCAAAAAATATCGCCCCTATCCCAAACTACTCTTTATGTGAAATTTTCTTTTGAAAATTTTGTTTTCCTCAAAAATGGCTTCAGCGACTTTTATTAAAATACCGTATATAAAAGATAATTACATCACAAATAAAATGTGTATTTACGTTTTATTGGGATAGTAATTGAAGACCTCTTTATTTGGGTTGAGTTTTGCAGAATTTTGCATTACCGTAAGAGATAGACAAAAACTTAATATACAAATAATGTATACCTCGTTAAAACACATTTTGTTAAAACATATAGCTTATGTCGTAAATATTTTTGTTGTAGAGTTAACTTTTTGAGATATTCCTTATTATTGGTTTCAGTTTTAAGCTACCTAACGTTTCTCAAACGGGACCATGCAAAGCGAACCAAACCTCAATTATTTCATATATTGACCAGCTTTTAAAATATTTGACTCTCGCTTTAGCCCAATGTAATCCCTTATTTCCCTGCTACTTACACGAAAGCGAGTAACAAAACCCGTTCTGCTAATACTTATCTCGATTAGCATTGCGACAGTATTTTAGCACGACACATATATTATTGGTTTAATCGTTCGTTTATACATATTTAATATAAGAAATGTCTGCTCAGTAGAACGCAGAACCGTAGCGTGTAGAAGCTCGCATTGTATTCTTCAAGGCTACGTGCTTTGTTCAAAATAACAAGCATTTTGGAGCATTAGGGACACAAGTAACAACCCTTGGGAGGAAGAAAGGTTCACCCCCTTATATTTTAGAAAGAGGGAATTTCTCTTTTCCAGCCAATCAAAAAGGAGGGCAATGCTCGGACTATTTAGTATATAAATGATGTGCGTATAAGAAATCGGGCTCACAAGGTACAAGAAATCAAGCTCTCAATGTAGGAAACCGCGTATAAGACATCGGACACACATGCAAATGCAGAATATAAGAAATATGACGAGACACTGTCTAAGAAATCGCGCGGTGTCTAGTGCAGGAAATCGATGTGTTATATAATAATCTGACAGGAAATTATTACCGTAAATGTTATACGGACCGTGAAACTCAAGATTACGGTGACGAGAGTAAAAATAATAACTCAGTAAAAGGGGAACTAGCACTTATACAAAATTATATCAAGTTCGCGATCGGTTATGTCGGCAGTCACTCGCAGGGTTAGTGCCTCAATCTAACCACAGATTATCAATAAAAGAAATCATTAGTGAAATTAAGTGAAATTTCTCTTTTATTTGAGTCTACGAAACGTGTTACACACCTTTGTCATTCTTTCCCCCCTGAGCAGGAGACAACTCATGGTCTACAAGAACGAGCCTAGCCAGTGCAACAAAGGGAATCTGCAAGGTATGTACATTCTTAATGTAGCTAATTTCACGAGCATTAACCCTCGACCAACTCCAGGTAGACTCACATGATAGCGTCATATTGTCACACCAACGTGACGCACAACTATAAAACTACGGCATATTTGCGCCCTAACGTGGTGGCCAAATTACTACGGCAAGATAAAGGAATAATCTTTTTAAGAATAATTTAATAGTTTTCTCACAGAAAAACTGTGTAGGACAGGAGGGGATAGGTAGAGCCAGAATGAAAATTTCAATGCCATTTGAACAATGGGATTTGAACAACGGACCTCCCGGTCTCTAGCCGGTTGCTCTGCCACTGGGCTACCATGGCAACATGCCGGCATAGCATTGAACTTCTGAACTGACTGTTTCCCGCTAAACCACAAGGTGATCTTAAATTATTTCAAGATGGCAAACCCCAATGGCAACTTACAATATCATAAGTACTTCAAGACTCAGGATTCATAGAATAACCAATTATTATAGACAATTGGAATCACTTAATTGTTTTCTCGCAGCAACCGTGTGTAGGACAGGAGTTGGATAGATAGAGACCGGGAGATCCGTGGTTCAAAACCCGGCCTTGGCATTCTGACTCTACCTATCCAACTTTTGTAAGTATAGTTTGTATTTGGAACACCTAGAGAAAGTCGTGTGAGTGAAACACATCATATGTTTTATAAATGCGTTGCTTTATATTCAAGAGTCTTCAAAATATGCATTTCTGTTGAAATCCGAATATACATTTTGCTCTACCTCGTGCCTGCCAGAGAAAGTAAAAATATTTGCTGCTTGATAACGGTATCTTTGAATGGCGCTATGCAAATCGTGTACTTTGTGGAGGGTCAAGTTTATTTTCAGGTCACGACATAAATAACGTTTCCTTCACAAGTCGACAAACATTATTCGTAATGTCACACGGCACGAAAACTGTCTCTGGGATTCCCCCAGTCTAACGCGATATTAATGGTGCGAGAGATCAAAACAGCGACAAAAACGGAACACCTGGGCTATTTACAAGGAAGACACATTTGTAAAAACGTCGCAGTGATGAAAGATTAGCAGTCTACCCTTAAAATAGCAATATTTCTGTTATCTCTTTGCTTCTATGTTAAGGAATTATTGACTGCTCCACAAACTTCTTACAAAAGATTCTTCTTCTTTCTACACAATGTAAATCGAGATAAACATTAGCAGAATGTTCTTATTACTTAGTTCCTTATAAGTAGAAAGGAACTAAGGGAATACACTACGCTAAAGTGATAGTCAAATGTTTAAAAACTATGGTTATGCGACTGTCATTGCAAAACGCATCTTTGCCTGGCCAGGAGTAGAAAAAAAGAAAAGCATGAACATTTTTCAATTGAAACCAATTAAAAGGAATATCTCGGAAACGGTTACCTCCACAAAAAAAAAAAAAAACAAACAAAAAAAAAAAAAACATAAATGATATAAATTGTGTGTTTTGACGGGATCTACATTTTTTTGTGTAGTAAGTTTTTGTCTGTTTCTTACGGTTTAGCAGTGAAGCAAAATTCGGCAAAATTCATCGAGAATAAAAAGGTCTTCAGAGACTATTCCCAGAAAATTCAAGATATGAATTTTATATGGATTGTAAATATCTTTAATATACGGGATTTTAGTCAAAATTGCTAGTGCCATTTTTTAAAAATTCAAAATTTTCAAAAAGGTGAGGGAATTTTATAGAAATACTTTGTGTCGCATTCTTGGAGGATACTAAATCTAAATACGATGTTTGGTATTTAACGGTCTTTTCGTTTTTGAGCTATGCTGTTCACTGATAAACGCATACTTGGACTTTTTCTAAAATTACTTTTTTCGAACTTAGGGGAACCCAAACATATATTTCCGGTGAAATATCAACATTGAATTTTTGGGTGGAATACATCACCTCCTCTATCCACTGTGTACGTTGTACATGCGTGCTAGAGAACGATGTAATTCATAAGGCTTTATATACTCACTCTTCTATGAATTATAGTACATCTGGATTATCTTACTGTCTGCTGTCCCATTCACATTACTTTCTCTACCTACAATACCTTTTTTTATTCAAGAGGTGCTATAACATGTATTCCCGGTGAAATCTTGATATCTAATTTTTGGGTGCAATATAGCATCCTCTCTATACACTATGTATATAGTACATGTAGAGAGTGTAATAATGCTTTTTCTTAATCAGGGATCTCAAAACATATACTTTTGGTAGAATCTCGGTATCAACTTTTTGGGTGCAATAAAATAATATTCTCTATAAACTATTTATATAATACGTGTAGAGAAAGTAAAAGGGAAAACAAATAAGAAAACGACAGAAACATAAGGAAAATGGAAAACAAATTTGATTTGTTTCATTCACGTAAATTTCTCTTGGTGTTCGAAACAAACTTTTCTTACAAAAGATTTATCATTTTTGCTACATCTTGATAAATATTAGCAGAATTTTCTTATTGTGTGCCTCTTTGTAAGTAGAACGGAAATAAGGGAATGCATTAGACTATAGCGATAGTGAATTTTTTTAAAAACCGGCTATGTGAAACAATTGAAATTCATTTCTCTTTTATGGCTAAAAGTAAACAAAAGAACATGTTTAAGAAAGAAATTAAGTACCTTAAAACTGAAACCAATAACTAATATTTCGAAAACGATTACGGAACAAATGTATACGGCATAAATTGCGCGTTTTAACGAAATCTACGTTTTTTCTAATAAGATTTTGAGCACCTCTTACGGTTGATATAATATCAAAATTTATGTAAAAGTCATCGAAACTGAAGAGGTATTCGGAGGCTAGTCCCAGAAAATTCGAGATGTACATTTCATTTGTCATGAAATATATTAAACATATAACATTTTAATTAAAATCGTTAGTCGTTTTTGAGAAAGTCAGCATTTTCGAAAAGTATTCCATGTAAAGGGTAATGAGAGTAGTTGGGTCGCATCCTTGGGAGAGTCTAAACTTAAATTCCAAGTTTAGTATTTAGTCGACTTTTCTGTCTGTACGTGTGTGTCTGTGTGTGTGTGTGTGTGTGTCTGTAGGTAGCATACCTCAAAAATGAAAAGTCGGTTGAACACGAAATTTAGTATTTAAATCTCGTTACAATAAGCAATTCATGTCATATACATTTTTGTAGCGTTTACAGTTTTAAAGATATTCCCAGATTTTGGTTTCGGTTTAAGATTTTAAGGAAACTCTCAAAATATCTTTACCTGGACAAAATTGGGAAAGTTATGATTTTTTCAAAGATGTCTCTAGAAATGTTGATTAAAATGCAGTATATTAAATATATTTACGTGCTATATAAAATTCTTCCACCATTTAAACCACCATCTACATTGAAAAGTTTTCTAAAATTTTGATTTTCTCAAAAACGATACTAACGAGATTTATCAAAACCTCGTATATTAAAGTTATTTACATTCCAAATAAATCCTATATCTTGAATTTTCCGGTAATAGCCTCTGAAGACTACTTTATTCTGAAAGGACTTTAAGGAATTTTGTTTAACTGCTAAACCGTAAGAGATAGACAGGACTTATTGCACAAAAAATGTAGATCTCTTCAAAACACATCATTTATGTCCGTTATATTTTTGTTGTGGAGGCAGCCGTTTCCGAGATATTCCTTGCTATTAGTTTCAGTTGTAAAGTACTTATACTTTTTTCAGACGGAAGTGTCCGTTTTTCTTTTGTTCTATTCCTGGCCAAGCAAAGAAGCGATTTGTCATTACAATCACAGAACGACCTCTTTTAAAACATTTGAACATCAATTTGACTAGTGCACTTCCTTTGTTCCATTCTGCTTATAAGGAACTAAGTAATAAAATTCTGCTAATGTTTATCTCGATTAGCATGGTGTAGAAAGAAGTTTGTAGAACAGCTAGAAGTCATGTGAGTGTAATACATAAGATATTACTTTCTCTATATCTACTATGTACATAGTGTATATAGAACGTATTGTATTGCACCCAAAAATTTGATACCGAGATTTTATCGGAAATACATGTTTTGACACTCCCTGAAACCCACCAAAAAAAAAGCATTTTAGACAAATATCCGTGTGTGTGTGCATGTGTGTGTGTGTCTGTGGGCAGCATAGCGCAAAAACGAAAGGACCGTTAAAGCTCAAACTTGGTATTTAAGCTTGGCATCATCCAGGGACGCGACACGAAGATTTTCAAGAAAATTCTCCCACCCCAAACTACCCTTTACATGGAAAAAATGTGTAACATTGTTATTTTCTTAAAAATGGCTCTAACGATTTTGATTAAAATATCGTATATTAAAGATATTTACCTGACAAATACAATGTGTATTTTGAATTTTCTGGGAATAGCTTCTAAAGACCTGTTTATTCTGGATGAATTTTGCTTAATTTAGCATGACTAGTAAACCGTAAGGGATAGACAAAAACTTACTATACAAAAAATGTTACCGTTTTTGAGGTATTCATTATTATTAGTTTCAGTTGTGAAGTATTATACTTTTCTCAGATGGAAGTGTCCGTTTTTCTTTTGTTCTACTTTTGGCCAAGAAAAGAAGCGATTTGTAATGACAATCGCATGACGACAGCTTTTAAAACATTTGACTATCGGTTTAGCCTAGTGTATTCCCTTATTTTCTTCCTACTTATAAGGAACTAAGTATAAGAACATTGTGCTAATGAGTACATCGATTAACAAGGTGTAAAAAGAAGAATGATCTTATGTAAGTAGTTTATTTTTTCAGTAATTTTACAGTTTAGCCCCTTACATATCCCCTACTGCGGGCCCCTAGTGGTGTGAAATCCTTTGGTCCGTGTATCTCAATCAATAGCAACGGACACTTCCGGTGTATGAGACAAAAAGCCCCGAGAATTGTAAGGTAATCCAACCGGTAGCAGTTCAAACTGTGAGACTGATACGCTTTTCTAACAAATTGCTTCATGTGTTTGATATCACACGTGTGCGAAACAAGATCAGCTGTGACCGTTAACGGAAAAGAGGACACTTTATAAAAATCTGATAGGTTCCATTCACATGACTTTCTCTACATCTCTGCAACAAATTATAGTTAAAAAGCTTATTCTTCTATTTACTTCTTGCTAATCGAGAAAAAATTAGCAGAAATAGTCTTACTACGCGCTTCCTTGTAAGTAGAAGAAAACAAGGGAGTAGCATGGGCTGAAGTATTACCAAAAGGATGGTTGCTATATGTCTGGAATTCTTTTGTTTGTATGGACAAATTCCCATAAAGAAAAGTACACGTTTTTAGTTTCTCTACACGTACTATGTACATAGTGTATATATAAGATATTGTATTGCACCCAAAAATTCGATACCGAGATTTCACCGGAAATATATGTTTTGGGACCCCCTGAAACAAAAAAAAATTATTTTTAGAAAAATGTCCGTGTGTGTGTTTGTGTGTGTGTGTGTGTGTGTGTGTGTGTCATTGGGCAACATAGCTCAAAAACGAAAAGACCATTAAATACCAAACTTGGTATTGTCCAAGGATGCGACACAAAGATTTGAAAAAAAATTCCCCTACCCAAAACTAACCTTTACATGGAAAAAATTTCCAAAAATTATGTTTTTCTTAAAAATGGCTTTAACGATTTTGATTAAAATATCACCTATTAAAGTCATTTCTACCACAAATAAAATGTACAACTTGAATTTTCTGGGAATAGCTTTTAAAGACCTGTTTATTATGGATGAATTTTGCTTAATTTAGAATAACTAGCAAACCGTAAGAGATAGAAAAAAACTTACTCACCAAAAAATGTAGATCTCGTTAAAATACACAAGTTATGTCATATACATTATTTGCGTGAAACTTTCAGTTTTAGAGGTATTCCTTGTTATTAGTTTCCGTTGGGAAGTATTTATACTTTTCATAGACGGAAGTGTTCGTTTTTCTTTGGTTCTACACCTGGCCAAGCAAAGGGGTGATTTGCAATGACAATCGCATAACGACAGCTTTTAAAACATTTGCCTTTAGCCTTGTGCATTCCCTTAGTTCCAGTCTACTTATAAGGAACTAAGTAACAAAATTCTGCTAATGTTTATCTTGATTAGCGTGGTGTTGAAAGAAGAATTATCATTTGCAAGATATTTGTTAGTAGATTAGCTAGAGAAAGTCATGTGAGTGTAACACATTTTTTTTTGTAGAGTTGACCGTTTTCGAGATATTCTGAGCTATTGGTTATTTTATTATTTAAGCTACTTAATTTTTTTCTCAAACGTGAAGACATTTTTCTTTTCGTCTTTCTTTTGTTTATTCATAGCAAGCAAGCAAAGTGAACAGAATTTTAAATGTTTCACCAGAAAAGGACTTTTAAAAGACTGACTAGCGCTTTAGCCTAGTGTATCCCCTCATTTCCCTTCTATCTGAAAGAAGGTATTTTGGTAATATTTATTTATATTAGCATTATGTGGATAAAATAATAATCACTTTTGAGAAACGTTTGTTAGTGGAACAGCTAGAGAACACATCAAACTTTTTATTATTGTGATTGACAAACAGAACTCATAAGAAATAAGTTTTAATGTCATGATACACCATGATCAGATAGCTAAAGGACATTCCTTATTCGAGCTAAAAATGCGATATAACAATGCACCTGAAATTCATGCTGAAATCCCTGAAAAAATACATTTTTACATCTGACCTGTTTTAAATAGAGCTTTATTGCATTACATTACAGGTTTCGATCTACAAATTTGATCGCAAATACACGTTTTGAAGTGGATGAATAAAAGTATACACATTTTAGAATGTATGTCTTTGTGTGTTTGTGGACGTGCACATGACCCCAAAATCTGATGTGTTACATTCACACGACGTTCTCTACTTCTCTGCAACAAATTAAGTTGAAAAGCATGTGTGTCTATTTACTTCAAGCTGATCGAGTAAAAATTAGCGGAAATAGTCTTCATAGTTGCTTCCTTGTAAGTACAAGCGAAATAAGAGAGTACCATAGGTTAAAGTCATAGTCAAAAGTTGGTTGCTAAGTCACTGAAGTTCCTTTGTTTGTATGGGCACGAGTTCACAAAGTCCTGTATGAGAAAAGTATGCTTTTTATAGCTAAAACCAAAAACAAGGAATATCCCAAAAACAATAAACTTCACGAAAAAAATGTATATAATATAAAGTGTGTGTTTTAAAGTGCTCTATATTTCTTGTGTGATAAGTTCTTGTCCATCTCTTACGGTTTAGCAGTTATGCAAAATTCCGTAAAATTGACCAAGAATAAACTAGTCTTCAGAGTCTATTTCCAGAAAATTCAAAATAGACATCTTATTTGTCAGGTAAATATCTTTATATTTTAATCAAAATCGTTAGATCCAGTTTTTAGAAAATCAAAATTTTCGAAAAAAGTTCCATGTAAAAGGTAGTTTGGGGTGGGTGTATTTTTCTCAAAATCTTCGTATTGCATCCCTGAAGATACTAAACTTAAATACCAAGTTTGGTATTTTACCGAGTTTTCGTTTTTGAGTTGTCGTGTTCACAGACACACGGGCACACCGACATACACAGACCTTTTTCTGAAAATACTTTTTTTTGGATACAAGGGACCCTAAAACATATATTTCTGGTGAAATCTCGCTATCGAATTTTTTGGTGGAGTGCAATACATTCTCTATACACTATGTACATAGTGCGCATAGAGAATGTAAAAATCTGAAGGGTTCCATTCACATGACTTTCTCTACATTTCTGCAACAAATTATTGTATAAAATCTTATGCTTCTATTTAGTACATGCTAGTCGAGAAAAAAATAGCAGAAATAGTCTTATTACTTACTTCCTTGTAAGTAGAAGCGAAATTAGGGAGTACCATATATTAAAGAGATAGTCAAAAGCTGGTTGATGAGAAACCAAATGAACATAACACGTGAGAATTGTTCTTTAAAATTTTATATGTTTATGATGTACATATTAAAAATATTATAGAAATAGTGTCTACAGATGTATTTAATCGTCTATTTGTTTTTTTTAATGCAGTTCAAAGCACTTATGAAGTAGATTAGGTTTTCAAATGAGAAGTTTGTGGTACCAGTGAAACAGGTGGTGGTTTTCTGAACATAGCCGGTACCTGTTGTTAAGGGAGAGTTGACCCAACTATTGGGCCCCAATGTGTCGAGACTCGCTCCGCTCACTATAAAATTCCATCCACCCCTGGGATTCGTAGATTCAATTTACAGTACAGTCTATTTTAATTTCGGTTATGGCTAATAAGCTAAATTTTTCATTAAACAAGCGCCGGCTCTTTTAGAACGATTTTTTTTTATTAAATCCCTGTTTTTAACAAAATCAACAGCATTATTAATAAATCAATATTTGGGATATTGTGTTCTGACAAACACTGTTACGCAATTCTAATGCAATTTTATGGACACATTCTCCGAATGTGTGTAAAAATTTAATATTATTGTGTATGATGTTTTTAACTTTTCTGCTACGTATAGCAAGTACGGGAAGTTTTATATCTCATCAAAAATTCTATAGTGAGATTTCATCATAAATATCCGTTTAGAGACACCCTGAATAAATAAATGAGTAAAGCAGTTTTTACTTTCTCTATATGCACTATGTACATAGTGTATAGAGAAGGTATTGCACTCTATCCAAAAATTCGATACCTAGATTTCACCGGAAATATATGTTTTAGGGTCACCAATATCCAAAAAAAGCATTTTCACAAAAAGGTCCGTGTTTGTGTGTGTGTGTATGTGTGTGTCCGTGTGTCTATGAACACAATAACTCAAAAACGAAAAGTTGGTAAAATACCAAATTTGGTATTTAAGTTTAGTATCTTTCAGGAATGCAACACGAAGATTTTGATAAAAATCCCCCCACCCACAACTACCCTTTACATGGAACTTTTTTCGAAAATTTTGATTTTCTCAAAAATGGCTCTAACGATTTTGATTAAAATTTCGTATATTAAAGATATTTATTTGCCTGACAAATATAATGTATATCTTGAATTTTCTGGGAACAGCTTCTGAAGAGTAGTTTATTCTGGATGAATTTTACTGAATTTTGAATAACAGCTAAACCGTAAGAGATGGACAAAAACTTACTGTACAAAAAATGTAGAGCACATTAAAACACACAATTTATGTTATATACATTTTTTTCGTGAGTTCGTCGTTTTTGAGACATTCCTTATTTTTGGTTTCTGCTATGAAAAACGTATACTTTTCTCATGCACGAACTTGTCAACTCCTATCCATATAAACAAAGGAACTTCATTGACATAGCAACCAGCTTTTGACTAGCACTTTAACCTATGTTAGTCCCTTATTTCGCTTCTACTTACAAGGAAGCAAGTAAGAAGGCTATTTCTGCTAATATTTTCTGATTAGCGTGAAGTAAATAGAAGTATAGGCTTTTAAAGAATAATTTGTTGCAGGGATATAGAGAAAGTCATGTGAATGGTACACATCAGATTTTTAGGAAAACGATCGCGCGCCCCAAAAATGCGATACGAATATTTTGAACAAAATTCTTCCATTCAAAATGACCTTTACGTGGAAGTTGTTTTCCGAAATTTTCAGTTTTCTAAAAATGTCTCTAATCATTTTGATTGTAGTACCATATATGTTAACCTATATGGCAAATAAAATGTTCTGGGAATCCCCTAAAAGTCGACCTCAATCTGGATCACTTTAGCAATAACTAGTGAACTGTTATCTATACACATCTTTGTAGTAGTACATAATATTTGCTGAACTCCTTAGTAGAGCATAGGGCATGTTTCCTTGATAGAATTTAAGTTTCTAGTTCGTGAATTCGCCGCTATGCGCCATAGTGACGAGGAATCAGTCTTCAACTGCAAATGGAACTGTAGGACAAAGTTTATGATTTGCGGAATTTGCCCAGAAACTTCTTCTTTCAAGGTATGGACGTTGTTACTTTCTCTACACTTACTGCTTACATAGTGTATAGAGAAGGTGTTGTATTGCACCCAAAAATTAGATACCGAGATTTCACCGGAAACAGATGTTTTGGGACTCCCTGAATGCAAAAAAAAGAAAAAGTTCTAGAAAGAGGTCAGTGTGTGTGACTGTGGACAGCTTAGCTCAAAACGAAAGGTCTGTTAAGTACTAAATTTGGTATTTAAGTACAGTATCTTCCAAGGATGCGGCACGAAATTTTCAAGAAATACCAACTGCCTTTTACATGAACAATTTTCGAAAATAATGGTTGTAACGATTTTGAGTAAAATATCGTGTACTAAAGATGTTTATATGACAAATAAAATTTGTATCTTGAATTTTCTGGAAATAGTCACTGGATGAAGTTTGCACTATTTTGCATAAGTGGTAAACCTTAAGAGAATACATTGAACTTACCTTAAAAAAATGTAGAGCTCGTTAAAGCACACAATTTTATGTTGTACATCTTTTTATGGAGTTGACCGTTCTGGAGATATTCTTTCTTATTGGTTTCAGTTTTAAAATGTTTTCTTATACGGGAATTTGTAAATTCTTGGCCATACAAGCAAAGGAACTTCAGTCACACAGCAACTAGTTTTTAAAAAATTTGACAATCACTATACTCTACTGTGCTACCTTATTTCCCGTCTACTTACAAGGAAGCGGGTAATATGACTATATTTGCTAATTTTATCTCGACTAGTATGGCGTGAATAGAATAAACTTTTTAGCAAAGATTTGTTGCAGAGATTTAAAGAAGGTCATGTGAATGGAACACATCATATTTTCCATTATTATACTACATTCCATTATTATACATACATTCACTCTCTCTTCCAGACTCTGTGGGTGATTGGTAATGGTTTCAGTTAAACAAAAATTACATGCCCCAGCCGGGAATCGCTAAACGGTGATGAGCCGTTATGCTAACCTTTTTCGCTAAATTGCAATGCGGAGAATCTCTTACCGTTCACCGCTAAACGGTGATGAGCTGCTATGTTACCGTGACTCTCTAAACTGATATACGGCGAATCCTTTAGCGAACACCGCTAAACAGCTGTCTGTAGTTAGAGTGGCTTGAAGCGCAAGAGTGCAGAGTAACTATTTTTGTCATGCATGCACTTTTATTAGCCTAAGCCCTATTTTCTATTTATATTAGCATTTGAGGGGCACTCTTGCTCATTGCTGAGTATCCTTTCCATCTTCTAATTTTCAGAAATGGTTTTCGTGCACTTATCACTCACGGCTCATATATTTTATATGCATTGATCTCCAAGGAATTGAGCCTTAAGTTATTGGAGTTCTTGCTTACACATTTTTTTGGAACTTAATTATCTTCACTACTCTTGAATAATTGCTTTCTCCAACATAACTTGCCTGTCACTAATAACATTCAGCTGGCAACAGAGTTCAACTTGTGTTCTTTTGACGCTACTCCTAACTTATGACTTATCCATAATACGAGGGCCGTTCAGAAAGTAGCCTCCGATCGGTCACAGTGCGGGTAGTGGGGGGAGTAGCGACGCCATCTGTGCATTCACGCACTCAGCAGGTCAGTCGGCATCAAGCCGTGGTCGAGTGAAAGTCGTACCTGCGCTAGTTTAGTGTTTGTGGCCGTTTGAAATGTGTACTGCAATAGAAAACCCCGCCAAATGTGAAGTGCGTGCTGTTATAAGGTTTTTTACAGCCAAAGGATATTCTGCAGCAGCTATTCATCGTGAGCTTTGTGCCGTGTACGGACCGAGAGTTATGAATGAAGGAGTGGTCCGTGAATGGGTACGTTTATTTAAAAGTGGACGAGAAAACGTTCATGATGAAGAGAGGAGTGGTAGACCATCATTGGTCACGGACGAACTCGTTCAGACAGTTGATGCAAAAGTTCGTGAAAACCGACGTTTCACAATGTCGGAGTTGTCTACTGATTTTCCACAGATTTCTAAGACTCTCTTGTACGAGATAGTGACAGCAAGATTGGGTTACCGTAAGTTCTGTGCACGATGGGTGCCCAAAATTCTTACCGACCACCACAAAACTCAAAGAATGGCCTCTGCATTAGACTTTCTGTCACGTTATGAGGCCGAAGGTGAACCATTGTTAAACAGAATCGTGACCGGGGACGAAACCTGGATTAAGTACGTGAACCCTGAGGCAAAAGTACAATCACAGATGTGGGCACATTCAAATTCGCCTACCAAACCAATAAAAGCCCGGCAAGATTTTTCTGCCCGAAAATTGATGGCAACGGTGTTTTGGGATGCAAAAGGGGTGTTGTTGGTTGAATTCATGGAACGTGGGAAGACCATTAATCAAGACGTGTACTGTGAAACACTAAAACAATTACGACGGGCTATACAGAACAAACGCCGTGGTATGCTGACTTCCGGTATCGTTTTTTTGCACGATAACGCCCGTCCTCACTCTGCTCGCAGAACAACAGCCCTTCTTGAGTCCTTCAAGTGGGACGTTGTCAACCATCCACCTTACAGCCCAGATCTGGCGCCAAGCGATTATTACCTCTTCATGCATATGAAGAAATGGCTCGGGTCCCAGCGGTTTGATGACGACGAAGAGCTCAAAGATGCGGTCACAGGCTGGCTCCAGGCACAAGCGGGTGATTTTTATGCAGAAGGAATTTCAAAGCTTGTGAACAGATACGACAAGTGCCTCAATCGTTATGGAAACTATGTAGAAAAATAGTGCAAAGATGTAGTTGTAAGATGTATATATTAAAATATTTTTATTTAACTTGGTGAATTTCTTGCAATCAACCGGAGGCTACTTTCTGAACGGCCCTCGTAGAATTATAACCTATGTGGTTTTACATTATTCGTAGATTTTAGTATATCTAATGATTTACCGAAATTGTTTCCTTATAACATATTTTTTATATATTTGTATAATTATACGATAGTTTCGATAGTTAAAATAAACATTATTCAGAGGTTTTTATGATGTTTCATTAAACATACTAATTTTATCGTATTGAATAATTCCAGTTAAATTTTTAGTAGATTTATGAATGGAAATTAGAAGGTGTTTATAGCACATTACTGTCGTAAATAATTGTGCTATTTAATAAGGAAAGCATATTCAGATATTTTGATAACATAAATGAATAATAATTTCTGTTTCCAATATTATTAGAAATGATAACAAAAACTGATAATCAACACCAAAAGAACATGATAATGGGGTACTCGTCTTGGGTCTCACAATGTGGGGCTGTAACCAACCAGCTGATGACAGTTTTCCACAAAACTGACGGGCGTGAGTGAGCCTCTCCCTCCTCCCTCCACCCACATTGTCCTCCTCCTGTGAAATATATTCCTGTCATCCCCGGTGGTGCAGATGGATACGACAAACAAAAGAAAACCGCATTCCGCATCTCTGCCCGTGACGCTACTATGTTTGCTGCCAAAAGAAGGCCCTTCTGTGTGCAGGTTCAGTAAATTCACTGAATAAACACGCACAAGTGCTTTTGAAACGATTCGCTTCAATATTAGAACTGAACAAGCAAGCAAGCATCCTGAAGTTAGGCAACCCCTCTTGCACAGTAGTCCAAAAGAAGCACTTTCCTCTCGACGTTTACGCAAACGATGGACGACTTTTTCAGACAAAACTGTTCGTGTTTTGGTCTTTGTTCCGGAAGGATGATTTTATAGTTTCTTCAAAGAATCTGTAAAGCTATAATTTCAAGATTTACTACTTAGTAGCTGCCCAACCCTTCTCTAGCATGTATGTACAATGTGTATAGTAGATAGAGAAGATATTGTATTCCACCCAAAATTCGATAAGGATATTTCAACAAAATACATGTTTTGAGGCCCCTGAATCGAAATGAACAATTTTACATTCTCTACACGTACTGTATCCCCGAAAAGCATTTTTAGAGAATGATCTGTGTGTCCGTGTGTCGGAACACGTTAACTTGGTATTTAAGTTTAGTATCTTTCAAGCAGGCGACACGAAGATTTTCAAGAAAATGCCCCCAGCTAAAGCTAATTTTGATATGGAAAAATTTTCGAAAATTTTTAGTTTCTCAAAAATCGCTATAACAATTTGAATTAAACCACCGTATATTAAAGATATTTACGTGACAAACAAAATGTATATCTTGAATTTTCTGGGAATAGCCTATTTTATTCTGAATGAATACTACTGGATTTTAAAGAACTAGTATATTTTAAGCAATAAACGAAAATTGACAAAAAGTGTAGATCTATGTCATATACACTTGTTTTTTTAGAGTTAAGCGTTTTCGAGATATTCTTAGCTTCAGTTTTAAGCTACTTAGTTTCTTTTGTTTATTCCTATCAAGCAAAGACAACCAAATGTCAAACGTTTCACATAGCGACGGGGCATTAAAGATTTGAATATCGATTTAACCTGTGCAGTCCTTTATCTACCTTCTACTTCCAAAGACAATCAGACAACTCTACTAATGTTATCATGATGCAGACAAAATAATTTCAAAGTTTATTTAAAGAACAGCTATAGAAAGTAATGCCAATGGAACACGTTACATGTTTTTTTATCGTTTCACTTTGACTTGTGAAACAACTCATTATCTGTAGGTTTTTAGAGCATTAGGTTTACCATTACATTCACACTTCCAGACTCCGTGGGGGTTAGGGAATAGTTCTGCTTAAAGAAAATTTCCCCACCCCAGCTGGGAATCGAACCCGGGACCTCAGGGTGAGAGGTCAGCTCGCTAACCACAGGACCACGGAGGCAATCATCAGATTCTTTGTGAAATTGTTGGAAAGGTACAGAGTAATAGACAGAAGGAGACACCTTACGCATTACGACTCGCACCCTCTTTCCCCGCCCGCCGGATGAAGGGATGAATGGAGGGAACCACGGGAGACTGTAGGCATGCGCGAAACTTCCTAATCCATTCACGTTTCCAATTGCAGTGACACATCACTCTGTTGAAGCTGCCAGTGAGGGCGTCAAAGGACCAGTCTACCTGGCAGCCCTCTAGTGTCCACGGGGAGGAATCTTTCCATTGAAGACTTCCGCGTCACTGTTATGCACTAGTAACCTAGAAACACACATGAAACATGAAATGGAAACGGGATAAAGGAGAAACCGTGGCAGCTGAGAAACTACTCCAGCGTTCACCTGTGCTCTAAGGGTAATAACAAAACCCAATGGGTCAGACTGAGCGTTCACCGGGGATCGAAGCCGGGACCTCCCGAATGCGAGTCACACACGTTACCTCGGCACCATATAAATTAAAATAACGAATGTTTCGAATATTAACATCACAATTAAAATGTATATTTTGAAGACCTCTTCATTCTGGATGACTATCGTTTTAGCATAGTGTACTTCTACCTTCAAGGAACCAAATAATAAGCACTATTTCGATTAGCATAAAGTAGAGAGAAATATAAGCTTTTTAACAACAATTTATTACAGATATAGAGAGAATGTGTTCGGTGCACATCACATATTTGCTTTCTCTACACGTTCTATGTACATAGTGTATAAATAAGGTACCTATTGTATTCTACCTAAAATTAAATACCGAGATTTCACCGGAAATACACTTTTTGAGTCCCCCTAAAGCCAAAAACAAAAGAAGCATTTTTGGAAAAAGGTCCATGTGTGCGCGTGTGGGCGTATGAGTACGTGTTTGTGCCTGTGTGTGTGTCTATGGACAGCGTAGCTCAGAAACGAAAGAAATTAAATACCAACACGAAGTTTTCAAGAAAATCACCCTACCCTTAACTACCCTTTACATAGAAATAATTTCTAAAATTTTGATTTTCTCAAAAATGGCTGTAAAGCTTTTTGATTAAAAGCTCTTATTTTTAATATATTTTCGTGACAAATAAAATTTATGTTTTTAAGTTTCTGGGAAAAGCTTCGGAGGACATGTTTATTGTGGATGAATTTTGTGGAATTTTGCATAGCTGGTAAAGCGTAAGAGACAGACAAAAACTTGCAACCAAAAAAATGTAGAACTCGTTAAAATACACAATTTATGTTATACATTTTTTCGTGAGGTTGGCCGTTTTTGAGATATTTCTTGTTTTTAGTTTCAGCTTTAAAGTGCTTATACTTTTCTCATACGGGAATTTGTAGACTCCTGTCCATACAAAGATACTTCAGTCACATAGCAACCAGCTTTTAAAATATGCAACTAACGTTTTGCTTATGGTTCTCTCTTCTGCCCCTTCTACTTGCAAGGTAGCACGCAATAAGGCCGTTTCTGCTAATGTTTTCTCCATTGCCATTATGTAAATACAAGAATAAGCTTTTTAGCAATACTTTGCTGTAGAAATGTAGAGATTCATGTGAATGGAACACAATTCAGATACTTTTTGATAGTGTTTAACGCCCGCTTTTACAACATTTGCACCGCACATGATGACACTAGTGGTACATAAAATGTACCCATAGAGGGAACACCGGTGAAATGTGATAGCGGGTGAAACTGGAGAACGCGGAGAAAACTCGCCCATGCCCCACTTGTCAACAACAATCCACATAGGTAATAGCTGCATGATCGGCGTGTGCCTTTGATTATTTGTTTAGTAATTTATTTAGAAAGTGTAATTATTAAATTTTGAACCTTTTTATTATCTTATTTTACTTTTTAATTAGTTTTTGTTATGAATGTAGTTTATTATAATTATTACTTTTTATTTTATACTGTATATTTTAATTTATAATTATTCTGCAAACAATAAATGTATGATGTGCAAATATAAATACATTTTGAAAAGTCTAACATATTAGCCCTGGTTTTAGGTACCAGTGTCTTTATACATATTTTTTTTTCTTTTTTTTTTTGTGCCATTGGTTTATTCTCAGAGCAGTTGTGCGACCCTATCAGAATCGGATTACGAGCCACGGCTGGCTTTCGTCAATTGTTTCCTAGAACAAGGTACAGCTATGCCTAAATAAATTCATGGACGAAGTTACCTACAACAAAAGTGGTATTTGAGTATTTCGTAATGGATAGAAAACCCCTCAGCAGCACGGATAATCATGTTCAACAGCAATTTTCCGGGGAGGTATAGTTGTTGATTGCGTTATAGGCCCTTAAATATCCCATGTTCTTTGAACGGAGTTTATTATTTTAATTCTAGGATTATTATAAAATCTGTTTATATGTTTTTTCTGCTACCTATTATCTCAATAGAAAAACAGTACTATAATCCATTTGAGTTGATTTCTTTTATTTAACCGTTTTTAATATACCATTTTACACTTTTGATTATATCCCTCCGATTTTATTTGACTATATATTCTGGTCTCTGATTATATAATACTATAATACATAATTATGTAGCTTTATGCTATAAAATCTATTGATCCAAAGAGGAGTATAAAGGTTTAGCATTTGATCTGCTATAACTATCAACGAGAGCTTCAACTTTTATCGATAAATTCTCTAACAACTTGTTGCGAGTTGTATCTAATAAGACTATGTCGTGAATAAAGTAACAATGATTAGTCTATATGGACACAAAGAATAATAGTATTAAAACCCCATTTGTCTTGGCGTATATTTGAACCAAAGTCACTGCAACTTGATGATATTATAAATTTCAGATATGTTTGTATTATTACATTATATTATTGTGGCGTAAAATAAACCAGTTCAGTGATAGACCTTTCCCAAAACGTTTTGGAACCTCCGCCATTATATACGGGAATATCACAGCACACTGATACTATTATTAGGAGGCGAACATTACTACAGAGAGAAAACAAATGCACGTGGTGTGATAAGTTTAGAAAAACAATGGCACGTGTGAGTGATAAAAACAACTATAATGCAGAGATAATGAGTTCTGATTGGTTGGAATTTTCGCGGCAATGTATTGGATTGGCCTTTTCCTACGTTCACGTGTCATGAACGAAAAAGTGTGATAATATTACTGGCCCCACTATCAAAGGGGCAGGTATAAAATGCGACATTTCCAGGACGTGGAAGATTGTAAATAGTTGTGCCGGCATTTCATTTGCTTTTGCGTAAATTTAAGTAGTTTTATATCCACCTTTAGGAATAGTCGACTATGGAATAAATTACACTTATAATGTAAACAGGGGAAAGAAACAAGAAATAAATCTGATGTGTTTCATTCAAATGCCTTTCTCTATATCTCTGCAGAAAATTATTGTCAAAACTCTTATTCTTCTATCTTCTACATGCTAATCAAGATAAAAAATGGCATAAGAGGTCTTATTATTTGCTTCATTGAAAGTATAAGAAAAATAAGGAAAACTAGACCAAAGCTATTGTCATTTATTAAAAATAAAGTTATGCATACTAAAGTGGTCATCGGATCTATTCCCATAAAATTCAAGATATAAATTTTATTTGTCATGTAAATATATGTAATATACGCGTTTTATTCAAAATTATTACAAAAATGTTTGAGAAAATGTAAATTTTCGAACTTTTCCCACATAAATGGTAGTTTTGGATGGGTGAAATACCTAAAAATCTTCGTATCGCATCCTTGGAACACATCAAACTTAAATACCAAGTTTGGTTTTTGAGTTATTGCGTTCACAGACACCCACTCACACACACACACACATACACAAACACACACTACGGACATTTCTAAAAATGTTTCTTGTTCGGGATACAGGGAGCTCTAAAATGTTTATTTCCGGTGAAATATCGCTATCAAACTTCTTTACCTATATACCATGTACTATGTAGACAATTTAAAACTTTTTTGGAGCATTTACAATAATGTTATACCAACCTTAATTCGTTATTCTCCTATAAAAAACAAACATGCAACTTTGGATAAAATAGCATAAATGTCAGTTCTACAGAAAGAAATATACTAATTGTTAGTGGACTCTATGTAGCTCATGTATATTCGTGCAAGTAGATACAGTATGACGAAGTCGATTAAAAAGGACAATATCGTCGAAAAATTAAGTGTGTTATTACACCATAAGACAATTTTACAGAACTTTAAGACCTACAAAGTCAAAACACATAAACAGCAATATTCTTTGTTCTTTGTAGATTTTAAAAAGTAGAATTTTCCAGTAGATTTTTTTAAGTAGAGAAGACTTCTTTATATATTTTGTACGCTAAGTATTTGCTTTGATCTGAGACGCAGCCTTTGGTAGTAGCAAAATCAATGTTTCAATAAGAAGCGTTGCTATCATCGTTTTTCTTTTATTCTACAGATGTAAAGAGTGGTGAAGCTTTCATCGTTCTTCCTTTTAAACTTGCTAAACTCAAGTTTTCTCCGAGAAATGGACGCCTACGTCGCCACTCCTTTGTTTTCTCTTTCAGTTATATTCTTTCCCTCTCAAAGAAAACATAACTATTTCCACTTCAGTAATAATCGCTTTCATCTTTGCAAAAATCACACAAACATTTAGCAAAACCTTTGTCTGTCAGTTTCTTTGTTTTATGCAAACAATACGTGGATATAAAACAACCCGAGTATATTTGCACAAAAGATGCCATCTACACTAAAGTATAATAAAGGTGGTATTAATAGATTTCGCTGTGCTGATCTTGTATTTGCTCTAAGTTAGGGAGATTTAAATTGTTCACATTCACAGGCGATATGACGTCATTCACAATGAAAATTAAGCAGTAGCATGAAGACGTACCCAAGCATTAATTTAAATCTCACATTGAGAAACAATAGGTATGTTTAAATATGCAGCCAGAACATTCAACAATTGCGGAGCACGTATTTACAGAGGGCCATAGAATCAAATTTCTAGACATCGAGATGCTGGCAAAAATAAGAGAATATTTTAATTTTCTCATGAGAGAAGCTATTGAAATAGAACATCATCCAAATAACATAAACAAAGACGGCGGTTACCGGATAAGTAAGACCTGGAAACCGGTATTAGTAAACAAACAGCTGGTTGATTGTCTCACGTCGGCTGGACTCACGTGTATGTTAACAAACACCTATCCCCCCCCAGCCCCTTCCTAAATGAAAATAAATAGCTTGCATTCCTCTCCAGCATCCCTGATGCTCTAAGCCTGCGAATTGTGGGGCATGGCAGCAGACTCCTGGCTTCTCTGGTTACAGCGGGTACAGAATAGATGACTGCGGTCCATATATTCTGTATGTCGACGTTTCCCTTTGAGGCTACTACATGAAGCTTTGGTCCTCCCATATGTGGAAGATATTAGGCGCCTGGCTCAGAAATTCTACGCCAGATTGGGCGAACATAAGAACGCACTTGTCAGATCACTGGGGGAGTACTTACCGAATGAACGCCGTTAGAGGCGGTTCCGGGTTCCCCGCATGGCTTCTGGGCACCCCCGGTAACAACGGCTTTAAACCCGCCAACAGCGTAATAGCTGAACTAAGTACTCCCCCCACTCCCATTGGGAGTGGTCCATCAAAATTATATAACAAAATTAATTTAAAATAATTAAACACCAACGGAGCAGAGCAGTTGCTCCTGCAAAATGCAACCTTCGAGGAGCCTATCTAGCGCTACCTCCTTACCACCAACACCCGAAACCTTAGAATTGAAACCTCAACCTTAACCTCATTCCTGTGGTTAAACCCCTACCAGGGTAGGTACACAGCAACAACACCTAGGCTCACCACTAGCCTACCAGACTCGCACGCACGCACGCACGCAGCATCGCATTTACATCCTACAGTTACTTCCACTGAAGATGCTGACCGCAGAAGTCGGCGAAAGCTATGGTTCACATTTTAACCTACGACCACGGCACATCAGCCCGGATAATACGGTTTTGGGCCTTGAAAATAGCCTAAGATATTCTCAAACACTAGTCACTTGCAGAGAACGTAAAACAGTTGAGGTAATACGGGAGACTGTAAAACAACAAGATTATTTAACTCACATGTATAATAAGTAACCCTTTATGTTTCCTTCTGAAAGTTTTTCACCTTTCTACATTTCTGCAATATTTTCTACAGCATCATCAGAAAGGTTTCCCGCCGGTGGCAGGCTTCCTAAATACGGGATCGTGGGTTCGAGTACCACTTTGGACATCGGTTTGTGTATTGCTGACACTAAGTGTGTGTATATCTGTAAAAGGACAAAGCAGTAGGTAAAGAAACACAAACTTAGGAAATACAGAATAAAATCTCGTGTTACATTCACATGACTTTCTCTACACCTCTGCAACAATTTTTTTTAAAAAGCTTATGCTTCATTTTACTTCATGCTTATCGAGAAAAAAGTAGGCAGAAATAGTATTATTACTTGCTTCCATGCAAGTAGAAGGGAAATAAGGGAGTAGCATAAGCTAAAGTATTAGTCAAAAGCTGGTTGCTATTTGACAGAAGTCCCTTCGTTTGTATGGACAGGAGTTGACAAATTCCCATATGAAAAAACTATTTTAAAGTATTTTAAAGCTGAAAATAATAACGAGGAATATCTAAAAAAAAAGGTCAACTTCAAGAAATATATAACATAAATTGTGTGTTTTAACGAGATTACATTTTTAATAAAGTAAGTTTATTTTCCTATCTCTTATGGTTTGCTAGTTATGCAAAACTCATCCAGAATAAAGAGGTTCTAGAAGCAGTTTTCAGAAAATTCCAGATATACCTTTTACTTGCCATGTAAATATCTTTATATCCAGTATGTAAATCAAAATCGTAGGAGCTATTTTTGAGAACATACCAAGTTTTATATTTTACCAATTTTTCGTTTTTGACAATTGGCACACAGGGTCCTTTTTCTAAAAATGCCTTTCTTTTATACAAGGTACCCTAAAACGTGCATTTCTGGAGAAATTTTTATATTTAAAATTTGGGTGGAGGTAATAATGTCTTTACAATACATACCATGTAAGTACTATGTAGAGAAATTTATAAAAATAATTATTTTCCAGATTCATTGTTGTAGTAAAAATGAGCAAAGTGATGCAATTTTAAAAATATTTATGTTAAACAGCTTTACAGTAAATGATTTTTCAAATTGATATTTCATATTCTATCTTTTATATTATCAATTTATCACCAATTAGTGTAGTAGCATTTTTACTTTCCGTACACACCACACGCCTGATTTTTCAAAACTTAATAATTGTTTCATTAAAATTGGATCATTAATTTGAAAAATTAATGTGACCATCTTCTTCAATGACTTTCTGAGAGGCAGAGGTAGAATAAACCTTTGAAATAAATTAATAACAACGTTAATGTGTGCCTATTATTAAGCATGCTCCTATACTGGACTGGATTACTGAACTTGTCCTTTTTTGACGCGATCAATGAAAATTATCCCGAGTGCGTCCCAGAAAGCTTACGCCAAGACCTTGCCTGCAGAAGGAACTGTTTTCGCCTTCTTTGAAGCCGATTCTCCCATTTCAATCCACCGTTTTGATTGTTCCTTTGTCTCAGGTGTGAAGTGATGGACTCAGGTTTCACCATTGTTATTAACGACACAAAAATTCAACTTAATTGCAGCGAAACAATGCCAAACACTCGACTGAAACTTCCTATGGCGCTGTTTTTGTTCTATGAGCAAACGCGGCACCCACCTTGCACACAACTTTTTCATATCCAAATTTTCAGTCAGCATTGCGATTTACAGATATTTTTTAAATGCCTACAATGTCTACTAGCTCGCGCAATTTCAGTAGACATCCCTCCAATACCATTTTGTGGACTGGTAATCTAATTTGGTCGAGCACTGCGATGTTCCTCTTGGCAGCTCGTATGGCCACGCTTAAACTCTGCCACCCAATGTTTCACTGTTGTAAATGAAGGAGTAGACTCCCTCAAAGTAGAATCTAGCTCAGCTTTATTATTAGTTGGACTAAGACCTTTCAAATGAAAGTATTGTATTACATAACAATGATCAGTTTTAAACATGTTTACAAATTCGCTGACAGCATTCATTAATGATGGCTGACAAACAAATGCTAAACAATGTAAAATCGTCAAACTTGAAACTTAAGCTTTCTAAAGTTGGTACTTTTTACCATTGTTGTTTTTTGAAATAACAACCGCTATCTATATGCCAGGACAGGTACTTCTGAGACAGCCACTGCAAGCTTCGCTGACTTCCTTTTGTACTTCTCGATGACGCAAGAGAGTTCCAGAACCAGGGTTCGTTATTGCAGGAGTACTTTATAAGCAGATATGGCATTGCCGGGTTTTGATGTAATGTGCCCGTCGATCGCAGGTGCGACAGTGAGTGGGCCTACATAAAGGAAGCGCATTGTATATGTGCTACAATTCGAAGACAGGATGCCTATACAATTATTCCCTGAGAAGCATGCAACTGACTCTCTGTGCAATAACTGTTGACATGTGTGGATCTATTTTTGTGGTGCCCATCATCAAAATGATTTCCAAGTACTCGTCAGTCAAACTGTATTTTCGGAGATCTCGGCTCAAACTCCGGCGTCCTAGGCGTGGATATTTGTGGTTATCCCAATTGAGCAAGTAAAGCCTTCTACCACGACTTTCCTGTCCCGATCATTTCAGGGTTGAAGGATCAGTTGACTGCGTTCGAGGAGTTGCGTCTGGGAGATAGCTTGCGCTCTGTAAAGATTTCTTCCTGGCGTCGTTGCGGAATTCGTTGCGGATTCAGAGCCTTGTGGGGCTTCTCCGGACAACGTGAATGCGTTCTATCTGGAAACATTAGGAACTCCGTCCGTGCTTGCAGCTCTTTTCATACGGATCTGGTCGGGGCGCGTCGTGGCCGATGGTTAGACCCCTCGACTCTTACCTAGACGGCGGTTCGGTCCCAAGCTACCACATGTGGCACTTATGGTGAACAAAGCGGCACAGGGGCGGGCTTTCTCCAGGTTTTCCGTTTTCTGCCACCATCGCGTTCCACCGGTGCTTCATCTTCATTCCATGTATCATCCATCAGTGTCGTCGCCTGCGGAGCCATTTGCAGTAAAAATGAGCGTTAAACGCTACAAAAACATCCGGATCTGTTCGCCCTCAGAATCTCTTCCCATTCCGCTTCCTCCCAGATGCAGTGTAGAAGTAAAAGGGTCATGCCGTCGTGAGATCATTTTACTCATTCAAAAAAAAATCTGATGTCCTCCAGCCACATGATTTTCTCTACATCTCTTATTCTTTCTACATAAAACTAATTAGATAAACTTTAGTAGAAATAGTCGTACTAGTTAGTTCCTCACAAATAAAAGGGAAATAAGAGAACAAACTAGGTTAAACAAACAGTCAAATATTTTAAAATGTGGTTGCTATGGGACTGAAATCTGTTTCTTTCGGTGGCCAGGAGTTGACAAGCTTCTATATGAGAAAATTTTAAGTTTTAAAACTGAAACCAAAAACAAGAAATATCTCGAAAACGAACAACTTTACGAAAACATATATATGACATAACTTGTGTGTTTTAATGACATCTACATTTTTTGTGTAGTGCGGCTTTACCTATCTCTTACGGTTTACTACTTTTGCAAATTCAGAAAAACTCATTCAGAATAAAGAGGTCTTCAGAGGTCAATTCCAGAAAATTCAAGATGTAAATATTATCTATCATGTAAATATCTTGAATATAAGAGATTTTAATAAGTCACTTGAGCCATTTTTTAAAAAGTAAAATATTTCGAAATTTTGCCTTGTAAAAGGTAGTTTGGAGTGGGAGAATTCTTTTTGAAAATCTTTATGTTACATCCTTGGAAGATACCAAACTTAAATGCCAAGTTTGGTATTTAACGATATTTTTGTTTTTGAGCTATGCTTTACACAGACACGCACACATTCAGGGGTATCCAAGACATGTATTTCCGGTGAAATATCGGTGTCGAATTTTTGGGTGCATAGTACGTGTAGAGAAAGTAATAATCCAAAGTAGCGAACACTAAAATATTTTCACTCATGAATTCTGTAACACCATTTAACTTTTATTCTGAGACTTAGAAATATCCAATGTGAGTACTTAAATTTTGTTTTGAAATATCTGGGTTAAAATGAAGTTTAATCTATTCTCGTTATACATAATAGTATTCCAAAATTACTTTCTGTAGAGCATTATGACATTAACCGGATTTATACGTTGCATTCTCTGTAATACGGAACTTGGACTCCCCGACTAAATCCGTGTGCCTGCAACATTACAATTTGAGCGAGTTGTTCGCGTGTGGCAAAAGTGGGTTGAATTTCCTTGAATTTTGACCCAAGTTGGTAATAAACGCTAAACACGCAGGTGCAGGCCTGTAACGACCTAGTGACACGGATGTGGTACATGCCACCACGTTAATGCGTTATTTCACACACATCCAATCTGATTTGTTACATTCACATGATTTTCCTTACCCAACTTCGCTAAAAAACTTATTCTTCTAGTTGCTTCATGTTGCTCCAGACAAACATATTTTGCAGATAATGTTTTTGTAACACATTTCCTTTTACTTACAAGCAAAAATAGAGACTAAATTGATAATCAAATATTTTAAAGCCCACCGCTATTGGTGAGAGTAACTCTGCATCTTATGTTCAAATAATCCAGAGATGGAAGCTCTGTTAAGATGAGGTATCCGGATAAGACTTTTCCGGGGTTTGCCATACCCTGAGAAGATAAATATCGATTTAACTTTAAGCTCTATGAACCCTGGACTCATTGGAGCATCATTCAACCTGCTTAATTTATCGTCCGATATGACTTACCAGGTTAAAAGACGTTAAAAATCTTTCAAGACCTAGCCACTGTATAATTAACTGATGCCATAATTTGATTTTTACTTTCTCTACATGTACGCATGTACATAGTGTATAGTGAAGGTATTGTGATGCACCAGAAATTCGATACCCATGTTTGGGATCCTCTGAATCCAGAAAACAGTTTTAGAAAAATGTCCATGTGTCTGTCTGAGTCCGTCCGTGTGTGTGTGTGTGTGTGTGTGTGTGTGTAGTAGTGCTCAAAAACGAAAAGTCCGTTAAATACCAAATAGGATATTTAATTTCAGTATCTTCCAAGGATGCGACACGAAGATTGTCAAGAAACCCCCCCCCCCCACTATCCTTTACATGGAAAACAATTTGAAATTTTTGATTTAGAATCTCTTATATTTAGGATACTTATAACAAAATTAAAAAGCATATCTTCAATTTTCTGCGAATAGCCTCGGAGCACACGTTTATTGTGGTTGAATTTTGTGGAAGTTTGCATAACCGGTAAACCGTAAGAAATAGACAAAAACTTACCACGCAAAAAATGTAAAGCTCATTAAAACACACAATTTATGTTATATACATTTTTTCATTGTATTGACCGTTATTGAGATATTCCAATATTTCAGCTTTAAAATACTTCTATTTTCTCATACGGGAATGAAAGGTGCTTCATTTACATAGCAACTAGCTTTTGAAATATTAGACAATCGATATGGTTCTCCCTTATTTCCCTTCTAATTACCAGATAGCAAGTAATAATACCCTTTCTGCTGATTTTATTCTAAATTAGCATTAAGTAAATAGAAGAATAAGCTTTTTAACAGTAGGTTATTCCAGAGATGTAGAGAATGTCATGTGAATAAGGCACATCAGTGTTTTTTCTTCATCAGGTTAAACAAAATATAAGTGCACGATTGAGAGCATTTTCAAATTGAAACAAATAATCTGAATAGCCTGGAAATGAATACATTATAAAACAAAATCTTTTTCATATTTAGAGTAATTTAAGGAGATTTACATTCTCCTCTTACTACACAGATAGAGAAAGTATTGCACCCAAACAAAAAGCTTGATACCGAGATTTCAGCGGAAATATACATTTCAGGATCCCCTCGAAAACAGAACAAAAAACAAAATAAAAAAAATACTTTCTCTACACTTAATATGTACATAGTGCAAGAGAAGGTATTGTATTGCACCCAGAATTTGATACCGAAATATCATCGGATATACATATTTTGAAATCCGCTTAATGATTATAAAAAAAGCGTTTTTAGAAAAATGTGTGTGTGGGCAAACTTGGAATTTAAGTTTAGTGTCTTCCAAGGATGCGACACGAAGATTTTGAGAAAGATCCTCGTCCCTCTCACTTCAACTATACTTTATAGAAAATGTTTGTGTTTACGAAAATGGCTGAATGATTTTGATTAAAATACCGCGTATTAAAGATGTTTACATCACAAATAAAATGCATATTTTGAAATTTCTTAAGATCTCTTTATTCTGCATCAATTTTTCAGAATTTTGAATTAGGGTTAAGCCGTAAGAAATAGACAAAATCTTCTCCAGAAAATGTAGATCTCGTTAAAACACATAATTTATGTCATATACGTTTTTCTTGTACAGTTAACCGTTTTTCGAGATATTCCGTCTATTAGTTTTAATTTTAAACTAACTTCCTCAAACGGTGCCATGGAAAGCGAACCGGACCTGAATTGTTTCACATAGCAACCCGCTTTTAAAAGATTTGACTATCGCTTTAGCTTAATGTAATCCCTTATTTCCCTTCTACTTACAAGGAAGAAAGTAATAAGGCCAACTCTGCTAATATTGATCTTGATTAGCATGATGCACGTAAAAGAATAATCTTTTACAAGAATAGTTTGTGTATGGAACAGCTAGAGAAAGTTATGTGAGTGGAGCATATCAGAGTTTTAGAAAAAGGTTCACGTGTTTGTGTCCATTTCTGTGTGTCTGTGAACAGAGAACTCAAATCGTATAATCGATAAAATACCAAACTTGGTATTTAAGTTTAGAGTCTTCCGAGGTTGCGACATAAAGAAATATTGAATTTGGAATACGTAACATTTTTCCTACTAAAATGTTGTTTTTTTTTTTTTAACATTCTTAACCCAGTTGGCCATATGAGACGGTGGATGGAATTGGTGAAATGATGCTAAAATGACCTTGGGGTCCATGGAGCTTAAAGCTACTCGACATTCGTCCTCTCAGGATAGGGGAAAACCCCGAAAAAAACCGTATCCGGGTAACTCATCCTAAGCGAGATTCGAACTCACGACCTTTTGAATGTGAAGTAGACACGCTACCACAATACTACCCGGGCGGGCTACTGAAATGATGACTAACTTTAAGGCTTACCACATATGCATCATTCAGAATAAAGAGTGTTTCTGGGGGAATTTTCATAAAATAGAACATGTACATTTTCTTTGTGATGTAAATTTTTAACATTGGATATTTTAATCAAAATTGGCTGTCATTTTTGAGAAAAACCAACAGTTTCGAAAAACGTTCCACGCAAAGGTTACTTTGAGGTGGAGGATTTTTTTTAAAGTTTTTGTGTATTATTCTTGGGCATATTTAACTGAACTATCAAATGTGTTATTCAACCGGCTTCCAGGGGGCCTCAAAACATATATTCGTGAAATCTCAACATAGACACTTGAATGAATGAGAGCACTTGCCCTACTTACTACAGGGAGTATAAAACATTACGTAAATATTATAAACCAGGGCACGAGTTTTAATTTTGAGTTTGTTTCCAGAATGGTGTGCTGTTGGGCAGCAATTTGTTCCAGAGGAACTTATAATGGACAGCGATTATTCTGATTCCCGGCTAAAGATTCCAGAAGAATGTGTATGTTGTATTTTATGAAAATTCCCCCAGAAACCTTCTTTATTCTGAATGATAAGCATTAAATGTTAGTCAACCCGTCTGGGTAGTGTTGTGGTAGCGTGTCTACTTCGCATTCCTAGAAGATACTAAACTTTTATACCAAACTTGGGTGTTTTACCGACTTTTCGTTTTTTAGTTGTGTTCACATGCACACACAGATCTTTTTATAAAATGCCTTTTTTTGGATACAGGAGGCCCTAAACCGTCTATTTCTAGTGAAATTTCGGTATCTAATTTTGGGTGGAGTGCAATACCATGCACAGAAAATAAAAATATGATCTGTTCCATTCTTCTCTCCAGACGTTTGTTACAAAACATTATTCCTTTATCTTTATCCTGATAATCGCTATAACCATTAGCAGAACTGGTGTTATTATACCTGTAAGTAAAAGAGAATACAAGAGGCTTATCACCATGTGAACAATTGAAATTTTCTTTTGTTTTCCGGGAGTGAAACAAAAGAGATGAAACTAAACTTCACTTCCCTCTAGAAAAAAGCTTATATAGTTTTAAATTTAAACCAGTAACAAAAATATCTAAAAAAATGTACATGACGTAAACAGTATTTTAACAATATCGTCATTTTTGTGTCGAGTATTCTTTACTAGTGAAACAAAAATCATCCAAAATGAAGAGATCTTCCGAGGCTACTTCCAGAAAGTTGAAGATAGACATTTCGTTCTTCATGGAGACATCCTAATTGTATGGTATTTCTATTAAAGTCGTTAGAGGCATTTTTTGGAAAATTAAAATTTCCAAAAAATATTCCATGTAAAGTATAGTTGGGGGTAGAGAGATTTTCCCCAAAAACTTCGTGTCGCATCCTTAGAAGACACTGATCTTAAATATCAATTTTAGTATTTAGCCGAATTTTCGTTTTTAGTTATGCTGTCCACACACACACACATACAAGGTCATTTTTCTAAAAATATCTTTAGGATGTAGAGGGTCCTAAAACATGTATTTCAGGTGAAATCTCGTTATTGAATTCTGGGTGGAATACAAGCCTTCGTATTTATGTATGTTTTACATACGTGTTAGAAGAAATAACAGACATACAGACAGATCTATTTATTTGATAGGACAATAAAATTGTATAGCAATATTGAAACAATACACTAAAATTACAATATGTTACATAAAACATTAAAATATTCTTTAAGGCTATAAAAAGCATAACAACATTGATTTTACAGTTCTCTTAAAAACTGAAAAAGAAAGATCTTTTATATCATTTGGTAAAATGTTAAACAAGTTTATGGATTGAATTTCAAAACTTTCTTGCTGTTAGAAAATTTGTTTTTATGCTCATAAATATTAGAGCAGTTTCAAATGCTGTAATTATGAACAGTTATGCATAATTAATAATTTTTAATATTTCTCTTCACATACAGTCATGGTTAAAATGTTCAATTTTATATGTAATGGTTTAGAGTGAGTTCCTTGTGGAACTCCACACATAATCCTTATAGCTTTTTCTGCAGAATTAATCATTTACTTGCTGAAGAATGTTTGCCCCACATGTGTAAGATAACTGTGGGTCTGTGCATAAAGTTTATTATAACGTTAATATTTGGAAATGAAAAGGTTGGGTTAGAATGTCGAAAAGGGGTGAGCAGGAGGTTTCTTGGAGTAAGTGAACAAAGGAAATATGTCTGTTGATGCTAAATAAAGATAGGACCACAAGATTCGCCTTAAAAGTCCACGGAAAAGTACTGTTCTCTTGAAGGAGACACCGTGTTTTATTTTGACGCCTTGAGGAACAGAGAAGATGTTTTGCCCCGAGTTGCAGATAGAATTGCTTCTTGCACAGTTTTAATGTGCCACATACGTCATGAATATAACGGGGAAACGCGTCGCCTTTATTTTACGAGCAAACCGTTTTCTTCTTCTTTTATTTTTTTTTTTTTTTGTCTTGATAGACGTTTTTGAGAAGCGGTTTTATAGCTCGGGCAGAGATGAGACAGATAGAGCAGGCAAACAGCAGATTATATAGACAAAGATCGATAACAGCTCTCTCCTCACATGTTACATCTCTTTCACTCACATGACTTTCTCTCTACTCTCACTTCTACACGCCATTCTTAGGATACTTTATTCTTATATACTGGGTGGAAGGATATTTACTACATTCCTTTTAATATGTGCTTCTTAAAAGCATTACAAACAAAAAAGTCTAACATCAGTTTGTTCTTCGGTCAGCCGATTTCGAAAAAATAAATGTTTTTGTTTTAAATTGGATGCGTAATTGCACAAGACGTTACGAACATAATGGTTTGTTACTTGTAAGATGCGTAGAGTAACGTATTTTTTCTTTCTGTACATGTACCATGTACGTAGTGTATAGGCAAGATATTATATTCCACCTAAAAATTAAATACTGATATTTAACCGGAAAATACACGTCTTAGGATCCTCTGTATCCAAAACAAATCTGATGCGCTACATTCATATGACTTTCTCTTCATCTCAACAATAAATTGCACTATTTACTCCAAGCTAATTGAGAAAAAATAGCAGACATAGTCTTATTACTTGCTTCCTTGTAAGTAGAAGCGAAATAAGGGAGTATCATAGATTAAACTGAAAGTCAAAATGGCTGCTATGTGACTGAAGTTCTTTTGTTTGTATGGGCAAGAGTTGACAAATTTCAGTATGGGTAAAGTATACGCTTTTCAAAGTTGAAGCCAAAAACAAGGAATATTTCAAAAACGATCAACTCCACGTAAAAAAATTACAAAACCTTAGTTGTGTGTCTTAAAATGCTCTACATTTTCTGTGTGGCAAATTTTGTGCATCCTTTACGGTTTAGCAGTTATGCTAAACTCCGTAAAATTCATCCAAAATAAAGTAGCCTTCAGCGGCTAGTTCCAGAAATTCAAGATATACATTTTATTTGTCAGGTAAATATCTTTAATGTACGATATTTTAATCAAAATCATTAGAGCCATTTTTGAGAAAATCAAAAATTTCGAAAAAACGTTTCATGTAAGATGTGGTTGGGGGTGGGGGTTTTTTCTTGAAATCTTCGTGTCGCATCCTTGGAAGATACCAAACTTAACACATAACCTTCCCTAACTGTTCCATATACTAGCTATTCTGACAAAAGTTTCTTACAAAAGTTTATTCTTTTGTCTACATCATGGAAATCGAGATAAACATTAGCAGATTGTTTTATTCCTGTTTTCTTATAAGAAGAAGTTAACTGACACAATACAAGAGGTTAACGCGATAGTCCAATCTTTTAAAACCTGGACTACATGTGAAACAATTGTGGTTCGTTTCGCTTTGTATGGTCAAGTTGGAGAACACTTAAATGACTTACAAATGAAATGAATAACAAGGAATATCTATAAAACAATCTACTGTACCAGAAACACATATATGACATAAATGATGAGAGTGCAGTAAGTTGTTGTCGTCTATCTCTTACGATGTAACCGTTATGAACAATTCTGCAGAACTCATCCAGAATAAAGAAGTCTTCAGAGGCTATTCTCTGAAAATTCAAAATATACATTTAATTTCTGATAAAAAGACTGTTGTTAGAGCCATTTTGTAGAAAAAAATGTTTCCATATAAAGAATAGTTTGTAATGGGATATTTTATTGAAAATATTTGTGTCACACCCTTAGAGGGTACTCAACATAAATACCTAGTTTGGTTATTAACGGTTCTTTTGATTTTGAGCTATACTGTTCACAGACAAACACACATTCACACACTTAACTTTTCGGGCTCAGGGGACCTCTAAACATATTTCAGTTGAAATCGCGACATTTAATTTGTGAGTGGAGTACAATACCTTATCTAGCTACTATGTACATTATATGTATATACGTGCCAAGGAAAATAAAAGTAAGAATTGTAATGAATAGAGGAAATCTTGTAAATTTTGATTCTTTTTGTGTTCCATATTTCGTCAATTGTTAGGTAGCGTGGTTTGGAATATTCTATTTAATTTTAAGCGTAGGCCCCAGCAAAAATACCCATGCTTGCTTATGATAAAACACGTAGATACCTATATTCGTGTTTTATCGTTGAAAGAAAATCAATCAGTTCTTCCAGAGGGGGGGAATTAAAGTGGATATATCAGGTTTATGAAACTGTAACTAAAAACGTTTATATAACTGGTAAACCGTAGCAGATTATAAAACATATGACTACACACAAAATTGTAGGTATTTTTACTTTCTCTACATATACTGTGTACATGGTATATAGAGAAGGTTATGTATTGCACCCAGAAATTCGATGTTTTGGGGCCCCCTGAATCCATAAAAAGCGTTTTTTTAAAAAGGTGTCTGGTCAGCATAGCTGAAAACCGAAAATTCCGTTAAATACCAAACTTAGTATTTAAGTTCAGTATCTTGCAAGGATGTCTTACGAATATTTTCAAGAAAACCCCAGCTCTAATTACCCTTTACATGGAACAAATTTCGAAAATTTGGATTTTCTTAAAAATGGCTCTAACAATTTTAATTAAAATATTCTATATTAAAGATATTTAGCTGACAAATAAAATGTATATCCTGAACTTTCTGGGAATAGCCTCTGAAGACTACCTTATTCTGCATGAATTTCACGGAATTTTTCAGAACTGCTAAACCATTAGAGATAGACAAAAATCTAACTTAACAGAAAATGTAGAGCTCGTTAAAACACAATTTCTGTTGCATACATTTTTTTCGTGGAGTTGATTGTTTTTGAGACATTTCTTGTTATTAATTTCAACTTGAAAATACTTTTACTTTACTCATACGGAAATTTATCAACTCCTGTTCATACAAACAAAGAAATTTCAGTCATATAGAACCAACTTTTAAATATCTCATTAACTTATGGTGCTCCCTTATTTCGCTTCAACTTACAAGGAAGCTATTTTTTTCTAGATTAACATAAAGCAAATGTAAGCATGAGCTTTTTAACAATAATTGGTTGCAGAAATGTAGAGAATGTCATGTGAATTGAACACATCAGATTCTTCTCCGAGGAAATTTTCTGTGCCATTAACCATTTCCGAGATATCCGTTATTAAAGGCTCGAATAGTTCTACTTTTGTGATTCTTTTAAAGTGCTGTCGACATTCGGCAATATATTTCTCAGGAAAGAGTATAGAACTTTATTGCCAGCACAAAGCACAGTTCTTTAACATTTGTAGTTATAACGAAAACTACCATGCAGTTAATTCAGCAACGAAGTACATGGGAAAAAATCTGATGAGGTCCAATCACATGACTTTCTCTTCCTGTTCTGCAAACAAATTATTTTTAAAAATATTATTATTTATCTACTTTACGCTAATAAGCGAAAATAGTAGCAGAAAACCCTTACTTCCTTTCTTTAATTCCTAATTGCGCTGCTTTGCATATTTGCAAAATTGATTTTAGACAAGTTTATAATGAAATGTACAATGTAACTAATTCTGCAAGTACAGGGTTACTACAAAAGAAATAGCCAACTTCAACTGCCTGTAAAACAAAAACTATTAGAGATGGCAACCTAATTATTTTGGAGGTATGTTGAGAAACTCTCAAAGTTTCGTTTGTTACTATTGGTAACGCTGTAGTGTTTTGTTTGTTGTTGCAGAAGCTGAAATGGCGGAAAATCCTGTGGAAAAGGCATATTGCGTGTTGGAATTTGCTAGAACGCAATCAACAACATTTGTCCAACGACATTTTAGAACACGTTACCACAAAACGCCACCGACTAGACAGACAATCTGCGACTGGTATAGAAAATTCGAGACAACGGGATGTTTGTGCAAAGGGAAGAGCTCGGGAAGACCAAGAGTTTCGGAAGAAAACGTTGAACGTGTTCGTCCTGCCTACATAAGAAGCCCACAGAAATCGACATCTAGGGCAAGCATGCATTTACAAATTCCACAGCAAACTGTATGGAAAATCTTGCGGAAGCAACTGCACATGATGCCTTACAGATTACAGATGTTGCAGTTTCTGAGTGAAGAAGATAAGGTCATACGGCGTGACTTTTGCATCGACATGTTGCGACATGATGAAGACGATGCTGGTTTTTGTGCGCGCATCATTTCATTTTTGTGGTAACGTGATCTAAAATGTCGTTGGACAACAGTTGCTGATTGCGTTCTAGCAAATTCCAACACGCAATATGCCTTTTCCACAGGATTTTCCGCCATTTCAGCTTCTGCAACAACAAACAAAACACTACAGCATTACCAATAGTAAGAAACAAAACTTTGGGAGTTACTCAACATACCTCCAAAATAATTAGGTTGCTATCTCTAACAGTTTTTGTTTTACAGTTAGTTGAAGTTGTCTATTTCTTTTGTAGTAACCCTGTACATTGAAAAAAATCTGTTGAGTTGTATTTTTTACTTTCTCTATACGCACTATGTATATAGTGTATAGAGAAGGTATTGCACTCCACCCAAAAATTCGATACCGAGATTTCACCGGAAATATATCTTTTAGGGTCCACAACATCCAAATAAAGCATTTTTACAAAAAGGTCCGTGTGTCCATGTGTGTGTGTGTGTGTGTGAGTGTGTGTGTGTGTGTGTGTGTGTCCGTGTGTCCCGTGTGTCTGTGAACACGATAACTCAAAAACGAAAAGTCGGCAAAATACCAAACTTGGTATTTAAGTTTAGTATCTTCCAGGGATGCGACACGAAGATTTTGAGAAAAATCTCCCCACCCCCAACTACCCTTTACATGGAACTTTTTTCGAAAATTTTGATTTTCTCAGAAATGACTCTAACGATTTTGATTGAAATTTCGTATATTAACGATATTTACCTGACCAATAAAATATATATCTTGAATTTTCTGGAAATATCTTCTGAAGACCTGTTTATTCTGGATGAATTTTGCTTAATTTGGCATGTAAGAGATAGACAAAACTTACTATACAAAAAATTTAGGTCTTGTTAAAATACACAAGTTATGTCATATACATTTTTCTCGTGGAGCTTTGCGGTTTTCGAGGTATTCATTGTTATTAGTTTCAGCTGTGAAGTACTTACACTTTTCTCAGACGGGAGTGTCTGTTTTTCTTTTGTTCTACTCCTGGCCAAGAAAAGAAGCGATTTGTAATGACAATCGCATAACGACAGCTTTTAAAACATTTGACTATTGGTTTAGCCTAGTGTATTCCCTTATTTTCTTCCTACTTATACGGACCTAAATAATAAGAACATTGTGCTAATGAGTGCCACGATTAGCAAGGTGCAGAAAGAAGAAGAAAATTATGTGTGAAGTTTTTAGAATAGCTAGAGAAAGTAATGTGAGTGTAACACATCAGATTTTTAATAATATTATCATTTTATTTATATATGCTAATCGACGTAAATGTTAGCAGAAGCAATCTTAATACTTTAACCCTTAAATACGCTACTTTGCTTATATGCATGTGATCTTTAGGCAATGTTTTAGAACATTTTAATTGTTTTACTGGCGGTGTTTAAATACATTGGTCTTATAAAATAAATACACCATTTTTGTTGCCATTTTGCAGACATTTTGTGTTGATAAAAGTATTAATTTTTTTCAATGATATAGTAGTTTTTCCCCCCCAAGGCAAATGCAGTCAAAATATCCTGTCATCATCCACGCGTGTCATCACACCGATTATTTTACGTGGGCCCACTATTCTTTACCGCACACTCATTTGTCTGCAGTTATCGGGGTTGGAACTCGCTTAAAATGAATGGTCAGCACTAACGACCACGGCTATACAAACCACTCCCACACCAACTAAAAATGAAATGGGTATTAAACCGGTTTACGAAATAGAGGGAGAATGGCATATGTGGCAAATTAATTTCCACACTGAAGGGTTCAAGTAGAAGGGAAAAAATCTGATGCGTTCCATTCACATGACTTTCTCTACATCTCTGCAACAAATTAGTATTAAAAAGCTAATGCTTCTATTTACTTCATACTAATAGAGAAAACATTAGCAGAAATATTCTTATTACTTGCTTCCTTTTAAGAAGAAGGGAAATAAGGGAGTAAAATGGGTTAAAATGATAGTCAAATGCTGGTTGATACGTGACTGAAGTTCCTTTGTTTGTATGGACAGGGGTTGACAAATTCCTATATGAGAAAAGTATAAACTTTTCATAGCTAAAACTAAAAACAAGGAATATCTAACAAACAATCAACTCCACGAAAAAAATGTATATAACATAAATTGTGTGTTTTAAAGTGCTTTACATTTGTTGTCAGGTAAGTTTTTGCACATCTCTTACGGTTTAGCAGCTATGCAAAATTCCGTACAATTGACCCAGAATAAAGTAATCTTCAGAGGCTATTCCCAGAAAATTCAAAATAAACATTTTATTTGTCTAGTAAATATCTTTAATATACGATATTTTAATCAAAATCGTTTGTCATTTTTTAGAAAATCAAAATTTTCGAAAAAAGTTTCATGTAAAGTAAAGTTTAGTGTGGGGGGATTTTTCTCAAAATCTTCGAGTCGCATTCCTGGAAGATGCTAATCTTAAATACCAAGTTTGGTATTTTACCAACTTTTCGTTTCTGAATTATCGTGTTCACAGACACACGGACACACTGACACACGGACAGACACACACACACACACACACACACACACACACAGACCTTCAATACAGGAGACCCTAAAACATATATTTCCGGTGCAACCTCGTTATCGAATTTTGTGATGGAGTACAATACCTTCTCTATACACTATGTACATAGTAGTGTAGAGAAAGTAAAAATGGAATACTCTAAGTTAAAACGATTGTCAAAGTTTTTAAAAGGCGTTAGGCATGTGGATGAGATACGTTTCTGTGAGCGTCAGAAGTTTTGAGAAAATTTAAATTTTTTGAAAGTTGAAACTTTTGAAGAATATTTCAAGTAAGAGTATTTTGGGATGGAGAACATTCCTATAAATCTTAATGTGGAATCCTTGAAACATACTGAGCATAAATATTAAGTTTGTTATTTAACAGACTTTTCGTTTTTGATTTACATTTTTCACGGACATAAACACAATTTTTACTTTCTCTAGCCCGTATGTAGAATGTAAATAGTGGATAGAAGGGTATTATATTTCACCCAAAAATTCGATGTCGAGATTTCACATGTTATGGGGTCCCCTGAGTCCGAAAAAATCATTTTTAGAAAAAGATCCATGTGTGTGTGTTTCTGTGGAGAGCATAGCTCAAAAGACCATTAAACACCCAACTTGGTATTTAGATGAATGCTATTTTCAAAAGAAAATCCTCCACAGACTACCCTTTACATGGATAAGTTTTCGAAATATTTGATTTTTATTTAAAATGGCTCTAACGATTTTCATTAAAATTCCGTATATTAAACAGATTTACATCCGAAATGAAATATATATCTTGAATTTTCTGGGAATGGCCTCTGAAACCCTCTTTATTCTGGATGAACTTTGCCGAATTTTTCATAACTGTTGTACAGTAAGAGAAGGACAGTAACTTACTGCACAAAAATGAAGATTTCATCAAAACACACAATTTTTCCCTTTACGTTTTTGTTGTGGAGGTAACCATTTCCAAGATATCTTTGTTATTGTTTTCAATTGTAAAGTACTTATACTTTTCTCAACCAGTAAGAGTCCGTTTTTCTTTTGTTCTACTTCTGGCCAAGCAAACAAGTGATTTGCAATTACAATCTCATAACGATAACTTTAAAACATTTGACTGTTGGTTTATCCTAGTGCATTTCTTTAGTTCCCTTCTACTTTCAAGGAACTAAGTAATAAGACAATTGAGCCAATCATTACCTCATTTAGCATGGTGTAAAAAGAATAATTTTATCTAAGACGTTTGTAGAACAGCTAGAGAAAGTCATGTGAGTGTAACACAGATGTTTTGGATACAGGGGACCCTAAATGTCTATTTCAGTGCACCCTGGTTAGAAGTTTTGGGTTAAATGCAATACCTTCTCATAATTGCCTACTATGTACTAAACAGTGAAACTAAAAACAAGATTAGTTTGTATACCCATTAAAACGTTATGTGTTCCATTCACATGACTTTCTCTACATCTCTGCAACAAATTATTGTTAAAAAACTTATGCTTGTATTTACTTCATGCTAATCGAGAAACAATTAGCAGAGAAAGTCTTATTACTTGCTTCCCTGTAAGTGAAGCGAAATAAGGAATACCGTAGGCTAAAGTGATAGTCAAAAGCTAGTTGCTATGTGACTGAGGTTCCTTGGTTTGTATGAACGGGAGTTGACAAATACCCGTATAAGAAAAATATAAGTTTTTAAAAGCTGAAACCAATAAAAAGGAATGTCTATAAAGATATGGTCTCCTCGAAAAAATATGTATAACATAAATTGTGTGTTTTAACGACCGCTATACTTTCTGTTAAGTTTGCTTCAGTCTATCTCTTACGGTTTACCAGTTATGCAAAATTCCGTAAAATTCATTCAGAATAAATCATTCTACAGAGGCTATTCCCAGAAAATTCAAAATATACATTTTATTTATCGTGTAAATATCTTTAATATACGATATTTTAAAGAAAACCGCTGGAGCTATTTTTGAGAAAAACCAAATTTTCAAAAAATTTTCCATATAAAGGGTAGTATGGGTGAAGGAATTTTCTTGAAAATTATTGTGTTATATCCCTGGAAGACACTGAACTTAAATACCAAGTTTGGTATTTAAGGCTCTTTTCATTTTTGAGCTATGCTGTCCACAGACTCACAGACCACACCGACCTTTTTCTAAAATTATGATGTGTTCAATTCATATGACTTTCTCTACATCTCTGCAACAAATTATTGTTAAAAAACTTATGTACCATTTTATTTCATGCATATGGAGAAAAGAATTAGCAGAAACACGTATAGTCTACTTTTGTAGGTAGAAGGGAAATAAGGGAGTAGCATACATTAAAGTGGTAGTCAAAAGCTGGTTTCTATGTGACTGAAGTTCCTTTGTTTGTCCGGACCAGAGATGATAAATGAGAAAAATATAAATTTTTCAAAACTGAAGACAAAAACAAGGAATATCTTAAAAACGACGAACTCCACGGAAAAAAAGTATATAACTTCAATTGTGTGTTTTAATGTGCTCTATATTTTCTGTGAGGTAAGTTTTTGTCCATCTCTTACGGTTTAGCAGTTATGCCAAATTAGGAAAAGTTCATCCAGAATAAAATATTCTTCAGAGGCTATTCCCAGAAAATTCAAGACATACGTATTATTTTCAGGTAAATATCTTTAATGTACGATATTTTAATCAAAATCGTTACTGCCATTTTCGAAAAAAGCTATGTGAAGGGTACTTGGGTGTAGGGGATTTTCTTGAAAATCTTCGTGTCGCATCCTTGCAAACTACGAAACTTAAATACCCAGTTTAGAATTTAACGGTCGTTTCGTTTTTGAGCTATACTGTTTACAGAAACACGGACACGCGCACACACACACACAGACACACACATGCACACACACACGGGCCTTTTTCCAGATTTTTTTTTTTTTTTTTTTTTGGATTTAGGGGGACGTAAAACATGTATTTCCGGTGAAATCTCAGTATCGAATTTTTGGGTGCAATACAGTACCTTCTCTATACACTATGTACAAAGCACATGTAGGGAAAGTAAAAATATGATGTGTTACACTCACATAACTTTCTCTCGCTACTCTATAAACAAACTTCTTACAAAAGATAAGTCTTCTTTTAACACCACGCTAATCGAAATAAACATTAGCAGACTGTGCTTGTTACTTAGTTCCTTATAAGTAGGAGAGAACTAAGGAAATGCACTAGACCAAAGTGATTGTCAAATGTTTTAAAAGCTGTCGTTATGCGTTTGTCATTGCAAATCACTTATTACTTAGTTCCTTATAAGTAGGATAGAACTAAGGAAATGCACTTGACTAAAGTGATTGTCAAATGTTTTAAAAGCTGTCGTTATGCGTTTGTCATTACAAATCGCTTTTTGCTTGTGCAGAAATAGAGCAAAAAACAAACAAACAAACAAACAAACAAAAACGGACACTTCCGTCTCAGAAAAGTATTGAAAACTAATAACAAGGAATACCTCGAAAACGGTAAGCTCCCGAAAAGAACATGTATGACATAGCATGCATATTTTAACAAGATCTACATTTTCTGTGATGTTAGTTTTTGTCTATGTCTTACGGTTTACTAATTATGCCAAATTAAGCAAAATCCAGCTAGAATAAACAGGTCTTTAGAAGCTATTCCCAGGAAATTCAAAATATAAATTTTATTTCTGATAAAAATAGCTTTAAGATGTGGCATTTTAATTAAAATCGTTAGAGCCATTTTTAAGAAAAATAAAATTTTCGAAAATTTTTCCATTTAAAGGATAGTTAGACGTGGGGGGATTTTCTTGAAAAGCTTCTTGTCGCATCCTTGGATTATACCAACTTAAAAACGAAGTTTGGTATTTAACCGTCTTTTCGATTTTGAGTTATACTGTCCATAGACACACACACACACTCACACACACATATGAACTTGTTTCTGAAAATGCTTTATTTTGATTCAGGGGGTTCTAAAACATGTATTTCCGGTGAAATTTCAAGTTCGAATTTTTGGGTGGAGTACAATACTCCGTTATCCCTATGTGCATTGTGTATACAGGGCTAGAGAAAGTAAAAATTCTTTCTTGTGATTTCAGGGGGACCCAAAACATGTATTTCCTGTGAAATCTCTGTATACATTTTTTGGGTGGAATGCAATATTTCTCTATACACTTTGCACATAATACGTGTAGAGAAAATAAAAATAGAGGATAGAGAAAGTTCTGAGAATGCAACACATCAGAATTGGTTCGCCAGACAGCGTTCAGGAATGTTATCGGCATGTATCGAAACCGTTGGATGATATGCAGAGACGTTCGATGTTTCACACGCAAACAATCAATTTTCATCCGATTGTTCGTGACCCTCCGGAGAAACAAAAAACTGCTGCGTTACGAAGCATGCCTAGCGATCACATATTATTGTTTTAAATTGGAGTTAGTGCTGCAGATGGAAATCCACGCAACATTTTAGACTTTTTGCTCCGCTCATAAAAATTGCAATCCGTGCCGTACGCTTTAATTGAAATGGCACGCCCGTGCTGTTCACAGGCCTTTTTCAAAAACTGGACGCAAGAGAGGATATGTAACAAAATAATAAAATGTGTCATTAAATTCAAAACAGTCCATTAGGAGTATTCATAAAAGTTTAACGCAGTGAAACCGTATCTATGTTTGTAGTGTACGTTAATTATATTTAGCGGTGCACAAATAATTACTTTACGTTCTGTAGCTAATACTTCAGCAAGGATGTACACATGTGTTCCATTCACATGACTTTCTCTACATCTCTGCAACAAATTATTGTTAAAAAGCTAATGCTTATATGTATTTCGTGCTAATTGAGCAAAATTAGTAGAAAGGTCTTATTACTTGCTTCCTTGTAAGTAGAAGCGAAAAAAGGGAGTACCATAGGTTAAAGTGATAGTCAAATCTAGTTGCTATGTAAATAAAGTCCTTTGTTTGCATTGACAGAAGTTGACAAATTCCTGTATGAGAATGGTATAGGTTTTAAGCAGAAACCAATAACAAGGAAAATTTAAAAAACGATCAAATCCATTAAAAATATGTATATAACATAAATCGTGTGTTTTAACGTGCTCTACTTTTTTGTGACATAAGTTTTTGTCCATCTTTTATGGTTATGCAAAATTCCGTAAAATTCATTTTGGGAATAGCCTCTAAACACTACTTTATTCAGAGTGAATTTTATGGAATTTATCATCACTGCTAAACAGTAAGACATGGACAAATTCTTACCACACAAAAAATGTAGAGCATGTTAAAACAAACAATTAAGTTATATATATTTTTCATGGAGTTGATGACTTTTAGATATTGCTTATTCTTAGTTTCAGCTTTATAAACTTATACATTTCTCATACAAGAATTTGTTGACTCATGTCCATACAAACAAAGGAGCTTCAGTCACATAGCAACCAGCTTTTGACTATTAACCTATGGTACTCCCTTATTTCGCTTCTATTTACAAGGAAGCAAGTTATAAAACTATTCCTGCTATTTTTTTCTCGATCAGCATAAAATAAATAGAAGCATAAGCTTTATAACAATAATTTGTTGCAGAGTTGTAGAAAAAGTCATGTGAAAGAAACACGTCAGAATTTTACCCTTATTCTAAAATATGTTACCTTCGTATTTAGTGGAAATATTACAACAGTGTAAATTAAATACTAAACTTGGTATTTAGCTTTAGTGTCTTCTAAGTGTGACACGAAGATTTTCAGGAAAATACTGCCTCTTAAAAATATCCTTTACATGGCAAATTTTTTAAAATTTTTATTTTCTGAAGGTGGCTTAATAATTTGGTAATAAATTCCACGTACTAAGGATGTTTACATGACAAATTGCATGTATATTCCCGAATTTTCCGGGAATAGCCTGTTAAGATCCACAAAAAATCTAATGTGTTCCATTCACATAAATTTCTATAGATGTTCCATATACAGACTATTCCTAGAAACTATTCTAACAAAAGATTGTTCTTTTATATAAATCAAAATAATAGGGATAAACATTGGCAGACATGGTCATATTACTTGTTTTTTTGTAAGTACAACAGGAATAATGGAATGCATTAGGCTAAAGCAGTAATCAAATGTTTTAAAAGCTGGTCGCTATGTGAAACAATAGAAGTTCGGTTCGTTTTGCATGGTCCCATTTGAGCAAAATCAGGTGTCTTAAAAATGAAACCAATATAAGGAATATCTCGAAAACCGCAATGGTGCAAGGAAAACACACCTGATATAAATTATGTGTTTTATCGAGATCTGCATTCTCTGGAGTAAGTTCTTGTCTATTTCTTAAGGTTTAAATATTATGCAAAATTCCGAGACACTCATCTAGAATAAAGAGGTCTTCAGAGGCTATTCTCTTAAATTCAAAGTACCAATTTATTTGTGATATAAACATATTTAATATATGTTTTGTTAATCAAAATCGTTGGTCATTATGGAGAAAAACGAAAATTTAAAAAAAAAATGTTCCATACAAAAGGGGGATTTTCTTCTCGTGTCGCATCCTTGGAAGATATTAAACATATAGTATACCAAATTTGGTATTCATTATTCAACACAAACACACACACACACTCATCCACACGGACCTTTTTCTAAAAATTGTTTATTCAGACTCAAGGGATCTCAAAACATATTTTCGGTGAAGTCTCGGTATCGAATTTTTGGGTGGAATACAATAACTATCTTCTCTAGCTACCATTTACATTGTACACACATGCATGCTAGAGAAAGTAAAAATGTTGTGCTTGTTAAAACACTAATGTGACATATTCATTTTTTCGTATAGTTGACCATTTCCGAGATATACCTTGCTATTGGCTTCATTACTAAAATACGTAAAACATCACTCATACGAGAACTTATTAACTCCTGATCATGCAAAGGAATGAATCTCAACCAGATGGCGAACATGTTTTAAAAGAATCGACTGTCACTTTAGCTTATCGTTTTTCTTTTCCATTTACAAGGAAGCAAGTAATAAGAGCATTTCTGCTAATGTTTATCTCGATTAGCATGATGTAGATAAAAGAATAAACCTTTATTGCATATTGTTGAAAATATGTAACAAAGTTGATAAATCAAAGCTTTTACTATTTTGTGGACTTTCTTTTTAATTTTTTGTTATACTAACCTTAAATAAAAATAGGATTTTTATAGCTGTTTTATATTGTAAAAGTATTTATATTTTTGCAATAAAACTGGAGTGTTTTTTATAAAAATTTAAAAGTTATATAACTGCTCTCAAACGTAGCCTCGTCGGAAGCCATACGTGCCATCACAGCTTCCCATCTTTACCAGCAGCACATTTGACTACAGTCGCTGGGACTCGAACTGGCGTTGTTTGACTTTGAATGGATATCCGGTCCATTTCGTATCGCACTGCTATTCAAGTCGCTTCAGTTGTGGTGCTGGTATGTGTTTCATTCACATGACTTTCTCTACATAGCTATAACAAATTGAAGCTGTATAACTCCTCACGTTGTGTACGCCAAGTATGAAGCTGTCATAGCTTCACGTTGAAGAGCCAAGTATGAGGCGATTTTATGGCTCACGTTGAGGGTGTCTCTGGACCCACTCCCTTACCAGGATAGCAGATCTCTCCACGTCCCTGATTTTGACGATCCACTATCGAAGGCGCTGCCTCCGGCGTAACTCAGCCTACTAAAAAATTGACTCACCCGAGTGTTAATGACAATGAGGGTAGTTAGAAGTGATCTTGCGAAATAGTTAACACACTTTCACTTTCATCTATTCGTTTATTCTTGACTAGAATCGAGATGTATTTAGACAAGCACTTTGCTTTACATGCTAATTGATTATGGTGATTTCTAAGAGCCTTCCCTTTTTAACGAGGTAACTTTAGTTCTCTCATAGAGCTGATTACTCTCTCACTTTGTTTGCATATAACACTTATAACAATTACTTTTATACTGTATAGTGACATGACAACGAGTATTCGCCTTGAACTTAGCGGTGAGTATTCTCAACAGCGATTACCCGTACCTTATGTGACTGGCTGTCTGACAGCGATTACACATACATGACCTCAACCTTTGTAATGACTCACTGAAAATCCTACAACCTGCCATTTATATAGTAAATTCTGCTGTCATGGCTGCTTCATTTTGATTGGTCAGAAAGACCCCGAACTTGGAGTCTATGTGTCCCATAATGCATCCTTCTCTACCCAAAATGTATCATAAACCCCTCGCGTCCGTCACCACACAATGAAGAAGAACTCATTTCTTTACAATTCGGTACTTTATGAAATTGCCTTTTCACTTATTCCTCTATTGTACGCACATGCACAAGATTACGTGACTGACAATAGCGTTCTCTTTCACATAGTCTTCCCTCTTCAACAGCCAAGTTGGTAAATAACTTTGGCTTGTACTTGCTAGAAGCTAGCTTTATACACTTTTACATACATTAAATGGTTGATAATATACTCTTTTAAATACATTAAATAATTGATAATTAATAGGAGTAATAATAATAATAATAATAATAATAATAATAGAGTAGCGAGGCCGACTAATGGTCTCAAAATTATTGTTAAAAACATATTCCTCTATCTACTTTATGATAATTGAGATAAACAATAGCAGCAGTTGTCTTAATTACTTGCTTTCTTGTGAGTAGAAGGAAAACAAGGAAACACGTTAGGCTAAAACGACAGTAAAATCTTTTAAAGGCCGGTTGCCATGAGGTTGAGGTCCGTTTCTGAGCAGGGCTAGGAGTTTACAACTTTTCGTGTCAAAAAAGTTGAAGTATTTTAAACATCTGAAACAAATACCAAAGAATATCTCAGAAATGATAAATGTTACGAAAAAATATCTGCGACATAATGTGTGCTTTTTATCGTGATCTACATTTTTTTGTGTAGTTATGGTTTACCAGCTATAAAAAATTCAGTAAAAATCATCCAGAATAAAGAGGTCTTTGGAGGATATTCCCAGAAAATTCAAGATATGAATTTTATTTGACCTGTATAAATATCGTTAGAGCTATTTTTAAGAAAATCGAAATTTTCGAAATTTTTTACATGTAGATGATAGTTTGGGATGGGGGAATTTTCTTGGAAAATCTTCGTTTCGTATCCTTGGAAGATACCAAACTTAAATACCAAGTTTGGTACTTAACGGTCTTTTGATTTTGAGCTATGTTGTCCACAGACACACACGGACCTTTTTCCAAAAATGTTTTTTTTAGATTGAAGGCCACCCGAAACATGCATTTCCGCTGAAATCTCGGTATCGAATTTTTGGGTGGGATACAATAGCTTCTCTATACACTATATACATGGTACGTGTAGAGAAAGTAATATGTAACAATATAATTCATGCAATAAAGTGTTAACAATAATTTATTACACAGATATAGAGAAAGCCATGTGAACACAACACATCAGATGTTTTCAATTACTCCTTTTCGTGCTAATATTAAATACACACAAAGTGCAGATGATTCCGTTAACGCACTAGAAACAATTACCAGTCTGCCACGTGTAACAGCGCCACTCTCTCTGTGTGCAAACAAGAGCAGGTTGCGTGATAAAACAACAAACAATCGCCAGCACGAATAGGCAAGAAGTATGTATGTGTTTGTTCTGATTCGAGGCCTTCTCTACCAAATTTACCTACGAGTAATGGAAAATATCCTCGGTATAAAGACATTAGCTAAATATTAATATTTCAGGTTATGGAAAAACAAACAGATTAGAAATGTTCATGGGAGGGAACCTGGGCAGATTATATAGCGTGTTGACTGCTTTCATCACGCAAGTATTGCCTTCTCTTTCCTGTGACTGTCGACAGAAAAATAAATCTGAAGAACTTTTACGACCGCACGATTATCTCTACCATTGAGAACCAAACGAGGTGGACGAGTTGACCCAAGATTTTTTGTAGTTTCCTGCTGTCGGTTGGCAACTGTTCAGGTGGTTCCGCTTCTGTCCTTCATTTCCTGTAGGCATTTATTTCCTTAATGTTCATATGATGTATTAACTTGGGGAATGTGTATCAAGGAATTGAACATCAATAGTTTAAGGTTATTTACTTATTTGCCGCCCACTTTGGTGTAGTGCGTGGGTGCGAGATGTGGTAAATTAACGTTGAGCCTAGGTAATATAGTTGCTATGTATCTATCCTTGTAAGGGCTTAACTATAGAAATGTAGGGTTTGATTTGTTGTAGTTTAGATTGATGGTATTAAAGAGGTAGCCCTACAGATAGGGTCCTCAAAGGTTGCTTTTTCACGAGCAGCGTTCTTTCCACTGCTCCGCTGGTATCTATTTTTTGTTCATTTTAGTTAGGCTTAAGTTTTTGATGATTACTCCCATGGGTGGGTGGGAGGGTACTTGGTTCAACTTTTAACTGTTGGCTAAAAACCTTTGTTACCGGGGATATCCACAAGCCATGATGGGAATGAGTAACTGCCTGCATTGACGTTCACTTGGTAAGTAGTCCTCCAGTGATCTTACAAAACTTTTCATGTTGGGCCAAGCTGGGGTAGATATTTTAAACCCGGCGCCTAATCAGATCTTCCGGGTATGGATGAGCCGAAGCTTCACGTAGTAACTTCACTGGTAAGCGACCACATTGAGAATAGATGGAGCGGACCCTTCGAGTATGTACAGAGAGCACTTGACGTCACACCTTGAAACCAATATCTCGATCAGCTGTCGACGGTATAAGCAGTGAATGCAGCCTACCTTTAGGTGGGATTTTCCCCTAGTATTCGCTTAAATTTAAGGTATCAAAACAATGCACGTGGGGAATATATACAAATAACACTAATTCACTTCAAGGTAGTGCCTTTTAATGCATTTATTACGTAAACGTATCACTTTGGTCACTTGTGTTCTTAAATTATTCTGCAATTAAAAATATCATAAATAGAAAGGATATTAGGTTAAAACCTTCTGGATTAATATTTATGATTAATTAATGAACTAGGAGCGATGAACAACAGCTTACGTTTAAAAATTCTAAAGGAGCATTTGAAGAGTTTTGTAGATTCACGTTACACTTTTTCGTCACATGTAAGAGCCAATAACACTTTAGGGAAAGAACCGTATCTAATAACATTTTCCATGTGAAGGTGGTTATGGGTGACGGGATTTACCTCAAAATCTTTGTGTCACTTTTTTGGAAGATAGTAGACTTAAATACCAAGTTTTGGATTTTAGTAACTTTTCCTTTTTGAGCAATGCTGCGCACACGCATGTCATTTTCTAAAAATGTTTTTTTTTTTTTGGGATACAGGGGGCCATAAAACATTTATTTTCGGTGTTTTCTCGTTATGAAATGTTTGAGTGCAGCGCTATACCGTTTCTACTTATGTACTATGTAATATATAGAGAAATTAAAAACGTTTGTAGAATAATTGTTCGGCCACTAATAAGGATAAAGTGTAGAATAAGTTGAGTAAATTTTGTGCTTATGATTCCTTGAGTTATGCTTAAGGTAAGATATATATTCCTGGAATACATCTTGAATATCTGATGGGGAAGTTGAGGTTCAGGTAGAAATTCTGTAACATTAAAAGGGAAAGCGAAAAAGAGGAAAGAGAAGAAAAGAGAAAAAAAATCTCGACAGGCAATAGCGGCTACCAGGAAAGGATTTAAATGATTTTGACTGTCGCTTGAGCCTGGTGTATTCCCGTATTTCCCTTCTACTTACAAGGAAGCAAGCAATAAGACCAATTTTCCTAATGTTTGTCTCAATTATATGACGAACATAAAGAAATAATGTTTAATAAGATTAACTTATATTTGGGGCAGCTAGAGAAATTTATGTGAACGGAACACGTCAGGTCTTTTTGACCACAGGGGGCCCAAAAAAGGGGTATTTCCGGTGAAATCTCAGCACAGAATTTTTGAGTGGAGTACAGTACCTTCTCTACCTACGTACCATGTAAAGAGAATAATAAAGTTTAGGAATAATTGTAAGGCCACTAATAAAGACTGAGGGTAGAAGAAAGTTGTGAATGTTATACACATGATTTCTTGAGTTATGGTGAATTTAAAATTGGTCTTACTTTCTCTATATGTACTATGTGCATAGTGTATAGAAAAGGTATTTCATAACAACCAAAAATTAGATACCAAGCGGAAATACACGGTATCCAAAAATAAAGCATTTTTTAACATGTGTGTGTGTGTCGGGGAACACGATAACTCAAAATCGAAAAGTCGGTAAAATACCAAACTTGGTAATTAATTTTAATATCTTTCAGGGATGCGACACGAATTTTCAGGAAAATTTTCCCACCGCAAACTACCCTTTCCATGAAAAGAATTTTGAAATTTTTGAATTTCTAAAAAATGTCTCCAAATATTAAAGATATTTACATGACAAATAAAACATTTGTCTTCAACTTTCTAGAAATAAGCTCTAAAGACCTCTTTATTCTGGTGTTGAATTTTGCTCAATGTTGCGTAACTGGTAAACCGTAAAAGGTGGATAAAAGCTTACTTTACATGAAAAAAAAATGAAAATCGAGCACAAACTTTATTTCATATAGTTTTGTTTTTCCTCGCAGAATTGACGATTTCTGAGATATTTCTTTGTTATTTGTTTCAGTTTAAAATACTTAAAACTTATCTCTCACGGAAATTTGTCAACTCCAGGCTATACATAGAAAGGGATTTCAACCACATAGCAACCAGTTTTTAAAATATTTGGCTATTGTTTTAGCACAGTGTATTCTCTTATTTCCCTGCTACTTAAAGGAAGCAAATAAGCCAGTTTTGTTAAAGTTTATCGTGATTATCATAAAGTAGATAGAAGAATAAGGGGTTTAACAACTATGGAGAGAAAGTCATGTGAATGGAACACATTTCTTGTGTAATATATCGTTGGTAACAGGGGGGGGGGGAAGTTTGTGCCCAGAAAGAAATTCTGAAGCAAAGACAAGCGGAAACGAAAGCGAGGAAAAATAAGAATGGAGAAAAGAAAATATTGACAGGCCAACAGGAAAGGGGCGGAGACAGAAGGTAGTGGAGTAACAAGATTAGAGCCATATGGTTTTTATCAAGACGGTCCTGGTATCAGAAAATAAGTGTGAGGAGATATACCGGGTGTTCTATCTCGCCTGTGGTTTAGAATGGTGAGGGCCCAGGTTAAATAATCGATGCCAGGCATACCGTACCACCGATCATTTAACCTGGGCCCTCCCCAACCTAAACCACAGGTGAGATAGAGCACACGGCGACCTCCCCACACTTACAAGGAAGCAAGTAATTATGAAAATCACTGGATTATAAAGTAGATAGAAGAATAAGCTGTTTAAAAGCGATGTGGAGAAAGAGAATGGTGTGAATGGAACACATCAGCTTTTTTTCTAAGAAATCTTTGGTATTAGTGGGGGAATTTTGCGTCCTGAAAAAAATGCAGAAGCAAAGATAAGCGGAAACGAAAGCGAGGAAACAGGAGAATGGGGAAAAGAAAATCTTTTCAGGCAATAGGGCCGAGACCAGGGAGACGGAGGCATAGAGCCATAGGGCTTTACCAAGATGGTCCTGGTATCAGATAAGAGGTATCTGGAGGTCTGCCGGGGCCTCTATTTCGCCTGCGGTTTAGGATAGTGAGAGCCCAGGTTAAATAATCGGTGCCTGCATGCCACCACCGATCATTTAACCTGGGCCCTCCCCAGGCTAAACCGCAGACGAGATAGAGACCCCGGCGGGCCTCATCGCACTTACAAGGAAATAAGTAATCAAATCCATTTCTGCTAATATTTATCTCGATTATCATAAAGTAGATAGAAGAATAAGCTGCTGTTTAACAGCAATGTAGAGAAAGTCATGAGAATGGAATACATTAGTTTTTTTTTTGAATACGTCGTTGGTATTTGTGGGGGAAGTTTGCGTCCTGAATGAACTCTGAAACAAAGACAAACGGAAACGAAAGCGAGGAGACAAGAATAGAGAAAAGAAAATGTTGACAGGCTACCAGGCAAGGAGGCGGAGACAGCAGGTAGTGGAGTAACAAGGTTAGAGCCGTAAGGTTTTACCAAGACGGTCCTGGTATCAGATAAGAATGGGCACACGAGATAATGCTTCTTTGCATGCGGCACGAACCACAAACCGTAAAGTTTGAAAACAAGGTGCACTCTGGTCGCTTATTAGGGCCAAGGGTTAGGACGCACGCGACTTTGGTCTGGACATAGGAATTTACTCTAACTGCCGGTATTGCCAACACAACTGAAATGTTTCTCTAAGGTCCGCTGGAGACTTACTGCTCCGTGGAGGACCGCATTAACAAAGCTGTACCTTCTGATCTCCTTAAAGGGGCACTCACACGACTTCTCTCAACGCAGTACCCCTTATATTATGTCTCTTCTACAAAATGCTATTAGGAGGTAGTCAGGCTGAAAAATTCAATACCATAGCCTGATTTTGAACCACGGATCTCCTTGTCTCTAGCCGGTTGCTCTAACACCGAGCAACCGTGGCAACATGCTGGCATGGCATTATATTTCTCAATTGAATCGCATGTTTCCCGGCAAGGTACAAGGTAATCCTATATTATCTTGAGATGACATCTCAATGACGACTTACAATGTCGTAAGCACTTTAAGTTCCCGGATTCATAATTTAAGTGTTATTCTCAATTAGTTGTTTGTTTCTTTATACAAGCCGTATGTAGGTTAGAAGTTGGATAGGTAGAGTCAAACTGAAAAACTCAATACTATAGCCGGAATTTGAACCGCGGATTTCCCGGTTGCTCCAACCATTGAGCTACCATGGCAACATGCCTTCACGGCATTACATTTCTCAACTGTCTCACATGTTTCCCGGGTAAACCACAAGGTGATCTCAAAGTATTTTGAGATGATATATACCAATGGCAGCTTATAATGTCGAAGTTCCAGGCTTCATAGATTAACCAATCATTACGGTCAATTAGGTTAATTTAATTGTTTTCTCACACAAGCCATGTGTAGGACAAAAGTTGGACTGAAGTGCTTGTATGAAAAATCTGACGTGTACCATTCACATGACTTTCTCCATATCCCAGCAACAAATAATTCTTAAAATGCTTATACTTCTATTTACTTTATGATAATCAAAAAAATAGCAGAAATAGCCTAATTACTCGCTTCCTTATCAGTAGAAGCGAAATAAGGGACAACTGTAGGTTAAAGTGATAGTCAAAAGCTGGTAACTATGTCAATGAAGTTCCTTTGTCTATATGGATAGGAGTTGACAAGTTCCTGTATGAGAAAATTATACGTTTTTCATAGCAGAAACCAAAAATAAGGAATGACACAAAAATGACGAACTCCACGAAAAAAATGTATATAACATAAATTGTATGTTTTAAAGTGCCCTACATTTTTTGTATAGTAAGTTTTTGTCCATCTCTTACGGTTTAGCAGTTATTCAAAATTTAGTAAAATTCATCCAGAATAAACTACTCTTCAGAGGCTATTCCCAGAAAATTCAAGATCTATATTTAATTTGTCAGGTAAATATGTTTAATATACGACATTTTAATCAAAATCGTTAGCCATTTTTGAGAAAATCAAAATTTTCGAAAAAAGTTCCATGTAAAGGGTAGTTGGGGGTGGGGGGATTTTTCTCAAAATCTTCGTGTCGCATCCCTGGAAGATACTAAACTTAAACACCAAGTTTGGTATTTTACCGACTTTTCGTTTTTGAGTTATCGTGTTCACAGATATACGGACACACGGACGTTTTTTGTGAAAATGCTTTTTTTGGATATTGCGGACCCTAAAACATATATTTCCGGTGAAATCTCGGTATCGAATTTTTGGGTGGAGTGCAATACCTTCTCTATACACTATGTACATAGTGCGTATGGAGAAATTAAAAAGTGGTGCATTATGGAACGCGGTTGTTTTGTAAGGGTATTTTAGCCACACCTTCCGCCAGCGTGAACTTCCTGTGTTGTCTTGCATACTTTTGCAGACACTGTGATGCCAAGGTACTTTACCATCTCCGAAATATGGCCGTACTGCAAAGGAAATTCTTCATGTTCTCAAATAATCTCAGTGTCTTTAAGGGTTCACTGATATGGCGCAAAAATAATATATATATATATATATATATATATATATATATATATATATATATATATATATATATATATATATATATATGTGGAGGTATTCGTTTCTGAGATATTCCATGTTATTGGTTTCAATTGTAAAGTGCTTGCTTTACTCCTGACTAAACAAGAAGCGATTTGCAATGACAATCGCATAACGACAGCTTTTAAAACATTTGACTATCATTTAGCATAGCGCATTCCTTTGGTTACCTTCTGCTTATAAAGAACTAAGAACGAAGAAAACTCTGCTAATATATGTCTCGATTAGCATTGTGTAAAAAGAAAAATAATCTTTTGTAATAAGTTTATAGAGCAGCTGGAAGGTCATGTGAGTATAACACATCAGGTTTTTCTGGGTGTGAAATATTACAATCTCGGAGCCTGTGCGGCTCCAAGGAATGTTACGAACTTGCAGCTAATTTATGCTGGAATGTTGTCACGAACGTGCCTAATGACGAACATTAAAGTTTCTGGAGAGAAGATTCACAGTTTCCGGGTCGCCACGCCGTTACAAGCAACAATCATGTTTCATTCTGCCCCTGGAGACTCGACCATACGCGCTACAAATTAACTTGGCCATGTCGCACGCCTGATTTATAGAGCACTCTGGTGACAATTCGCAACGTTATTTCTCAGCTGCTGACGTTTTTTGTGTCTGCGACGTTTTACGCCTGGTCACTCCGGCAGCAGTAATGCCAACCGTGCTATTTCTCACCAGTAAACATGCCAAGTCACTAAAGCAAACATAAATGAGGACAAAAGGTATTTAGTTCCCTGCACAAAGTTAAAATTTGAAAACCCGAGAGCAAATGGTTTTTAATATCCCCGCGCTGTAAAATGTTTTTAAATTAATAATTATTCCACTTATTTGCTTAAATAATTGTTACTTTCTCTACTGCTTTGATATATAGGTGCTGCCATCCCCCCCCCCCGAAAAAACAAAATATGACGCCCTCTGTTGATATAACGTCTTTCCACTCAATCGCTTATTAATGGATGTACAAATGACTCTACTGTTTCTACACGTACTATATACATAGTGTACCTATAAGAGAAGGTATTTTATCTCATTAAAAATTTCGACACTGATTAATAAGTGCGCAAGCACAAATGCTCAAGTGGTTATGTCTGTGGCCCGCATTCGGGAGGTTCTGGGTTTTAGCCCGTTGGGCGACCAATCTGGCTGGTTGCCCTCCGTCACCAATGTAGATACCGGATTGGATATTTAATACCAGACACAAAGTTTCAACTTCAGTCTAAAACAATAGCAAAACTGAAAATAGATGTATATTGCAATTGCACTGCCCTCTATTCACAGGTAGTGAAAGCAGTAGACTGGACAGCCTAATATCATCTGCTTATTGCGAGCCTACTTGGTTGAGACCTCGAAAGCTAGCTGCAATTAAACATCTGGCTATGGATGGGGAAGCAGCTAGACTAAATGTCACTCTGATATCGTCCTCTTGGCACGAAGCGAATATAGCATGTCACGGGGCTGAGAACTTAAAAGGCTACTGTCCACCATATACCGAACAATTCCGTTGCAATATGACCAAGCTGTTAAAGCGACGTAAAATAAAATTGGATTTAAAAATCTGATGACTTTCTCTAGTTATTCCACAAAGTGTTCTCATTAAAAATTTTATTTTATCTACAGCATGCTAATTAATACAAACATTATTAGAATTTGGTCTTATTACTTGCTTCTTTATAAGTAGAAGGAAAATAAGAGATTGTACAGGCTAAAGTGATAGTCAAACGTTTTAAAATAAATTTGAAAGAATTAAAACTCGGTTCTATTTGCCTGATAGGAATAAACAAAAGAGAGACTTTGAGAAAAGTTTAAATAGGTTAAAAACTGGAACCAACAACTCGGAATACCTCGGAAAACGTTTAACTCTACCATAAAATATAATGACAAATTGTGTGTTTTAACAAAACCTATATTTGTTTACTTTCTCAATACGTACTATGTGCATAGTGTATAGAGAAGATATTGCATTGTAACAAAAAATTCGATACCGAGATGTCACCGGAAATACATGTTTTGAGAGCACCTGTATCCAAAAAAAGCATTTTTAGAAACATATCCGTGTGCGTCTGCCTGTATGTCCGTGGGCGGCATAGCTGAAAAACGAAAAGAGCGTTAAATACCAAACTTGGTATTTAAGTTCATATCTTCCAAGGATGCGACACGAAGATTTTCAAGAAAATCCCCCCACCCCCATCTAACCTTCACATGGAAAAATTTCGAAAATTTTTATTTTCTAAAAAATGGCTTAACGATTTTGATTAAAATATCATATATTAAAGATATATACTTGCCAAATAAAATGTACATCTTGAATTTTCCGGGAATAGCCTCTGAAGACTACTTTATTCTGGATGAATTTTACTGAATTTTTTGTAACTGGTAAACCGTAAGAGATAGACAAAAACTTACCACACAAAAAATGTAGAGCACATTAAATCACACAATTTAAGTTATATACATTTTTTTCGTGGAGTTGATCATTTTTTAGATGTTCCTTGTTTTTGTTTCAGCCTTAAAAAACTTACATTTTTCTCATACAGGAATTTGTCAACTCCTGTCCATACAGACAAAGGAAATTCAGTCACATAGCAACCATCTTTTGCTATCACCTTAGCCTATGTTGCTCCCTTATTTCGCTTCTACTTGCAGGGAAGTAAGTAATAAGATTATTTCTGCTAATTTTTCTCACTTAGCATGAAGTAAGTAGAAGCATAAACCTTTTAACAAAAATTGCAGAGATATACAGAATGTCATCTGAATGGAATGTATCAGATTTTTTTACTTTCTCCATACGCACTATGTACATAGTGTATAGAGAAAGTATTGCACTCCACCAAAAATTTGATACCGAGATTTCACCGGAAATATATGTTTTAGGGTCCCAATATCCAAAAAAAGCATTTTCACAAAAAGGTCCGTGTGTGTGTGTGTGTGTGTGTGTGTGTGTGTCCGTGTGTCTGTGAACACGATAACTCAAAAACTAAAAGTCGGTAAAATACCAAACTTGGTATTTAAGTTAAGTATCTTCCGGTGATGCGACACGAAGATTTTGAGAAAAATCCCCCCACCCCCAACTACCCTTTACATGGAACTTTTTTCGAAAATTTTGATTATCTCAAAAATAGCTCTAACGATTTTGATTAAAATTTCGGATATTAAACATATTTGCCTGACAAATAAAATGTATATCTTGAATTTTCTGGGAATAGCCTCTGAAGAATAGTTTATTCTGGATGAATTTTACTAAATTTTGAATAACCGCTAAACCGTAAGAGATGGACAAAAACTTACTGCACAAAAAATGTAGAGCACATTAAAACACACAATTTACGTTATCTATATTTTTTCGTAGAGTTGATCGTTTTTTAGGTATTTCTTGTTTTTGGTTTCAGCTGTGAGAAACTATACCTTTCTCATATAGGAATTTGTCAACTCCTGCCAATACAAACAGAGGAACTTATGTCACATAGCAACCAGCTTTTGACTATCACTTTAACCTATGGTACGCCCTTATTTCGCTTCTACTTACAAGGAAGCAAGGAATAAGATTAATCCTGCTAAGCTTGTTACTTTCGCCATACGCATTATGTACATAGTGTAAAGAGAAAGTATTTCACTCCACCAAAACATGCGATACCGAGATTCCACCGGAAATATATGTTTTAGGGTACCCAATATCCAAAAACAACATTTTCACAAAAAGGTCCGTGTGCGTGTGTGTGTGTGTGTGTGTGTGTGTGTGTTGACCGTGTGTGCGTGTGTCCGTGTGTCTGTGAACACGATAACTCAAAAACGAAAAATAGGTAAAATACCAAACTTGGTATTTAAGTTTAGTATCTTCCAGGGATGCGACACAAAGATTTTGAGAAAAATCCCCCACCCCCAACTACCGTTTACATGGAACTTTTTTCGAAAATTTTGATTTTCTCAAAAATGGCTCTAACGATTTTGATTAAAATTTCGTATATTTACCTGACAAATGAAATGTATATCTTGAATTTTATGGGAATAGCCTCTGAAGAGTGATTTATTCTGGATGAATTTTACTAAATTTTGAATAACTGCTAAACCGTAAGAGATGGACAAAAATTTACTACACAAAAAATATAGAGCACATTAAAACACAGAATTTATGTAGTATACATTTTTTTCGTGGAGTTCGTCGTTTTTGTGACATTCCATATTTTTTGTTTCTGCTATGAAAAACGTATACTTTTCTCATACAGGAACTTGTCAACTCCTATCCATATAGACAAAGGAACTTCCTTGACATAGCAACCAGCTTCTGACTATCACTTTAACCTACGGTTGTCCCTTATTTCGCTTCTATCGTACTTACAAGGATGCGAGAAATAAGACTTTTTCTGCTAATTTTTTTATCTGATTAGCATAACGTAATTAGAAGTATAAGCTTTTTAAGAATTATTTGTTGCAGGGATATGGAGAAAGTCATGTGAATGGTACACATCAGATTTTTTTCTGTAGTAAGATTTTGTCTGCCCCTTAAGGTTTACCAGTTATGCAAAGGTTATATAAAGAGGTCTTCATAGGCTAATCCCAGAAAATTCAAGATATGCGTTTCGTTTTTCATGAAAATATTTTAAAAATATATCATTTTAATCGGAACCGTTAGAGCCATATTTGAGAAAATCAACATTTTCGACAAAAGTTCCATGTAAAGAGTGTCTAGGGGTTGGGAGGTTTTCTTAAAAAGCTTTGTGTCTCATCCTTGAAAGATACTGAACTATATACCAAGTTTGGTTTGTAACAGAGTTCTTGTTTTTGAATAATGCTGTCGAAGGCACACACAGGTACGCACATGAACCTGTTTTAAAAAATCTGATGTGTTCCATTCACATGCCTTTCTCTACATCTCTGCAACACATTATTGTTAAAAAGTTTATGCTTCTATTTACTTCATGGTAATCGAGAAAAAAAAATCTGATGTTTACCATTCACATGACTTTCTCCATATCCCTGCAACAAATAATGCTTAAAAAGCTTATACTTCTATTTACTTTATTCTAATCTGAAAAAATATAGAAATAGTCTAATTACTCGCTTCCTTTTAAGTAGAAGCGAAATAAGGGACAACCGTAGGTTAAAGTGATAGTCAGAAGCTGGTTGCTATGTCAAGGAAGTTCCTTTGTCTATATGGATAGGAGTTGACAAGTTCCTGTATGAGAAAAGTATACGTTTTTCATAGCAGAAACAAAAAATATGGAATGTCACAAAAACGACGAATTCCACGAAAAAAATATATACTACGTAAATTCTGTGTTTTAATGTGCTCTACAGTTTTTGTGTAGTAAGTTTTTGTCCATCTCCTACGGTTCAGCAGTTATTCAAAATTTAGTAAAATTCATCCAGAATAAACTACTCTTCAGAGGCTATTTTCAGAAAATTCAAGATATACATTTTATTTGTCAGGTAAATATGTTTAATATACGAAATTTTAATTAAAACCGCTAGAGCCATTTTTGAGAAAATCAAAATTTTCGAAAAAAGTTCCATGTAAAGGCTAGTTGGGGGTGGGGATATTTTTCTCAAAATCTTCGTGTCGCATCCCTGGAAGATACTAAACTTAAATACCAAGTTTGGTATTTTACCGACTTTTCGTTTTTGAGTTATGGTGTTCACAGGCACACGGACGCTCGTACACACACACACACGGACCTTTTTGTGAAAATGCTTTTTTTGGATATTGGGTACCCTAAAACATATATTTCCGGTGAAATCTCGGTATCGCATGTTTTGGTGGAGTGCAATACTTTCTCTTTACACTTTGTACATAGTGCGTATGGCGAAAGTAAAAAGCTTAGCAGGATTAATCTTATTCCTTGCTTCCTTGTAAGTAGAAGCGAAATAAGGGCGTACTATAGGTTAAAGTGATAGTCAAAAGCTGGTTGCTATGTGACATAAGTTCCTCTGTTTGTATTGGCAGGAGTTGACAAATTCCTATATGAGAAAGGTATAGTTTCTCACAGCTGAAACCAAAAACAAGAAATACCTAAAAAACGATCAACTCTACGAAAAAATATATATAACGTAAATTGTGTCTTTTAACGTGCTCTACATTTTTTGTGTTGTAAGTTTTTGTCCATCTCTTATACTTTAGCAGTTATGCAAAATTTTGTATATCGTTAGAGCCGTTTTTAAGAAAACCAAAATGTTCGAAAAAAGTTCCATGTAAAGGGTAGTTTTGGATGGGGAAATTTTCCTCAAAACCTTCGTGTCTCATTTCTGGAAGATACTAAACTTAAATACCAAACTTTGGTATTTTACTGACTTTTCGTTTTTGAGCTATCGTGTTCACAGACACACGGACACACGGATACACATACACACACGGAGTGAAATCTCGGTATCGTGGAGTGCAATATCTTCTCTATACGCTATGTACACAGTACGTATAGAGAAAGTAAGTATATATTGGATTCCAGTGGTTTCTAAATATATATTTTCAGCGAAAGTTCAGTATCTAATTTTTGGGTGGATTACAATATCTTCTCTATCTGGTATGTACATTTTACGTATGTACATACTAGTTAAACTAAAAAGTCACGTTCTGTGTTACTGGAGCAATACTGTCCCTCTAGATATTCATTTTGTTTCTCTAGTAAAAATATTTCAGCTGTTAACTTTATGCCTCATAACAGTGAAATATAGATGGCGGACATGAAGCCACAAAAGAAACACTCCGGGCTCCTATGCGTGAATATACAGAAAACAAAAGACTTCAGACAGGTACGTTTCATGTTTAAATTACGTCTTTTACTCCGTCATCTCCTGTCATGGAGGTGCTCCTGTCAGTTTTTATTCCTTCATTTTATTCCCAGCTACAAAAAGGAAGACCGTAAACACAGGGGTCAATAAACCGTAGGACTTGCCTGGTTCCTTGGCCTATGGTATAATGTTGGAACCGTCATATTGTCATATACTCGTAATAGGGGTTGGGATATAAAAATTGAAGGCTAGGAGCGAATGCCAACGAAATACGTTTTCTTCAAGCGAGGTATTTTATACTCCGCCATCAAATTAGACATAAAACCTCTTATACTTGAAAACAAATATGGTGCGTTATATTCACACACTTTCTCTACCCACTATCAATTATTTTACTATCTACTCTATGAGCGAGAGATAAAAGTAGTTATATTTATTTTGTCAGCTACATACCTAAATATCTGTTTGGAGATCGTATGAATAAAATACATTTTAAATGGGCATGTGTGTATGTGTGAGTAATGAAAGTCTAATTACATAAAGATAAATATATATCACAGTTTTTATTTAACTGAAACATCTTTTCTGATACCATATTGTCACGAACAAGGTTCTGCGACGGGTGAAAGCTGTTAGAGGGTGGTGAAAGGAATACAGATGGTAGAGCAATGATATCAATGGCACTTAAATTATGCTAATATATTGAGAAAGATTAAATAATTTGTTGGCTGCAAATATTTGTTTTACAAAGGTGGGAGATTGCAATTTATTGCAAATATACTCATGATTAAGGAGTTGCTAATACAAAGCCCTAGTTTAAGAGATGTCATGGTGTGTCTAGGCCAGGTGAGAAATGAAGTGGTTGAGCACGGAACGTCGCCCTAAGACACAGAACGAGGCAGAGGTTCCCCGAAAGTCAACACCTGGTGATCTGGGCTATAGTCCGTTAAAAGATTTAGCGCATCCCGGAAGGGCTGTACTCCTAATATGCAGAACCAACGCCTTGATAGTGGGTACTCTTAGCCAATCAACTTTAAATGTTCTAGATATCTTTTGTGACGTCAAAGTCCGAATGATAGCCAAACGAGAGTTGGTTTCATTGAAAAATCCACTAGGAGTGTCATCGGAAGAGACTAGTCACTTCTATCCTGTTACTTAATCAGCTTATAGCAAAGCTTGTATTTTTACTTTCTCTATGCGTACTATGTACATACTGTATAGAGAAGGTATTGCATTCCATCCAAAAAGTCGATACCGAGATTTCACCAAGGATAGACGTTTTAGGGTCCACTGTAACAAAAAAACTTTTTGGAAAAAGGTCCGTGTGTACGTGTATCCGTATGCCTGTGAACACGATAACTCAAAAACGAAAAGTCGGTAAAATACCAAACTTGCTATTTAAGTTTAGTATTTTCCAGGGATGCGACATGAAAATTTTGAGAAAAATCCCCCAACTCCGAGCTATCCTTTACGTGGAAACAAATTCGAAAATTTTGATTTTTTTAAAAGTGACTAACAATTCTGATTAAAATACCGTAATATTAAATATATTTATATGACAAATAAAATGTATATCTTTAATTTTCTGGGAGTAGCATCTAAACACCTCTTTATTCTGAAAGAATTTTGCTGAATAATGCATAACTGGTAAACCGTAAGAGATAGACAGAAACTTACTACACAAAAATGTAGATCACGTTAAAAAACACACTTTATGTTATATACGTTTTTTGGTGGAATAGAACATTCCCGAGGTATTCCTTGTTATTTGTTTGAGAATTAAAATACTAAGTTTTTCTCACATACAAAGTTGTAAACTCCTGACCCTGCATAGAAAAAGATTTCAACCACATGGCAACCAGCTTTTAGATCAATCACTTTAGGCGTAGTGTTTTCCCTTATTTCCCTTCTATTTACAAGGAAGAAAGTAATTAACAAATGGGAGATGAATAAGTGTAAATATTTATCAGTATTTCCAGTTTTGTTTGCTATTTTGTAAAGTTTTGTTCATGGAGAATATTTAATGGTGCTTTTAGATGGCTATTATTCGCTATCTCGAATGCTCGGTTGTTTACGTAACAGATCATGCCTACCCTTTGCTCTGCCCACTATAGGTAGTGTGATAAACACAGCAGAGATATAGCTCAGGACCGTTAAAAAGACATTAGACCCTGAAATGTATGCTTCATTTATGACAATACTATTACTAAGTGGACAAAATGAGAAATCCACATGAGTCATGCGTATTGTCCCCTACTAAATAGCAAATATTTGCACTTATTCACGTCCGTACCTGCATATATAATGATATAAATGTTTTCATCATCTCGTAATATATTAATTTAAATCATTAGAATCATTTTTGAACCAATAAAATTACAGAAAGGTTCTTCATGTAAAGTATAATATTATCAGTATGTCGTTGAAGAGAGTTTAACTTATATAGTTCTAGTAAATTTTTATTAATTAGGAATTAATTTATCTGAATTAATTGGGATTTAGCTCTTACATATTCTTGGAAAAATCTGATGTGTTCCATTCACATGACTTTCTGGGCATCTCAGTAACAAATTAACGTTAAAAAGCATATTCTTCTATCTTCATTATAATAGTCCAGATAAATATTAACATAAACTCTATACACCCTTTGACATTCGTTAGATTTAATTCAGTTTATATTACATTTTGTTCTGAGTAAAAGAGGAATCTAAATAGATATAGAAACACTTTTCACAGAAATGACGTCATATTTCACCCAATACTTACATTATTAGGTTTTTTCGGGAAATACACGTTTTGAAGTATTATGAATTAAAACTATTAAGCATCATTACAAACAAAGTCTCTCGGTCCGAAGAACTTAACTGAGAAGGAGAAGCTAGTAAAATATCCAACTTGCTATTAACGTTCAGTACCTTTCAAGGATGCGACAGAAACCTTTCAAGAAAATATACCCAAAGCAAACTATCATTTTACTTTCTCTAGCGCACGTGTACAATGTAAATAGTGGACAGAGAAGGTATTGTATTCCACCCAAAAATTCGATGTTGAGCGTTCACCGGAAATATATGTTTTGGAGTCCCCTGAGTCCAAAAAGAGCATCTTTATAAAAATGTCCTAGTGTGAGTGTCTGTCTGTAAACAGCTAGCTCAAAAACTAAAAGACCACAAATTCCAAACTTGGTATTTGGGTTTGGTATCTTCCAAGGATGCGATACGAAGATTTTCAAGAAAATTTCAACACCAGAAACTACCCTTTACATCCAAAAATTTTCAAACATTTTGATTTTCTCAAAAATGGCTACAACGATTATCAAATATATTTATATCCAAAATAAAATGTTTATCTTGAATTTTCTGGGAATAGTCTCTGAAGACCTCCGTAAGAGATAGGCAAAAACTCACAATTTATTCCTTTACGTTTTTTCTGTGAAGTTAGCCGTTTCTGAGATATTCCTTTTTAATGCTTTCAATTGTAAAGAACTTATACTTTTCTCAGACAGGAAGTGTGAGTATTTATTTTGTTCTATTCCTGGCCAAGCAAAGAAGCGATTTGCAATGCTATCGCATAACGACAGATTTTAAAACATTTGACTATCACTTTAGCATAGCGCATTCCTTTAGTTCCCTTCTACTTGATAAGGAACTAAATAATAAGAACCTTCTGCTAATTTTTATCTAGATTAGCATTGTGTAGAAAAAAGAGTAATGTTTTGTAAAAGGTTTGTTCCTAGAGTAGCTAGAGAAAGCCATGTGGGTGTAACACATCAGAATTTGTTGTAGAGTGAACCGCTTTCGAGTTATTTCGGATTATCGGTATCAATCTTAAGACACCAACACTTTTATCGTTTGTTTACTACTGTCAACAAAATAGGATGGAATTTCAATTGTATCACTTTTCGACCTGTTTTTAAAGAACTTGACTATCGCTTTTAGCCTGTGCATTCACTTATTTCCCTTCTACTTACAAGGAAGCAAATAATATGACCATTTCTGCTAATGTTTATCTAGATTAGCGTTATTTATATAACAGATGAATCTTTTGAATAAAAGGTTTGTTTGCGAAGCATTTAGAGAAAATCATGTGAATGGAACACATCTGATTTTTATTTCTAAGTTTCAAAAAAAGAGATATAACAACATAATAAAACTCATTTAATTAATTTAGATACTAAGCTTAAATTTTCTAGAAATAGGTTGTGACTTCTTCTCTTTAAAATGGTTACCATGCTAACTTCATATACCCAAGGTCGCGGGTTCCAACCCGGCGGAGGACGATGGATAAAAATACTTAGCATGGCTTCCTTCGGAAGGGAAGTAAAACCGTTGGTCCCGTGTCGTAGATTTACGGCACGTGAAAGAACCTCAAGCCTAATAGAGAGGTCTCTGAGCGAAATTAAGCAGTTTTTCACGCCCAATTTAGATTGGGACGCTGAGAACCACAGCAGTTATAGACAGTCCATAAATAACACGTCATTTATATATTTTTTAAAAAGTTTTCTGATGCACTGACGCGTTCCATGCACATGCCTTTTTCTACCTGTTCTACAAACAAACTTCTTAAAACAGATGCTTGTGAACTCTTCAATTTAAAGAACTTTCTATAATTCTTTATTGCTGATAGGAATTTATAACTGGTGAACACTAAAACAGAATCTGACCCGCGGAAGCGTTCCATTCACATAACTTTCTCTACCTCTTCTACAAACAAACTTCTTACAACAGATTATTCTTCGTTCTACTCCGTGTTAATCGAGATAAGCATTAGCAGAATGTTCTTTTTACCTAGTTCCTTGCAACTAGATATCGCCAGGCTCATTATATGGTAAGAAGTAAAACAAAAGAAGCACGAACTAATTCTTGATTGAGAAAAGTAGAAGAAATAACAAGGAATACCTCGGAAACGCTTAATCCTAGAAAAAGTGTGCATCAATTAAATTTTGTGTTTTAATAAAATCTACAGTTTTGTGTAGTACGTTTTGACTTTATCTGCACATATTATGTACTTAGTGTATATAGAATATATTGCATTCCACCCAAAAATTCGATACAGGGATTTCACCGGAAATACATGGTTTAGGATCCCTGTATCCAGAAATAGCATATTTGGAAAAGGTCCGTGTGTCTGTGAACGCGATAACTCAAAAGCATATTTGGAAAAGGTCCGTGTGTCTGTGAACGCGATAACTCAAAAGCGAAGAATCATTAATATACAAAACTTGGTATTTAAGTTTAATATCTTCCAGAGATGAGACACAAAGATTCTGAGAAAAATCCCCCACCCCAAACTACCCTTTACATGGAAAAAAATTTGAAAGTTTTGATTTTCTCAAAAATGGCGCTAATAATTTTGGTGAAATTTTTGCATATTAAAGATGTTTATATGGCATATACAGTGTATATCTTGAATTTTCACGGAATAGCCTCTAAAGACCTCTTTATTCTGAGTGAATTTTCCTGAACTTTGCGTAACTGTAAACCGTAAGAGATAGACTGACACTTAATACACAAAAAATATAGATCCCATATAACGCACAATTTATGTCATATGTATTTTTTCTCACACGGAAAGTTGTAAACTCCTGGCCCTGCATAGAAGCAGATTTCAACCACATGGCAAGCAGTTTTTAAAATATTTGACATTCGTTTTAGCCTAGTGTAATCCCTCATTTTCCTCCTACTAGAAAGGAAACAAGTAATTAAGAAAAATCTGATAATGTTTACATAGACTATCATAAAGTAGATAGCAGCATGTACTTTTTAATAATAATTTGTTACAGCGATGTAGAGAAGGTCATGTAAATGGGAACCTCAGTTTTTTTCTAACTCTTACTGTTTCCCATTTATGCAAAAGACATCTAGATTGAAGAGGCGATTCCCCAAAAATTCAAGATATACAATTCATTTGTAATGAAAGTGTCTTAAAGATATGGTATTTTAATCGAAGTAGTTAGTCACTTTGAAAAAAATTAAAATGTTCGGTAAAGTTGGTTGGGGATAGGAGTGTTTTCTTGAAAATCTTCGTACCCTATCCTGGGCTTAAATACCAAATCAGGTATTTAACCGATTTTTTGTTTTTGAGCTATACTGTCAATTAACACACACAGCCATTTTTAAAAAAAGATTTTATTGTTGTTTGTTTCTTTCTGTGTGAATTTATGGGATCTCAAAACATGTATATCTGGAGAAATCTAGATATAAAATTTTCGAGAAAAATTTAATATGTTCTGCATCTATGTAGGTATGTGCTCCACTAATCTCTAAACATCATTTATTTGAATTTTTAACATAATACATTTCCGATATATTCGTTGAGATGGTCTGAATACTATCACCACTGTTTTGTTTCTCATTGTATTGAAGAAAGCCCTCAGCGAATTGCATTTGATGTATTTGAATGTCTTTGTATCCCTCCTGTATCTATAAACAAAATGATACAGTGAAACTTTTTGCAAAAGTCTATGTGCATTAATATGAAAAATATAAGAAAATACAACTTTGCAAGAATAATTTGTAGAACAGTGGTTAGAAGAAGTCATTAGAATATCACGTATCACATTCTTAATTTAGTTTCTCTACTATTTGCCTAGAGTCACAATCATTTATAGGAAACTTCTATATAAAATGTTCGCTGAAATTTCTCAGATTAAAACCTCTTCTATATTGTGTTCAAATAACTTCTTTCGCTCTGTGTTACTTAAAAGTGGATATAAAAACTATTCCTACCAAGGTTTATTACTTTACCTTCACGCACTCTGTACATAGTGTATAGAGAAGATATATCATTCCACAGAAGGTATCGCTTTAGTAACCCCTGAATCAAAAAAAAAAAAAACATTTTTAGAAAGTCCTCCATGTACGTGTGTTCAGGAACGCTATAGCTCAAAAACGAAGGTTTTATAAAATACCAAAAGTTGTATTTAAGGTTAGTATCTTCCTAGGATGCGTAAAGAGATTTTGAGGAAGCATGGCTTTAACGATTTTGATTAAAAGTCCGTTTATTAAAGGTATGTACAAGACAAATATGGTCGTCTCCTTAGCGCGTTGGTAGCGCAGCTGCTTACCAAGCGGGAGACCTGGGTTCGATCCCCAGTACCTGGGAGACCTGGTCCTCAACCTCGTAAGGTCCCTGAGGGGCTAATTGAGGAGCGGCTCCAGTCATGAGGACTGCATTAACCGGCGGTGCTAACCACGTCTCACCCTCCAATACTGCACCCCATCCATGACGTCTGTAGTGGACCGAGATGGGAGACGCAGCGGCCGGGCGGTAGGCCAAAGTTCCCCGTGAGCCGTCGTGCCATGGAGTTACATTAAGACAAATATAATGTGCATCTTGAATTTTCTGGGAATAGCCTCTGAAGACCTGTTTATTCTGGATGAACTTTTCTGGATTTTGCATAACTGTTAAGCCGTAAGAGATACACAAAAATGTATACCTCGATAAAACACACAATTTATATCATATACATTTTTGTTGCATATTTGACCGTTCCCGAGGTATTTCTTATTATTGGTTTTTAATTTTAAACTACGCATCTTCTCAAACGGTGTCACCTTTAGTTTCATTTCTCTTTTGTTTTTCTGGAAATGCAAAGCGAATCAAACTTCTATTATTCACTTTTCATTGGGTTTTAAAGCCGATGATTATGCCTGGTATATTCCCTTATTTCCGTTCTGCTTTTAAGGAACTAAGCAGTCGGATCAATGTGTAAATGATTTTCTCTTTTAGCATAACGTAGATAGAAGAATAATCTTTTGAAAGAATAGTTGGTTTGCTGAAAAGATGTAATGCAGCACATATTTTATGGAGGTGGTGTACGCGTACGCCGTTCTTCATTCATATTTTAGCTCTGACTATACGCTACTTTCATGTAAGAGTTAAACAACGTCTCTTGAATCAGTGAAAGAAACAAAATCCCTGCCCAAAGAGCTAGCTGCTTGCTTGTAGCTTGTAATTTCCTAAGAGATATGTATGTACATGGCGGTTCCCTAAAGAGAACGCACATCCCGCAAGACTCGAGGTAAATACGACGGTTTTGGTGGATAATACTCGAGAATTCAAGAGAGAATGCAAGCAGTAGTAATAGTTCAGGTGAACTGAGGGCCTTGCATTCCAAGGAGGTACTCCAAACTACTGTCATCAGGTTGCCTGGCCTTATCGATTCAAATGCAAGTCTTGCATATGGACACTGAACATCTAATTCCAATATTTATATGACTTTGTAGCCCGCTATTATACAATTTAGTCTTATGAACTCTCAAAATTACGAGAAAAAATCTGTGTTCTATTCAGATGACTTTCTCACACATCTCTGGAACAAGTTATTGATAGTAAGCTTAATCTTCTATCTATTTAATGCTAAAACATTAGCAGAAACGGTCTTCATTGTGAGTATACGCGAAATAAGGGAGTACCATAGGTTAAAGTGATAGTCAAAAGCTGGTTGCTATGTGACTGAAGTTCCTTTGCTTGTATGAACAGAAGTTGACAGATTCCTGTATGAGAAAGTATATGTTTTACAAAGCTGCAACTAAAAATAAGGAATATCTCTAAAACGAAAAACTCCGTGAAAAAAATGCATATAAATAAATTGTGAGTTTTATCATGCCCTACTCTTTTTCTGCGGTAAGTTTTTGTCCATCTCTTACGGTTTAGCAGTTATGGAAAATTCCGTAAAATGCATCCATAATAAAGTAGTCTTCAGAGGCTATTCTCAGAAAATTCAAGACATACATTTTATTTGTCAGGTAAATATATTTAATATATGATATTTTAATCAAAATCGTTAGAGCCATTTTTGAGAAAATCAAAATTTTCGAAAAAGTTCCATGTAAGGGTAGTTTGGGGTAGGGAGATTTTCTTGAAAATCTTCGTATCCCATCTTTGTAAGATACCCAACTTCTTTTCGTTTTTGAGCTATGCTCTCCTCACACACACACACACTCACACACTCACACACATACACACAGACACACACACGCACACACATACACGGACCTTTCTCCAAAAATGCTTTTGTGGATTCAGAGGGACCCAAAACATGTATTTCCGGTGATATCTTGTTAGTAATTTCAACATTAACGTGCGTTAAAAAAGCATTTAGAGAAACACATGTTTTAATATATGAAGTGCCATTTGTTACCATTAAAACTTCCATATCTGACAATTTTTACTTTCTCTATAGGCACTATGTACATAGTAGATAAAGAATGTATTGCACTCTACCAAAAAATTCGATACCAATATTTCTCCGGAAATATTTGTTTTAGGGCCCCCTTTATCTAAAAAAGGCATTTTCGGACAAAGATCCGTGTGTGTGTGTGTGTGTGTGTGTCCGTGTGTCCGTGTGTCTGTGAACACGATAACTCAAAAACGAAAAGTAGGTAAAATACCAAACTTGGTATTTAAGTTTACTATCTTCCAGGGATGCGACACGAAGATTTTGAGCGAAATCCCCCCCACCCCCAACTATCCTTTACATGGAACTTTTTTCGAAAATTTTGATTTTCTTAAAAATGGCTCGAACGATTTTGATTAAAATTTCGTATATTAAAGATATTTACCTGACAAATAAAATGTATATCTTGAATTTTCTGAAGAGTAGTTTAATCTGGATGAATTTTACTAAATTTTGAATAACTGCTAAACCGTAAGAGATGGACAAAAACTTACTACACAAAAAATTTAGAGCACCTTAAGTCACACAATTTATGTTATATACGTTTTTTCGTGGAGTTCGTCGTTTTTGTGACATACCTTATTTTTGGTTTCTGCTATGAAAAACTAATACATTTCTCATACAGGAATTTGTCAACTACTGTCCATACAAACAAAGGAACTTCATTGACATAGCAACCAGCTTTTGATTATCATTTTAACCTATGGTACTCCCTTGTTTCACCTCTACTTATAAGGAAGCAAGTAATATGACTATTACTGCTGTTTTACTGATTAGCATGAAGTAATAGAAGTAAAAGATTTTTAAGAATAAGTTGTTGCAGGGATATAGAGAAAGTCATGTGAATGGTACACATCAGATTTTTTAAATTGCACATGGCTATAAATAAGTTTGTCGTGTTAGTCTGCAAGTACAAGGGTATACTAATTTACTGAAATCCAAAAATCAACATTTTCGTTTCATCAATTTACAGAGGTGCTCCCCTTAATGTAAATACTTGTTTTAATTCCTGTTCAATATATGTATAAGGTTTCCTGATTTCATTCCATACATCCTCAGGACAAAGAAAAGCTTCTACGCAAACATCATGCATGTTTCCGCCATTTTTACACGAAAAAAGGCTATTAAACATGAAAGCAGTGATATTGCTTTCAGTGCTTGGTTTTGAAAAGGTTTCATTTAATAAATTGGAGTTAGTAACTGGTTACTTGTAGGGCCTCCTTTAGAGCGGAAGGTCTTCGTCATCTCGGCCCATACTCCATATTTTTATGGGGCTTTTCTGCTTTAGTGCAGGGTATAAAAAATAATGATAAAGCCTGACCTCGGGTCGTCATAACTTCTCCTTCGAACAATAAGCTCATTCCGCTTCCTTTTATTTTCTCCTTTTCCGCCTGTTTCCGTGCTTTGCTCAAACCCAGTTATTTCACTACACAAATTTATCTGCCGGAAACTCCGAGTCGTATCATGAATTCATTTCCTTTTCTGCTTCTTCTTTGGAGGCCAATACGTTATGAAGAAACTTCTGCACGCAATAATCATTTTATACACCAAAATCTGATGTGTTTCATTCATATGACCTTCCCTAACTTTTGTTACAATTTTTTACTTTCTCTACAGTACTATGTACATAGTGTATATAGAAGCTATTGTAAAGCACCCAAAAATTCGATACCGGAATTTCACCGCAAACAATTCGTTTTGAGTTCCCCTGAGTTAAAAAAACAATTTTAGAAAAAGGTCCGCGCGTGTGTGCCTGTGGACGGCATAGCTTAAAAACTAGAATACCATTAAATACTAAACTTGGTTTTTAAGTTTGGTATTTTCCAGGAATGCGACCGAAGATTTTCAGGAAATTCCTTCCACCGCCACCTACCACTTAGGTGGAAAAATTTTCGAAAATTTTTATTCCTTCAAAAATGGTTGTAACTATTTCTATTAAAATATTTTAAATGTTTGCATGAAAAATAAAACGTATGGCTTGAATTGTATTTAAACAGTCCTCTTTGTTCTGGGTGAGTGTTACTGCATTTTGGTGTAGCTGCTAAACAGTAAGAGCTGGACAAAGACTTACAAAAAGTGTAGATCTTCTTAAAACACACGTTTTGGCGTTGCCTGTTTTCGAAATATTCGTTTTTATTGATTTCGGTTCTGAAATATACTTTTCTCTAATGGGAAGTTTTCAATTTCTGGTCACGCAATGAAACGGATTTCAATCCTATAGCAACCACATGTTAAAACATTAGACTATGGGGTTTAGCTTGGCGTATTCTCTTGTTTCCGTTATTAATTCTTGTAAAGAACTAACTAATAAGACCAATTCTGCTAATGTTTATCTAGATTAGTTAGAAGTAGATAGAAGAATAAGCTTATTAACAAAAATGTCACGTGAATGGACATCAGATTTTTTTGATTTTTAATGATAAAAGGTGATTCTGATTATTTTCAGATAATTAATTTAAAATAATCACAAATTAATAATATAATAATTAATACTAATTTTAATAACAATACAATAATGATGTTGGTACCAGGGAAATTACTACATGTCTAGAAGTGAAATGTATAATAGAGCATTTCTTTAATATAGCCGAAGACAAGGACATTTTTCTAAGTTCAGGCAGGTAGTAACATATAGCAGAGATTGTTCAAATCGTCCAGTCGCAGTTTGAAAGACAATGAAATTCCAACAAACGAGTGAATAGGTTAACGTACTGGCGACCGTGGGCTCGTCAAGCCAAGTGTGTTGGGGCCTATGTCACCAGAGAACAACGCTGTAAACTGTAGGTTGTCAGAAATATGTAGCACTGAAAGGGGTGGAAATATATTTTAAAGAGACGTAGAAACGGAAACAAGGTCAGTCAGTTATGGGCAGTCTTTTGAGTGTTTCAGTCATGCCGTGCATTCCTGATACCTTCATACTTCTTTCGCAATTACAGTCGCAATAATATTCACGGTCTCGCGTCGTAATCTTAGAACAATAATTGTGCTGCAAGAGTAACAAATAGCGAGCTGACTTCTTGGCAAAGTATCAATAAACAACAAACTTCAACATTTACTATTCCATGTGCTGTATTATTCACACAAATGCTTATTTGTCGTACCGCCCCCTGAAAACCGGAGTGTCATGCTCCCAAATCTTAAATCAACCCTGACCAATAAAAGGACCCAACCTAAGGAGCTAGCAATCGAACCGGAGGTCGCACACAAGTGTCTAATACAACAGTTAAGGAGCCCATTAAGGGTAGTCAAAATGCGGTTTTCATATTTTTTTTCCATTTTCAAAACAAAATGTTTTAATTGCATATGAAAATTTTGAATCTCCCGCTCATATAACTAGGTATAACTTTCATAAAGGTGCGCTAAGTGTAAATAGTTTAAAAATATTGTTGAAAACAACTCTGTGTAGTAGTTTTTTTAGAATATTTTGGTAGCTCCACTTGGTAAAACATTAAAAACCTTGTAAATATTAGGGTTAGATAGCAGAGCTTTTTTTATTTTGATCGGAAAGCTTTACTTTAGCTGCTTGCAGCGTTGGCATTCCCCTCATATTTCCTTCATAGGAAAGTTTCGAAGTACTGCGAAGCTGTGTTTGGAAAGTTAAGTTGCATTTGTTTTTAATGTTATATTTCAAAGTAGTTTCTGAAGAAGCAAAGTTTTCTATATAAATGTCCCATTATTTCACAAACTATTTGATACTGAGGGATAAAATTTTTACCACACATTTGCATTTAACTAGGCTTTGTTTTAACGAAAAATTTTTTATCAATGCGGATTATTTATTTTTTTAAATTTAAAAATCATAATTTTTCAATAAAAAATTTCAGAGATATTTTAGAAAAATCACATGTTTCCTTCTAATGAACACAAATATTCCAGTTCTTATCAATCAACAGTAAAAGTACTGGTGAATATACCTTGAAAAATTTAGCTCATTATCTTAAATAGTTTCTGAGATAATGGGTCAAACTTTAACAATGGTAAGATAGGGAATATCGACTCTCCTTAAGGTACCTTAAATATTATTTTTTAGTGGACAAACTTACAGTTTCCATCGATAATGTGTTCAACATGTGCCAGCTACTGTGTTGTCATTTTGAATACCTCTACAGCAGGGATGGATTCGTATATTAGTGCCTCGGGAGCTGCGGATTGACATTCAAGAAAACCGTATTAGCAACTCAAATACTTACTAAAGACAAAGCGAAACTGTTGCGACAGTCTAAAGAGACATTAGGTCGAGTCCAGTCATCAATGATGCAATTGGAGTGACGTGTGGTCAGCGCGAACTTCCGCAGCTGTACGTACTGAGATAATTGGAGAGTTACCAACAGAAGCTGCCCAATTATTCTCATGGTCTGTTAACACTGCTCAAATCCACTTAACCAAGTTTCCTTTCTCATGGACACTTGACCCTTGCCTGGGTAATTCCAACAAAACCCCACATACCTCGTTAGCTTCTCTAGAAGCAGCGAATTAGTACTGCTTCAAAAATCATATATTTTAAAAAATATATGATGTGCTCCATTCACATGATTTTCTCTAGCTGACCAACTAGCTTTTACATCACATTAACCAAGATAAACATTACTAGAATTTGTCTTACTACTTGCTTCTCTATAAGTAGAAGGAGAATAAGGGAATACACTGGATAAAGAGCTAGTCCAAACTTTTAAAAGTCATTTACTATGTTAAAAAATTGAAATTCGGTTATGTTGCTTGTTAGGAATGACTTTTCACTTGAGAAAAGTTTTTGTAGGTACCTTAAGGGAAATCGAAATGCCCTATTTTGCCAATGATAAAGTTTGGCCCATTACCTTGGTAACTATTTAAGATAATGAGCTAAATTTTGCAAGGTATATTCATCAATACCTTTACTGCCGATTGGTGAAAAATAGAATACTTCTGTTGATCACAAAGAAAGGTATAATTTTTTTACAAAGCTGTTAAAATGTTATTGAAAATCTTGAGCTTTTAAAAAATAACATTCAAATAGACAAAAAATAAAGTTTATTTAGGTGCAAATGTGTGGTAAAAATTTCAGCCCTTAGGGCCAATTAGTTGCTGAGATAATAGGGCATTTGTATAGAAAATTTTACTTCTTCACAAATTGCTTTCAAACAAAAAATTGAGAATTGAAAAAAAGAAGTTTGTAACCTAAATGTTCAGTATTTGGAACTCTAACATAAAGTCAATGTTAGCAGGATTCCAATACTACGAATAGTTTAAGTAAAATTTTCCGCTCAGATCTCTTCTCTAACACTAATATTTACAAAGTTATTGATAGTTTACCGAGTAAGTATACCAAAATATTCCAAAAAGCTACTGCACAGAATTATCTTCAATATTTTTAACTATTTAAAATCGGCATACTTCTATGAAAGTTATACCAAAATGAGTGGGGATTATTAAATATGTATATGCAATTAAAACATGAAAATGGCGAAAAATTATGAAAATCCCGTTTCGACCCTCCCTGAGGGGACAACAGAAATTATACCTTAAGTGAGTTGAATTACCACTGCTCTTAAAGTATCTAATTGTTTTACCAGGAATTTGCATGCGTTATTCTATAAATCATTGCAATTGATTCAAGTGGTTGTTGGTATTACTAGCTTATGTTGTTGAGACTATAAAAAGCATTTAATTCAGCTGAAAAGTAATAAAACCTGGTCTTAAAACATGTGAATATACGAGGTACCTTTTTCTCTGATATCATTCGTAATATGTAATCAAACTTTTGCATGCCTGTTCTTAGCATAAATAGCTATTTTCTGAACCTTAATTACTTAGCTATGATACAATTTCAGTAGAAACTAAAAAAATATATTTGCAAATTAAAAAAAATTAAAAATATGAAAGTGTGCAATGTTTTTGCTTTCTTAACATGATCAATATATACTATAACATCAAGACTCTGATTCAGGAAGTTAAACTATGTGTTGTATGTATGTGCTGAAAATTCCAGCTTTCCAACTCTCATACTTTCTTAGAAAAAGGTACGTAAGTAGCCAAAAATGCTGTTTAGAGAAAACTGAATTTAAAGATACAAATGTTCTAAAAAGGGTCATTGCAAAGTAGCTTTAAAGAAATCCAGACAAGCATTTAAATTATATTTAAATTGATTAAAATCCTCATAACCTCCTAAAAGTATGCATTTCTTGAAACTAGAAATAATAGAAATTTTATTAGTGTCTAAAACTAAACAAAAATATCTTTACCATTTCAGAGTACCTTGTCCCCTTAAACGGAAACCAACAACTCAGAATATCTCTAAAACGGCCAACTCTACAAAAAAATGTAAATGACATAAATTGTGTATTTTAACATCTACATATTTTGTTTAAAGTCGTCTTCCGTGGTATAATGGTTACCATGGTAACTTCATATACCCAAATTCGCGGATGATGGATTTTTTTGGGTGTAAAATTCCTTAGCATGACTTCCTTCGGCAAGGAAGTAAAGCTATTGGTTCCGTGTTGTAGATTTACGGCACGTAAAAGAACCTCAAGCCTGATAGAGAGGCCTCTGAGCAAAATTAAGCGGTCGTTCACGCCCAATTTAGAATGGGACGCTAAGAGCCACACGCCATTTACTTTTTTTTTTGTTTAAAACCTATTCAATCTTAAGTTGATTCTCGCGAAAACAAGACCCAGGCGACCAGTGCACCGTTATAATGTAGCCTTCCGCCATTCGCGCCAGAAATAGTCATACTTTCATGAGCACTCGGCGCGTAAACGTAGCATATAGTAATGTGAAATAGAGCCCTTATTCCACAACTTTAACGGTAACTAAAATCTTATCTTGGGTATAATATTCATAGTCATAACAAAATAAATGGGTACACGTGAAATAATTATCTGTAAAAGACACGAGCGAAAAAATAAATAGCATGGTTACATTTATTCCTTTTCTAGAAGCCAAATCAGGATCGGCGTATGAGATGTTTGTGTTATAGCTTTATACCTCAAGGTTGATAACAACTGTGTCACTTCAACTATCCATCTTCCAAAACAACGCGTCTTCTTTGTTACATGACTTGTTTGAAATTTTACACTATTAAGCGAATTGCATTCTTCACAAAACAGACACATTCTTCCATCGGGTATTTTACACGTTTTCATTTTTTCCCGGGTGTAACCACTTTTTCAGCTGTTTTTCTTTGTTAATTTCACCACTTCTTGCACGGCAAATGTTGGATATTTCTCACAAAACTTACAATAAACATTCAACGCTTTAGCTTTTTCATATGTAGTCAACAGTTTACGAGTCTTATGCCTTATGTTACACTACGAATATGCAAGAGCAAATTCACAGCGACCTTCCTCCATGATTCTAAACACCAGCAACCAGCGACCGCTACTGTGTAAACGATATTGCCGACTCATACGAATAGCATGTTGGGACTTTTAGCTCTGTTTGACGGAACAAATTGGCGTCAAATTAACTCTAAGGTATTTACATATAGAATACTATACAATTTAAGGATCAATTCATTCTATAATTTAGATTGTTAGCATGGGATTACATTCCTGCGCGCGCTACTACTGTGTTATACCGCGGTGTACTGGCCACGTGCATCCGTTTTTGCGCGGATCAACTTAAAAGTGAATAGAAAATATAAGTTTTTGTCTCTCTCTTACGCTATTCCAGTTATGCATAATTCAGTAAAGTTCATTTATAATGCAGAGGAATAGCCATTTAAGACCTCTCTATTCTGGATGAATTTTGCTGGATTTTGCATAGATAGCAAACCGTAAGGGATAGACAAAAGCTTACTACAGAAGGAACGTAGATCACGTAGAAAATACACAATTTATGTTAGACGGTTTTTCGTAGAATTGACCATTTCTGAGATATTCCTTGTTATTTTTTTCAGCTTTCCCTTATTTCGCTTCTTCTTACAAGAAAACGTTTCTGCTTATGTTTATCTCGATGAGCATGAAGTAGATAGAAGCACACGTTTTTAACAATAATTTCTTACAGAGATGTAGAGAAAGCCATTTGAATTGAACTAGATTTTTTCACATGAAATATTATAATACAAATAAAATTGTACTCTTTACTAGCAAATATTATTTGCATGCACACTGCATTGCAGGTCGTCTCCTTAGCGCGGTGGTAGCGTTGCTACTTACCAAGCGGGAGACCTGGGTTCGATCCCCAGTACCAGCGTGGGGATTTTTCCCCCGCTGAGAGACCTGGCCCGGGGTGCACTCAGCCTCGTAAGGTCCCTGGGGGGCCAATTGAGGAGCTACTTGATGGAAAAGTAGCGGCTCCAGGTCATGAGGACCGCATTAACCGGCCGGGGGGACTCGAGGCGCTGATAACGTCTCACCCTCCAATACTGCATCCCATCCATGACGTCTGTAGTGGACCGAGATGGGGGACGCAGCTGCCGGGAGGTAGGCCAAGGTTCCCCGTGAGCCGTCGTGCCATGGAGTTACACTACATTGCAACTTGCCATTATTTGTTGTGACGAAATAATCTTTTCGTGATTTTTACTTTCTCAATACCTAGTATGTGCATAGTGCATTGAGAAGATATTGCACTCCACCCAAAAATTCGACACCGAGATATCACTGGAAATATATATATATTTTCAAAAAAAAATGCCGTGTGTGTATGTGAGTGTGTCTCCGGGTGCCTGTGAACACGATAACTCAAAAACGAAAAGTCGGTAAAATACAAAACTTGGTAAATAAGTTTAGTATCTTCCAGGGATGCGACACGAAGATTTTGAGAAAAATCCCCCCACCCCAAACTACCTTTTACAGGGAACTTTTTTCGAACAATTTTATTTTCTTAAAAATGGCTCTAACGATTTTGATTAAAATATCGTATATTAAAAATATTTACCTGACAAAATAAAATGTTTATCTTGAACTTTCTGGGATCATCTCTGAAGAGTAGGTACTTTATTCTGGATGAATTTTACGGAATTTTGAATAACTGCTAAACTGTAAGAGATGGACAAAAACTTCAATAAAAAACGTAGAGCACGTTAAAACACACGATTTATGTTATACACATTTTTACTTTCTCTATACTCACTATGTACATAGTGAATAGAGAATGTATTGCACTCCACCAAAAAATTCGATACCGAGATTTCACCGAAAATATATGTTTTAGGGTCCCCTGTAACCAAAAAAAGCATTTTCACAAAAAGGTCCGTGTGTGTGTGTGTGTGTGTGTGTGTCCGTGTGTCCATGTGTCTGTGAACACGATAACTCAAAAACGAAAAGTCGCTAAAATACCAAACTTGGTATTTAAGTCTAGTATCTTCCAGGGATGCGATACGAAGGTTTTGAGAAAAATTCCCCCACCCCCAACTGCTGTTTACATGGAACTTTTTTCGAAAATTTTGATTTTCTCAAAAATTGCTCTTACGATTTTGATTAAAATTTGTGCATTAAAGATATTTATCTGACAAATGAAATGTATATCTTGAATTTTCTGGGAATAGCCTCTGAAGAATACTTTATTCTGGATGAATTTTTAATAACTACTAAACCGTAAGAGATGGACAAAAACTTAACACAACAAAAATGTAGATCACGTTAAAACACACAATTTATGTTATATACATTTTTTTCGTGGAGTTGATCGTTTTTGAGATACTCCTTTTTCTTGGTTTCAGTTTTGAAAAACATACTTTCTCATACAGAAATTTGTCAACTCCGGTCCATACAAACAAAGGAACATCAGTCACATAGCAACCAGCTTTTGGCTTTCACTTTAACCTATGGTACCCTCTAATTTCGCTTCTACTTACATGGAAGCAAGTAATAAGGCTATTTCTGCTAATTTTTTCTGATTAGCATGAAGTAAATAGAAGTATAAGCTTTTCAACAATAATTTGTTGCAGAGATGAAGAGAAAGTCATGTGAATGGAACACATCTGGATTTTATAACTTGTATTGCCATGTATTTTCCACTTCAATTCAATTCAATTTAATTTATTAGTCCTGTAAATCATTTACATTATACAGGATATGTCAGTGGTTATAGTTGTGTTTAAACGTGTTTACAATTTACATAAATAGGTAGTTACCAATGATTAACATATTTTTGTTTAAACACATTATATAAAAATTAGTCCACACAATAAGTCTCAATAATTAAAATACATAACATAAACATCTTATGTGTTCCATTCACATGACCTTCTCTATATTTCTGCAAAAAAATTATTAAAACGCTTATGCTTCCATTTACTTCATGATGATCGACAAAAAATTAGCAGATATAGTCTTATTACTTGCTTCCTTGAAAGTAGAAGCGAAATAAATAAGTAGCATACGTCAAAGTGACAGTCAAAAAGTAGCAGCTCGCTGACTGAAGTTCCTTTGTTTCTATGGACAGGAGTTGATAAATTCCTGTATGAGAAAAGTTAAAAGTTTTTCATAGCTGAAATCAGAAACAAAGAATATCTCAAAAATTATCAACTCCACGAAAAAAAATGTTTATAACATAAAATGTGCGTCTTAAAGTGCTCTACATTTGTTGAGTGTTAAGTTTTTGTTCTTTTCTTACGGTTAGCAGTTATGCAAAATTCTGTTTAATTCACCCAGAATAAAGTAGTCTTTAGAGGTTATTCCCACAAAATTCAAAATATACATTTTATTTGCCAGATAAATGTGTTTAATATACAATGTTTTAGTCAAAATCGTTAAAGCCATTTTTTAGAAAATAAAAAATTTCAAAATAATTTCCATGTAAAGGGTAGTTTGGGGTGGGGGGATTTTTCTCAAAATCTTCGTGTCGCATCCCTTGAAGATACTAAACTTAAATACCAAGTTTGGTATATTACCGACTTTTCGTTTTTGAGTTATCGTGTTCACGGGCACACGGACACACTCACACACACACACACACACACACACACACACACACACACACTCACACACGCTCACACACATGTACCTTTTTCTGAAAATACTTTTTTTGGATACAGGGGACCTTAAAACATATATCTCCGATGAAATCTCGGTATCGATTTTTTTGGTGGAGTGCAATACCTTCTCTATACACTATGTATGTAATATGTGTAGAGAAAGTAAAAATATTGCAAGAATGTTTTATGTACAGCTGCTGAAGGAAACATGACAATTAAGAATATAAATATTTACAAATATTAATGTTTATACAATAGTATTACAATAATAAATATAATTAATCACAAAATACAGACTCTCAGCTCTTATCACTGTAACTCGTATATTCTTCCACCGAATAGAATTGATTGAGATTTAGGAATTTGTGAATTTCTTTTACTTTCTCTATACGTACTATGTACATAGTTTATATAGAAGGTATTGTATTGTACCCAAAAATTCGATACCGAGAGTTCACCGAAAATATATGATTTGAGACCTCCTGAATCCAAAAAAAAAAAGCACTTTTAGAAAAATCTCCGTGTGTGTGTCTGTTGGCAGCATAGCTCAGAGATGAAAAGACCGTCAAAAACCAAACTTGGTATTTAAATTTGGTATCTTCCAAGGATACGACACGAAGATTTTCAAGAAAATTCTCCCACCCCAAACTACACTTTACATGGAAAAAATTGCGAAAACTTTGATTTCCTTAAAAATGACTAAAAATTTTAACAAATAAAATCTATATCTTGCATTTTTTGGGAATAACCTCTGTAGACTACTTTATTCTGAATGAATTTTACGGACTTTTGCATAACTGCTAAACCGTAAGAAATGGTAAAAACTTACCACAAAATTTGTGTTATTTACATTTTTTCGTGGAGTTGGTAGTTTTTTAAGACACTCCTTGGTTTTAGTTTCAGCTTTGAAAAGCATACTTTTCTCATACAGGAATTCGTCAACTCGTATCCATACAAACAAAGGAACATCAGTCATATAGCATCCAGCTTTTGACTATCAGTTTAACCTATTGTGCTCCCTTATTTCGTTTCTACTTATAAGGAAGGAAGTAATATGACTATTTCTGCTAATTTGTTCTCGATAAGCATGAAGTAAATAGAAGCATATGTTTTTTTAACAAAAATTTGTTGCAGAGATGTAGAGAAAGTCATGTGAATGGAACACATAAGATTTTTAAAACTTGGTAACAGATTTAATACCTTTTAAGGGGTCAGGAAGTTGGAAAAATAATTTTATGCCACTATATTTGAATGATTTCTGAAAAAAGTTTAGTTCTATGGGTCTTTAAATGCGGTTTGTTTTTGTTCCTAGTATTGTGCGCATGTATATCTGAGTTTGCTGTTATTTTACTCAAATCACTTTTAACATGAATTAACATTTCTTTTATGTACAGACTTGGAAATGTGAGTATATTTAGTTGCTTAAAATGCTTTCTCTAGGGGAAATCCCCAACATGACTCTCAACGCTCTCTTTTGCAGGTTAAATATTGCGTTACTGTAACTTGTTTTTCTTTTTGCTATTGTTGCTCATATTTGCTCTGTATATATAACACTAACAATAAGTGAGAGCAGATTAAAATGAGTGCATAACCTCGCGAATGCAGCATGAGACAATAGGCTGGTAAACAGCTAATATAAATATATCTCCCCGACTTGGGGATATAAACACGGCTAAATGGATGCATTGTTGGTGATCATAACCTTGGATAAGATTTCTACCAGAGCTGGTGAGAAATTATCTTGTGATTGGCATGCTTGCTGCCACCCGGTTTCTTGGCACGCTGTTGCCAGATTTCCTAGTGGTGGGAAGAGTTGTTCTTTTTGCGAAACAGTTTAACACATTGGAACCCAAGCGCGAGCATAGCTCGGGCCGTGCGAAATGTTCATGAGACCCACGCCCGAGAATAGCACGGGCAGGTATTTCTAACGCTTTTAATGCAATTCCACGACCGTAACTCGGTCTTGGGTTATGCGGCAAAGAACATACATCAGTTATCGTTTGGTTGTCTGATTTGTAATACCATCTGTCTTTGCTTTAGTCAACTACTAGGAAATTTAGGAGAGTTAGTAATATTGGGTAGTCCTCTATTTTCTTTGAAGCTCGTGATCTGTTTGTTACGTTTGGTGTTCTTACATGTTAAAATGCTCCATTTTCCTCGATTTCTGTGAACTGAAGCTGAAATTCAGGATACAAATGAAGTCATTTTTCGAACTTTGAATAAATGGAGTGTAAGCACCTTAAGGCAGTTTTTTTTCAAACTCATATTTGATATTTGTACACTTAAAATAAAATATTAAAACGTAAGTTATGATTATTTTCTTACTTGTTGAGAAATCCTTGAATGCCATACTTTTAGATTGTACCTATACGTTTTGGCAGATTTGATTGATGTACTGTAAATAATAACTAAAATTTAGGCGTAAAATCCCTGGGTTTCTTGGCACTACTGAAACGCCTGGACTTCAGTTTGTTAATTTGTTTGTGTTGCTACCACGAAACAGTTTCGAAATAACAGTTTCCTGCAACAGAAGTTCTCTAAATTCTCTAGCATTGATCAGCTGCAAAACTGCTACAGACATGTCGTGTACCACCAAATACTATTGAGACAAATACGGTCAATCGATAAAATCACAATGCGCTAAATGCAATCACTCATTTAGGCTGGTGGAACGCACCAATCGCAGCTTAGTAACTGTTGTAGACATGGGATGATTCATGAACGAATCGTTCATATGAACGACTACAAGGAAAGCATCACATGAATCGTGTCAACCTTGGCATGAATCGTCGCTCAAAAAGAAGCGCGAGAGTCTTGCTAGTCTCAACATGAATCGTCGTTCAAAAAGAATCGCAGGAATGGAAAATAATAGCATGAATCGTGTTTACCGTAGCAGGTATCGTCGTTCAAAAAGAATCGCCAATTTGAAGAATCGTGATCAGGTATTGGGATTTGTTTTTCTTTTGCTTGCACCTTTCGAAGTACCAAGCCGAACTTTGACGGAAACTGCCGAGTGCGCACGATGATGTCTACAGGGATTTATAAGCATTTATTGTGAGAAAATAAATAGTGCTGAGACCATGAGGCTAAATTTAAGAATATATAAATATATAAAATAAAATATATAAATGATATATAATGTAAATATACATAAGAAAACGAACGCTGCCGATCATTACCGAAGCTACCACGAGCGTCTTTATTTTGTTTAGAGATGAGTTATAGCATATGTGAAAGCAAGCGTTAGAATTTACAATTGTAGTACTGCTGGGGTAATCTTGGATCGTTGACTGCTAAACATCGCACGAGCGTAATTGTTTTGTTTTGTATGTGTGAACGTGTGCTGCAGTGATTCTAAAACACAAAACATTTTAGTTGAACTCAGAAATGTTAAATATATTTTTTCTTTCTCTAGCCCCGTATGTACAGTGTACATAGTGTAGAGAGAAGGTATTGCATTCCACCCGAACATTCGGTTCAAGATTTCACAGAAAATACATGTTTTAGGACCCCTGAATCCAAATATGTATTTCAGAAAAAGGTCCGTGTATGCGTGTGGCTGCGTGTGTGCGTGTGTGTGTGTGTGTGTGTGTGTCTGTGGACAGTATAGTTCAAAAACGAAAAGACGATTACATACCAAACTTGGTATTTAAGTTTGGTATCTTCCAGGGATGTAACATGAAGATTTGCAAGAAAATCCCCACCCCTGAATACGCTTTACATGGAAAAATTATGGAACACTTTGTTTTTCCTAAAAATGGGTCTAACAATTTTGATTAAAATACCACATATTAAAGCCATTTCCATCAAATGTAAAACGCATTTAATGAATTTTCTGGGAATAGCTTCTAAAGACCTGTTTACACTGGATGAATTTTGCTGAATTTTGCATAGCTAGAAAACCGTAAGAAATAGACAAAAACTTACTACACAAAAAATATAGATATAGTTAAAATACTCAATTTATGTCATATGAACTTTTTCGTAGAGTTTACCATTTTCGGGATATTCCTTGTTTTTAGTTTCAATTGTGAAATATTTATACTTTTCTCAGACAGGAAGTGTCCGTTTTTCTTTTGTTCCAATCCTGGCCAAGCAAAGAAACGATTTGCAATGAAGATCGCACAATGGCAGCTTTTAAAACATTTGACTATTACTTTCACATAAGGCATTCCTTTAGTTCCCTTCTACTTATAAGAAACTAAGTAATAAGAACATGCTGCTAATGTTTATCTCGATTAGCATTGTGCAAAAGGAAGAATAATCTTTTCTAAGAAGGTAGTTTGAAGAGCAGCTAGAGAAGGTCATGTGAGTGTAACACATCAGATTTTAAGTATATATTACTCAAGCACGTTGTATTTAATTTAAATGTTATACAATCTTTGCATGCTTACATGTACTGCAGACATTTTCAATGAAAAACGTATAAAATTATAAGCTATAGGACCTGAATATCGAAATTTCTTCTACCAAATAAAACGAATTAACATTTATTGTGCTAGAACACTGCTGCAGTCTTCCCTGCAGTTGCCCAAGCGTATGAATAAGATTTAACTATGAGTACCAATCAGACTTACGTGTAAGTTATGCCAGCACTATCTCGAGATCTTAACTGCATCAGCACCTATCTGAGTGCAGCATTCGAATATAACATTCAGGTTTCCAAATATCTCGAGAACAGAATCGAATACATCGACATTTTGTTTTCGAATACTCCACAAATACTCAACTTTCCAAGGGGCACGGGTTGGATAAGACTGTTTGGCCGAGGTCGTTACGCTAACGCCGATGACCGACATTTGAGCGTGGGCCGCAAAGTGTTTACCAGGTTTTAACACACTATTCTATTGTTACATTTAGTACATGTGGTAAATATGAAAATGCTTTTAGGATTTCTTTTATTAAATAAATCGTATAATAGTACACAAGTAAAGGCTACAGCTAACTTTTCATTTTAATGATCCACGCTATTTAATTAAAATTTTACATTCCTCTACAAAACTAACCTCTAGTACCGTAAGCCTCACGTTGGGGTACTCCACTATTTTTACTTTTCCTACACGTACTATGTACATAGTGTATAGAGAAGGTATTGTATTCCACCCAAAAATTCGATACCGAGTTTTCACCGGAAATACATATTTTGGGTCCCCCTGACTCCAAAAAAGCATTTTTACGAAAAGGTCCGTGTGTGTGTCTGTGTGTCTTTGGACACCATAGCTCAAAAACAAAAATACCGTTTAATACCAAATTTGGTATTTAAGTTTGGCATCTTCCAAGGATGCGACAACAAGACTTTCAAGAAAATCCCCCCAACCACAACTACCCTTTACATGGTACATTTTTCAAAATTTTTGATTTTCTTCAAAATGGCTCTAACAATTTTCATTAAAATGTCAAATATTAAAGATATTTATCTGACAAATAAAATGTATATCTTGAATTTCTGGGAATAGCCTCTCAAGACTATTTTATTCTGAGTGAATTTTACGGAATTCTGCATAACTACTAAACCGTAAAGGATGGACAAAAACTTAAAACACAAACAATGTAGAGTACATCAAAACTCACAATTTATATCATATACATTTTTTTCGTGGAATTGATCGTTTTTTAGATATTTCTTGTTTTTTGTTTCAGCTTTGAAAAACTTATACTTTTCTCATACGGAATTTGTCAACTCCTGTCCATACAAACAAAGGAACTTCAGTCACATAGCAACCAGTTTTTGTCTATCATTTTAAACTATGGTACTCCCTTATTTCACTTCTAATTACAAGGAAGCAAGTAATGAGACTATTTCTGCTAATTTTTTCTCCATTAGAATGAAGTAAATAGAAGCATAAGCTTTTTGACAATAATTTGTTGCAAATATGTAGAGAAAGTCATGTGAATGGAACACATAAGATTTTTTCTAAAACACTATCTGGTAAAAACAGCTGCCATCATTCCATTTGTGTTTTTGCATACTGAACTCCTTGTTTTACACCTAAGGGATGAATAACAATATGCCTCTTCGTGATAAGTGTGTATAGTGGTGGTGGTGGTGGTGGGGGATGGACATACACATGGTAACATTATCTCTACCTACATATTGTGGTGAGGTATTTTCAGCAAGTTCAGAATTAGATTCATCTGCAGATACTTCCAACACTGTGCCATGATCACTGTATATGAAAATTTCCTTTTAAGTAAATTCAGTATTTTCCACCTTACCATTTGATTCATCTGCAGATACCCCCGACACTGTACCATGATCACTGGATATGGAATTTTCCTTGCAAGTAAAGTCAATGTTTTTCGCCTGACCATTTGATTCAGCTGCAGATACTTCCGACACTGTGCCATGATCGTTGTATATGGAATTTTCCTTGCAACTAAATTCAGTGTTTTCCACTTGACCATTTGATTCATCTGTAGATACTTCCGACGCTGTATCATGATCACTGTATATGGAATTTTCCTTGCAAGTAAATTCAGTGTTTCCCAACGGACCATTTGATTCATCTGTAGATATTTCCGACGCTGTATCATGATCACTGTATATGGAATTTTCCTTGCAAGTAAATTCAGTGTTTCCCAACGGACCATTTGATTCATCTGTAGATATTTCCGACGCTGTATCAGGATCACTGTATATGGAATTTTCCTTGCAAGTAAATTCAGTGTTTTCCATCTGACCATTTGATTCATCTGTAGATACTTCCGACGCTGTATCAGGAGCACTGTATACGGAATTTTCCTTGCAAGTAAATTCAGTGTTTTCCACCTGACTATTTGATTCATCTGTAGATACTTCCGACGCTGTATCAGGAGCACTGTATACGGAATTTTCCTTGCAAGTAAATTCAGTGTTTTCCACCTGACCATTTGATTCATCTGTAGATACTTCCGACGCTGTATCATGATCACTGTATATGGAATTTTCCTTGCAAGTAAATTCAGTGTTTTCCATCTGACCATTTGATTCATCTGTAGATACTTCCGACGCTGTATCAGGAGCACTGTATACGGAATTTTCCTTGCAAGTAAATTCAGTGTTTTCCACCTGACTATTTGATTCATCTGTAGATACTTCCGACGCTGTATCAGGAGCACTGTATACGGAATTTTCCTTGCAAGTAAATTCAGTGTTTTCCACCTGACCATTTGATTCATCTGTAGATACTTCCGACGCTGTATCATGATCACTGTATACGGAATTTTCCTTGCAAGTAAATTCAGTGCTTCCCAACGGACCATTTGATTCATCTGTAGATACTTCCGACGATGTATAATGATCACTGTATATGGAATTTTCCTTGCAAGGAAATTCAATGTTTTCCATCTGACCATTTGATTCATCTGTAGATACTTCCGACGATGTACCATGATCACTGTATATGGCATTTTTCCCTGTAAGTAAATTCAGTGTTTTCCACCTGACCATTTGATTCATCTGTAGATACTTCCGACGCTGTATCATGATCACTGTATATGGAATTTTCCTTGCAAGTAAATTCAGTGTTTTCCACCTGACCATTTGATTCATCTGTAGATACTTCCGACGCTGAATCATGATCACTGTATATGGAATTTTCCTTGCAAGTAAATTCAGTGTTTTCCACCTGACCAGATAAGTTATCGTCATAAAAAATTCAAACTATGAGAGAGATTCATTTTCAATCTCCTGAAGCTATTTCATTTTTTTGGTTCCTGTCGTTCCACCATTGATAGCTTACTAATGCAGGCTAACACGCTGCAATGTTAGCCGATAATGCGAACACTCTGTCAGAAATACCTACGAATTCCTGTCTCGGAATATCACAAAGAATAACACTATAATTCGACAATAATTGATCCGCCAGTGGTCGACAAGTTCAGTTCGGTCCATGAGTTAATACTTTTTGATTTGTAGGGAATGCTCTGTAGCATATATTAAGTTGCTCTATAAACATGCACGTAGTATGGAATATTCTGATTTAAAAGTGGACAAGATAGCGTAATTTTTTAATCAAAGTGAGCGCAGCGCTCACACGTCGACCAACGACGGGTTAAAAGACTCAGGAATGGACTACCTTGACCCAAAGCGGAACAGTACAGAAGTTGAACAGTCGCTGTGTTTAGGTTTGTTGACAACAGCTGCACAGTGTACTTCTTGTACAGAGATGGGGAAGTTCTCCATTGTGTGAATATCCTCCTCTAACTTGGTAAAGTATGCGCATTATTTGGGCGTCTCTCATATCTCATTTGCATTCTTACAGCATCTAGGAGAGTATTAGCGGACAGTTTAAGACACCGCCCCGCCCAGTGCTGTTTATGGAAGAGGCAGTTTACCCGGCTCTCTTGTTATGTTCCCGCAGCATTGGGGGCGTCTGTTTTCCAAATTGCATTTACATTTAAAATTAGAAACACAGCCATCCAAGTGGGACTACTCGTATTCTTATGGCATTCCAGAGTCGTAAGAACAAGAAAACGTCGAAGTTAATTTGAAGTAAGTAAAATGCAGAACTCGGAAATATGTAATGCTCATAATTTATATTAAAGGTGTAGTAAGAGGAAAAAATTGCAAACAATTTTATTTTCTCAAGCACGTATGTTACAGTGTACATAATAGAATAAGGAATATATATTCCACCCCAAAATTCAACGAGATTCACCGGAAATACAGGTTTTCATACTTCATAAATCCAAAAAAGGTCATTAAATACCAAAGTTCAGTATCTTCAATGGATGCGACACAAAGATTTCCAAGAAAATTCCTCCACCCTCAATTAACCTTTATTTGGAGCATTTTTCAAAAGTTTTAATTTACTCAAAAATGACCATAGCGATTTTGATTAAAGGTATTTTCATAATATGCAAAATGTCTGAATATTCTGGAAATAGCCTCCAAAGACTTCATTCTGGATGACCTTTGTTTAACTGCTAAACAGGAAGAGATAGACAAATCTTCCTACACAAAAGATAAATAGATATCTTTAAAACATACAATTTATATCACATAATCTGTTTGTATAGTTAACCGTTTCCAAAACATTCCTTGTTATTGGTTTCAATTTTGAACTACTTAAATTTTCCTCAAACGAGAAATTGTCTTTCTATTCGTACATATTTTGTTTTACTCCTAGCCACTCAAAGAGAACCTAGTTTCAATTGTTTCACATAGCGATAGTGACTATCTCTTTAGCCTGGTGTATCCCCTTCTACTTACAAGGAAGCAAGCAATAATTAATCCTAATATATTTTTTTAAATTAATCTATAACCGCTATTTAAATACATTTCAGAAACCCTTAACTGAACTCCTTTAAATTTTCCTTAATTTAATCTGGATAGGATCTTTATAAGTTTCATGCGTTCCTTTCATATGACCTTCTCCACATTTCTGTAGCAAGTTTTTTTTTTTTTTAAGAAATATGTTTCTTATATTACCTGCTAATAGAGGTAAGTAGAATGGAAATAAAGCGATAGTCAAAACTTTTAAAAGCTGGTTGCTGTGTGATTGAAATTCATTTCATTGCATGATCAAGAGTTGACAAGCTACCGTACGAGAAAAGTATTTTAAAACTGAAACCATTAACAAGGAATATCTCGGAAATGGACAACTCCAGGGCAAAAATATGACATAAATTGTGTTTTAACGTGAGCTACATTTTTTGTGTAGTAAGTTTTTGTCAATATCTTACGGTGTACCAGCTATGTAAAAATCATTTGAATAAAGAGCACTTCAGAGGATATTCCTAGAAAATTTAAGAAAATATTTGTAATGAAAATGAAACATATTTATGGTATTTTAATCAAAATCGTTAGAACACTTTTGAAAAAGTCAACATTTCCGAAAAGTGTATCATGTAAAGGGAAGTTGGGAGTGTTTTTTTTTTTTTTTTTAATGTTTCTGGTGCATCCTTGGCAAATGTTTTCGTTTGTCAGTTATGCTGCTCAAGCGCGCTCACATACACACACACACTGACGTTTTACTGAAAATGTTTGTTTTACGAGGGGAAATCAAAACATATATCTGATGGAATTTTGAAGTCGAATTTTTGGTTTGATCACAATTCTTCCCCTACTATATACACAGTGAGAAAGTAAAGTATATTTGGGAGTCCTGCGGTTAAAAGGAATATGCTGCTGCAATATTTACTTTTCAGATCACTGCTGTTGCCAATTAACATCACAATATTGTGTTTTCTCTGATACAACTACATTATATAATGGCTTCACATAAGACATAACGTTTTTACCAATAGAATTCCAGGGAACTGTTTACCCATGCCTTTCTCTGCCTTTAAATTGACTTGCCTCTCCTCCTTGCGTATTTTAGAAACGTGCCTCGAATTCCTGATGCAGAACAAGCAAGGTTCCCCAGAATTCTATTGTAAGGAACAGCACTGCTATTTTGGAAAGAATGGTGTCGTTAAGGTCGATTTATAACAGGCTATGCGCATCTGTGTACACGTGTTGTCGATTTCAAAATTGCCTTTAAGAACTTAGAGCATATGATTAAATGCACTCGTGGGATATATTTATATCGCTAAAGCTATGTTACGGTATTGGCTGTGTAAAATTCACATGTGTTTCTTCTACCGACTGAATATTAGTTTCGTTTCGTAATCGGCTTGCCCTCTCCGTATTTGTGGGACTGGCAGCCCCCTAGAACTTACAAGCCAATGCCTAGGGGTCAGAAGTCAGTCGGGGAGCCAACGGCATGAAACCAGAGAATGGAGAACCTGTAGCCAGGCATGAACGGAGGAAGTGGAAGATATGAAATGTAAGCGAAAAGTGATGATGGAGCAATTGATAGAATGAGTGGCGGGGGAAAGCCTATGACCCAGACGCCGCTTCGTCCTTCACAAATCCCACGTGCGGGCTCTTGGAATTGAACCTGGGCAGCCTAGATGGGAGGCGAGAGGTCTAACCACTCTACCACGGCCCCGCCTTCAATATTAGTTTTATATCTTATTGAGATACACATTTGTGAAAATCTAATGTGTTACATTCGCATGAGTTCATCTATCCTCTATCATTTATTAGAGGGTATACACTCTGTTTCTACGTTAGCCTTACTTTCTCTACACGTACTATGTACATAGGCATGTAAAGAAAAGGTACTTATTCCAGACTAAATATTTGATTTTGATATTTCACTAGAAATGTATGTTTTGAAGTCACCTGAGTCCAAAATACATGTTTAAAAAACGTCCGCGTGTGTGTATGTGTGTCTATGGAGAGCATAGCTTAAAAACTGAATCACCGTAAAATAAAACACCTAACTTGGTATTTAAGAAATATCTTCCAAGGATGCAACATGAAGGTTTTCAAGAATATCCTCCCCACCCCAAACTACCCTTTACATGGAAGCTTTCATTAAAATTTTGTCTCTCTCAAAAATGCAATAAAATCGAATCACAAAGTGTATATTCTGAATACCTCTTCATTCTGCAGGAATTTTGCTAAAATTTACATAAGTGGTAAACTATAAGAAATAGACAAAAAATGTAGATCTCGTTAAAATGCACAATTTATGTCATGCACATTTTTGTTGTAGAATTGGCTGTTTCCGCGATATTCCTTGTTATTGTTTTCAATTTTAAGCAACGAATTTTAAGTCTGGTGAAAGAATGTAGTTGTCTGGGGAGGTCGTTTGTGTAGCATGGCACGCTTAGAGCGGTCAGAGAAGACCGGAATATAGTGCAGCCTGACCATCAAAACATCAGCACAGCGTACGTAAATGGGAATAAACTGAGCGATCCGCAACAAGTTAAACTTGCTGTTTTTTTTATCACTAGTAAATATTACAAACCGCGGCGGTGTGCATTTTGACTTTATTCAAACCTGACCACTGTAAGAGACTCAACAGCTGGTGGCCGCGCCGTGGCCAAGTGGTTAGACCACTCCCCTCTATCACCATTGCCATCATCTGCACTGCCAGAAGTAGTAAAAGTGGGTGTTAAACACTATAAAAAGAACTAAACAGCTGCATTACAGTATTGACGAACTGTACAGGGAATGCACCGGGAGTGGTGACGTGATACCGCTTATGTGTTTGTGTTTACGCAAGCTTCCACTCGTGGCCGTCTGCATTCATTATGCAGACAGGTATTCCATACAAATGGACGTGATCAGTCAAGTTGCAGAGTACAAGGAGTGGGGGAAAGAGGCGGAGACTTGAAGCAATAGCCATCTTCCCCACATTTCCTTTATTTCTTGTTATTCTGGAATGCAAAGCGAACCGAGCATCAATTGTTCTAATGTCGATCAGCTTTTAAAATATCTGACTGCATCTGCTTAGAAGGAAGTAAGTAATAGGACAATTTCCAATAATGTTTATGTTCCTAATGCTTATACTTTTTTACTCCATGGCACGACAGCTCACGGGGAACCTTGGCCTACCGCCCGGCCGCTGCGTCCCCCATCTCGGTCCACTACAGACGTCATGGATGGGGTGCAGTATTGGAGGGTGAGACGTGGTCAGCGCCTCGAATCCCCCCGGCCGGTTAATGCGGTCCTCATGACCTGGAGCCGCTACTTCTCCATCAAGTAGCTCCTCAATTGGCCCCCCAGGGACCTTACGAGGCTGAGTGCACCCCGTGCCAGGTCTCCCAGCGGGGGAAAAATCCCCACGCCGGTACTGGGGATCGAACCCAGGTCTCCCGCTTGGTAAGTAGCAACGCTACCACCGCGCTAAGGAGACGACCCTAATGCTTATACTTTGATTGCAAAACTGATAGCGAAAGTCATGTGAATGGAACACATCAGGTTTTTTATACCGTTCCTTTTACCAGGTAGGTCATATTAGATGAAATATGTGAAATGAGGTTCATTAAGCCCAGGGTCCATTGAGGATTCGTTTTATCAGGATAAGGAAACCCCCCAAAAAGTAACTCAGCTTAACCGATAGTCCAAATCGGGACCACTGCATCTCCAGACACGAGACACGCTACTCCCAAACTTCATAGGCGGGCTACGAAAATGTATTTTTGGTCTAATTTTTACTTTCTCTAAATGTACTAAGTACATAGTGCTACGTGCATAGTCGCGGCTCTCAAAACGTGCATCTTTGGTAAAATATCCATAGCAATTTTGGATGCAATAATCCCTTGCCTTGCTATAAGTTTGCAGTAGAAAAAATTCTTTTTGGTTATTTTGAAAGGGTGGCCATTCTAAATGGTCCAATACAATCCAAACGCTAAAAATAGGAGGGTAATACTGGAAGTGGTGAGCTTTACACTTATTATATACATAATGTAACAAGGTATTGTATTCCAAAAGTTCAATACCGTGATTTAAAAGGAAATACGACCCTGAATCCAAATAAGCAATTTTTAGTAAAAGGTCAGTGGTCTGTGTGACTATTTGAGTGTGTCTGTGGGCAACAAAGAAAAAGTGGGTGAAATACCAAACTTGGTATATAAAATCCGCCACCCCAACTACTCTTTAGTTGGAACATTTTTCAAAAGTTTTGATTTTCACAGATCTCTAACGATTACTATTAAAGTACCACATGTATAAGATAGTTTATAACAAACAAAATGTATATATTTAATTTTCTGGGAAAAGTCTCTGAAGACCTCTTCATTCTAAAAGATTTTTGTATGACTTTTGCAAAACTGGTAAATCGTAATAGATAAACAGAAACGGGAAGACATGTTTTCCCCTCTTTTGTTTACCAGCAAGCAAAGAGAAGCGAATGTCAATTGTTTCACTTATTTCCCTTCTACTTACAAAGAAGCAAGCAAGAAAACCAATGCTGGTTATGTTTATCTGGATTTGAATAACGTAGAAAAATGAATAAGAAAAGTTTGTCAAATAGCTGGAGAAATCTTTGGGAATAGAGCACATAAGATTTTAATTGTGTAATAAACGTGGGGCACAACGTTGTCAATAACCTGAGTTAGCAATAGTTTTTTGTACTGCTAGATTTGCAGTGAATTCATCCACAGTGACACGCCTGTCTTCTTTAGTGAGCTCATAAACTCTCTCCTTGTTGCATCCCGTAAAGACAGTTCCAGGGTGACCATCAAGAGGTTTATCTTGGATATTCGTATTCCCGTTCTCTACACTGCAGACTCTCCACAGACGACTTGAAATCTGCGGTAAATTTCAGAAGCAGAATTTTGCTCTTTAACAGCAGCATGCTGTCGAAACAAAACAATGATATCCTCTATTTTGGATGTACTGTCAGTGATCACGTGATGGAAGGTAATGCTGTCACAATATGGCAGCATGGTCCGCAGATTACGATCCTGCAGTCATTTCTGTTACATTGCTGGAATTTGAATGTTAACAGTGAGTTGCTCTCGACTTTCAGTATGACACTTATAATTGAAAGGTAGAAAGGATGTCAAACTGCTATTGAAAGTCTGCCCTTTATCCATATCCGAGTGTTTCAGAAGCGAAACAGCCGAATGCTCTGCAAATGTTAGGAAAGTAGTAAAAAACAAAATACAGTGTTATAAAGTACATACAAAATGAACTACAACTCATTGGTATACTATATACATATGTATAGAGAAGTTATTGTAGTTCCCTCAAATACTACATAACGAAATCTCACAGAAAATACAATTTTTGAGGTTCTCTGAAATACAAAAAGTCTGATGTGTTCCATTTACATGACTATCTCTACATCTCTGCAGCAAATTATTGTTAAAATCTTATGCTTCTATTTACTCCATGCTAGTCGAGAAAAAATTAGCAGAAATAGCCTTATTACTTTCCTCCATGCAAGTAGAAGCGAAATAAGGGGGTAGCATAGGCTAAATTATTAGTCAAAAGCTGGTTGCTATGCGACAGAAGTTCTTTTGTTTATTTGGACAGAAGTTGACAAATTCTTCTATGAGAAAGGTATAAGTTTTTAAAGCTGAAACAATAAAAAGGAATATCTCAAAAACGATTAACTCCACGAAAAAAATGTATATGACATAACTTGCGTGTTTTATCATGATCTACATTTTTTGTATAAAGTTTTTATCTCTTACGTTTACCAGTTACAAACATTCATAAATATCAACCAGAATCAAGAGGTCTTTAAAGACTATTCCCAGAAATATCAAGGTGCACATTTTATTTGCAATGTAAATAGCTTAAATATGAGATTTTAATCAAAGCCTTTAGAGCTGAGAAAATAAAAAAGTTCCATGTAAACGGTAGTTTGGGTTGGGGAATTTTCTTGAAAATCTTCGTGTCGCATCCTTGCAAGGTACCAAACTTATATACAAAGTTTGGTATTTTACGGTATTTTCGTTTTTGAGTTATGTTGTCCACAGACAAACACACACAGACGTGCCTTTTTCTGAAAATGTTTTTTTTTTTTTTTTTTTGGAATTCAGGGGACCTAAAACATTCGTATTTCCGGTGAAGTATCGGTTTCGAACTTTTGGGTGGAATACAATATCTTCTCTATACACTATGCACATAGTACGTGTACAGAAAGTAAAAAACCTTTTTGGGAAAAGGTCTGTGTGTGTGTGTGGACGTGATAGATAAAAAATCTGATGTGTACCATTCACATGACTTTCTCCATATCCCTGCAACAAATAATTCTTAAAAAGCTTATACCTCTATTTACTTTATGCTAATCAGAAAAAATTATCAGAAATAATCTTTTTACTCGCTTCCTTGTAAGTAGAAGCGAAATAAGGGACAACCGTAGGTTAAAGTGATAGTCAAAAGCTGGTTGCTATGTCAATGATGTTCCTTTGTTTATATGGATAGGAGTTGACAAGTTCCTTTATGAGAAATGTGTACGTTTTTCATAGCGGAAACCAAAATTAAGAAATGTCACAAAAACGACGAACTCCACGAAAAAAATGTATATAACATAAATTGTGTGTTTTAAAGTGCTCTACATTTTTTGTGAAGTAAGTTTTTGTTCATTTCTTACGGTTTAGCAGTCATTCAAAATTTAGTAAAATTCATCCAGAATAAACTACTCTTCAGAGGATATTCCCAGAAAATTCAAGATTTGTCAGGTAAATATGTTTAATATCGGAAATTTTAATCAAAGTCGTTAGAGCCATTTGTGAGAAAATCAAAATTTTCGAAAAAGTTCCATGTAAAGGGTAGTTGTGTGTGGGAGGATTTTTCTCAAAATCTTCGTGTCGCATCCCTGGAAGATTCTAAACTTAAATACCAAGTGGGTATTTTACCGACTTTTCGATTTTTAGTTATCGTGTTCACAGACACACGGACACACGGACACACACACACACACACACGCGGACCTTTTTGTGAAAATGCCTTTTTTGGATATTGGGGACCCTAAAACATATATTTCCGGTGAAATCTCGGTATCGAATTTTTGGTGGAGTGCAACACTTTCTCTATACACTATGTACATAGTGCGTATGGAGAAAGTAAAAACGAAAAGTTCGTTAAATACCAAAGTAAGCATTTAAGTTTAGTATCTTCCAAGGGTACGACAGGAAGAATTTGAAGAACATTTCTCTATCCCAAACTATACTTTGTATGGAAAATGTTTCGCACATTTTTAGTATGTCAAAAGTAGCTCTAACGATTTTGATAAAACATAATTTATTAAATATATTTACATGACAAATAAAATATATATCCTCAATTTTCTGGGAATTGATTCCGTAGACGTCTTTATTCTGGATAAATTTTGCATACGATTTAACCATAACGGATAAATAAAAACTTATATTGTGTTAAATCACATATTTTATCATATAAATGGTTTTTTACTTTCTCTATACTCAGTATGTACATAGTGAATAGAGAATGTATTGCACTCCACAAAAAATTCGATACCGAGATTTCACCGGAAATATGTTTTAGGGTCCCTTGTATCCAAAAAAAGTATTTTCAGAAAAAGGTCCGTGTGTGTTTGTGTGTGTCCGTGTGTCTGTGAACACGATAACTCAAAAACGAAAAGTCGCTAAAATACCAAACTTGGTATTTAAGTTTAGTATTTTCCAGGGATGCGACACGAAGATTTTGAGAAAAATCACCCCACCCAAAACTACCCTTTACATGGAACTTTTTTCGAAAATTTTGATTTTCTCAAAAATGGTTCTAACGATTTTGATTAAAATATCGTATATTAACGTCATTTACCTGACAAATAAAATGTATATTTTGAATTTTCTGGGAATAGCCTCTGAAGACTACTTTAATCTTGATGAGTTTTTCATAAATACTAAACCGTAAGAGATGGACAAAAACTTAACCTACAAAAATGTAGAGCACGTTAAAACACACAATTTATGTTATATACATTTTTTTCGTGGAGTTGATCGTTTTTGAGGTATTCCTTGTTTTTTATTTCAGCTTTGAAAAAGTTATACTTTTCTCATACAGGAATTTGTCAACTCCAGTCCATACAAACAAAGGAACATCAGTCACACAGCAACCAGCTTTTGGCTTTCACTTTAACCTATGGTACTCCCTTATTTCGCTTCTACTTACAATAAAGCAAGAAATAAGACTATTTCTTCTAAATTTTTCTCGATTACCACGAAATAAATAAAAGATAAGCTTATTAACAACAATAATTTACAGAAATATAGAGAAAGTCATGTGAATGTACACATCAGATTTTTTTGTGTATCTGACCGTTTCTGAGATATTCTTTGTTATTGGTTTCAGCTTTAAAATATGTTGGAAAACTCCTAGCCATACAAACAAAGGAATTTCAATCAGTTTTTAGAAGCTTAGCCTGGTTAGTGTATTTTCTTACTTCCCTTCTATTTATAAGAAAGCAAATAACAACCATTTCTAATATTTTTATCTCAATTAGCATGAAGAAGTAGATAAAAGAATAACATTTTTGACAACTAATTACGAGGATGTAAAGAAAGGCATTTGAATGGCAAATATCAAATTTGTTAAAGCTGACCAATAATATTTATCTGTCTGCAATGCCGCCAACATAGTGCAAGTTAGACAAAGTTATGTAATACAAAAAATTTTGACTAAGGTCAACTCTAGCAACTGATTCACGTAACATTTCTTTAAATTGCAATTTGTGTATTCTGTTTTGTGATTTGACACAAAGTCTAAATCTGGGATGTAGAGTTATTTTTATTGGTCATTCTTATATTTATTAAAACATTTATTTACGAAGATTAACTCTGTTATAGAATTTTTCAGAGATGTCAGTTTTAACTAATTGACAATTATATGTCAGTTTCCAAAACTAGTTTGTACAGTATGTATTTTTAAAATATATTATATTTATAACACTGCTTTAATTATTACTAGTATTTTTGATTGAATGAAATCCTGCTGTATATAGAAAATGTGAGCAAAGAGACATCTTTTTAATTCTGACCTAAACTTGCTTACTTTCTTTGCCCCATATGATCAATGTATATAGTAAATAGAGAAGGTATTGTATTTCACCAAAATTTCGATATGATATTTCACCGGAAATATATGTTTTGAGGTATTTTGACTTCAATAAAACATATTTAGAAAATGAACCTGTGTCTGTGGACAGCATAGATCAAAAGTCGGTTAATATCAAACTTGGCATTTAACTTCAGTATCTTCCAAGGATACGATAAGAATCGTCCAAGGAAAATTTTCAATGCAATATTCCCACCCAGCTACCCCTTACTTGCAACATTTTCAAATACTTTGATTTTCTCAAAAATATCTCTAACGATTTTGATTAATATACCCTATATTAAACCTTTTTAACATAACAAATAAAATATATATTTTCTGGGAATAAACTCTGAAGGGCTCTTTACTGTGATTTAGTTTTGCAGAAAAATGCATTACGGTTAAAACATAAGAGAAAAATAAAAACTTACAATTCCCAAAATGAAGACTACGTTAAAACACACAAATTATATCGTTCATTGTTATTGGCTTCAATTTTAAACCTAGCTCAAATGGAACCGTGCAAAGCGAACTGAACCCCAATTGTTTCAAATAGCGACCAGCTTTTAAAATATGTTACTATCGCTTTAGCCTAATATACTCCCTTATTTCCCTTCTACTTACAATGAAGCAAGTAATAGTACCAATTCTGCTAATGTTTTTTCTAGATTAGCATGAAGTAGATAAAAGATAATCCTTTGTAAGAAAAGTTGCTCTGGGAACAGCTAGAGAAAGCTATATGAATGAAACATTTCAGATTTTTTTGTTCATATGCAATACCTTTATAGGGGAAACTATTCCATTGTAGTAAACCTATTTTTGGAATGTTTGCAAATAGTTTATTGGAATGTGTAGATCCTTTGTAAATCTGGTTTCTTTGTTATGTATTTTCTGCAAACTTTTCTGATTAAGAATAATTTCTACATCGAAGAGTGTACTAGCGCAAAATATGCACCTAATATGCCATGAGAACGAAAAACTTGAAAGTATGCAAAGCTTGCTTCCCGTTCCGGGTCCCCGGAAAGCTTCCGGTCATTATGAATGCTTCCATTTAAATACATGTTATTTGAATATTTCCATTCTTGCTCTGGTTACCGTTACCATTTGCAGTGAATCAGCCTCAGCTGTTCAGAAAATTATAGTAGATTAAATTTTAAACAATGTGGTTCATTTTATAGCTAGTATTGTGATAATTAATAAAAAAGCAAATAGTGTTCACGAAATACAAAGTCCTAAATATATTGTACTAAAATCCATTTATTTTAAATGCTGATGACAATAACAATTTTGTAATAAATGTCTTTATTCTAATGCTGCAGAACAATTCAAATCCTGGCTTCAGCTCTCGTATATAATCCAGACGTCAGTGACCAGGCTTGCTCCGTGCATGCAGTGGATAAAAACGTGCCAGCGAGATTTCTCTTTTCCATATGTGCGACATTTGTCGGTTTATATCAGTAACAGAAAAATGCCCACACGCAAACCATCGACCCTTGCGTTTGTGGCTGCTTAATAGGAGTCTTTTCTTATTTATAAAAATCTGATTTGTTCCATTTACATGACTTTTTCCACATCTCTGTTACAAATTATTGTTAACAAGATTATTCTTCTATTTACTTCATGCTAATTGAGATAAACATTAGCAGAAATACACTTATTAATTGCTTCCTTGTATGTAGAATAAGAAAATATATGATGCGCTGCATTCACATGGCTTTCTCTACATCTCTGCAACAAATAATTGTTAAAAATGTTATCTTCTATATATTTACTCTATGCTAATCAAGAAAATAGTAGTCGAAATAGTCTTATAACTTGCCTTCCTTGTAAAAAGAAGGGAGATAAGGGAGTACCATAGGTTAAAATTATAGTCAAAAGCTGGTTGCTATGTCGCTGAAGCTCCTTTGTTTGTATAATTGACAAATTTATGTATGAGAAAACTATGTTTTTTAAAGCTGAAACCAAAAACAAGGAATATCTAGAAATGATCCACCCCACGAAACATATTTATATGACATAAAGTGTGTGTTTTATCGTGCTCTAAATTTTTGTGTGGAACGTTTTATCCATCTCTCACGGTTTAGGAGTTATGCAGAATTCCGTAAAATTCATCCAGCGTAAAGTAGTGTGCAAATGCTATTCCCAGAAAATTCAAAATATACATTTTATTTAACAGCAAAATATCTTTAATATACGATGTTTTAATCAAAATTGTTAGAGCTTTTATGATATACTCAAAATTTTCGAAAAAAGTTTCATGTAGTTTGGGGTGGGGGGATTTTTCCCAAAATCTTCGTGTCGCATCCCTGGAAGATACTTAACCTAAATACCAAGTTGGATATTTTACCGACTTTTCGTTTTTGAGTTATCGTGTTCACAGACACACTGACACAGGAACACATACACACATATGGACCTTTTTCAGAAAATACTTTTTTTTGGATACAGGGAACCCTAAAACGTATATTTACGGTGAAATCTAGGTATCGAATTTTTGGGTAGAGTGCAATACCTTCTCTATATTCTATGCACATAGTTCATGTAGAGAAAGTAATAAGGGAATACATTTGGCTAAACCGTTAGTCAAATCTTTTAGAAGCTGATTACTAAGGGATTGAAATTCGTTTATGTGCATGACCAGGAGTTTACAAGTTTCCGTATGAGAAAAGCTTTTAGAAACTGAAACCAATAATAAGGAACATCTCTGAAACGGTTAACTCCACGAAAAAAGGTGTACACGATATAATTGACGAAATCTATGTTTTTTTTGGATAGTAAGCTTTTGTCATTGGCTCACGTTTAATATTATGCAAAAGTGCTCCAGGATGAAGAGGTCTTCAAAGGCTATTCCCAGAAAGTTCAAGATATACATTTAATTTGTCATTTAAATATTTCTTTATCACACGGTATTAAGTCAAAATCGTTTTAGTCATTTTTGAGAAAATCGTTGTTTTCGAAATTGTTTCCATGTGAAGAGTAGTTTGTTGCTGAATTTTCCTCAAAATCTTAGTGCCACATTACTGGAATATACTAAACGTTAATCCCAGGATTTATCGACATTTTGTTGTTTGAATTATCGTGTACACAGACACCAAATACACACACCAACATTTTTCTAAAAATGTGTTTTTTCTTACTTTCTCTACACGTATTTGGTACATAGTGTACAGAGAAGGTATTGTATTAAAAATTCGATGCCAATATGTCAGCGAAAAGGCATGTTTTGAGATCCACTGAATCCAAAAAAAATGTTAGAAAAATTTCTGTGTGTGAGGGGGGGCAACATAGCTCAAAAACGAAAAAGTCGTTATATACCTAACTTGGTATTTTAGTTCCGTATCTTCCAAGGATGCAGCACGAAGTTTTACAAGAAAAGTCCCCCACCACCAACCACCCTTTCAATGGAAAAAGTTTTGAAAATTTTGATTTTCACAACAAATTCCTCTGACAATTCTGATTAAAATCTCTTATATTTTAAGATATTTATATGACAAATAATGTATACATTCAATTTTCTGGGAATAGCCCCTTAAGACATGTTTATTCTGGATGAATTTTGTGGAATTTTACATAACGGGTATACCGTAAGAGATATGCAAATACAAACCCAACTAAAAATGTAGATCTCGTTAAAACACACAATTTATATTAAACACATTTTTCGTGGAGTTGGCCGTTTTTGAGATATTCCTTGTTATTAGTTTCAGCTTTAAAATAATTGTAATTATTCTCATACGAGAATTTGTTCTCTCTTGTGCATAGAAACAAAGGTACATCAATCACATAGCAAACATCTTTTAAAAGTTTGACTATCGATTAAGCCTATGACACTGTATTATTTCCCTTCTAGTTACAAGGAAGCAACTAATAAGACTAATTTTTTCTTGATTAGCATTAAGTAAATTGAACAATAAGCTTATTGACTATAATTTAGTGTAGAGATGTAATGAAAGTGAATGGAACACATTAGATATTGTTTTTACTTTCTCTATGTACATAGTGTATAGAGAATGTATTGCTCTCCACCAAAAATTTTATACCGAGATTTCACCGGAAATATATGTTTTAGGGTCCTTTTATCTAAAAAAAAGCATTTTCGGAAAAAGGGCCGTGTGTGTCCGTGTGTCCGTGTGTCTGTGAACACGATAACTCAAAAACGAAAAATAGGTAAAATACCAAACTTGGTATTCAAGTTTAGTATCTTCCAGGGATGCGACACGAAGATTTTGTGAAAAATGCCCCCACCCCCAACTACCCTTTACATGGAACTTTTTTTCGAAAATTTCGATTTCCTCAAAAATGGCTCTAACGATTTTGATTTAAAATTTCGTATATTAAAGGTATTTACCTGACAAATAAAATGTATATCTTGAATTATCTGGGAATAACCTCTGAAGAGTAGTTTATTCTGGATGAATTTGACTAAATTTTGAATAACTGCAAAACCGTAAGAGATGGACAAAGACTTACTTCTCAAAAAATGTAGAGCACGTTAAAACACACAATTTATGTTATATACATTTTTTTCGTGGAGTTGGTCGTTTTTGTGACATTCCTTATTTTGGGTTTCTGCTACAGGAATTTGTCAACTGCTGTCAATACAAATAAAGGAACATCATTGACATAGCAACCAGCTTTTGATTATCATTTTATCCTATGGTACTCCCTTATTTCACCTCTACTTACAAGGAAGCAAGTAATATGGATATTTCTGCTAATGTTTTACTGATTAGCATGAAGTTAATAGAAGTATAAGTTTTTAAGAATAATTTGTTGTAGGGATATAAAGTCATGTGACTGGTACACATCAGATTTTTTAATGTAAGGGGTCTTAAAACGACCACCTCCAGTGATATTTTTGGGTGCAATGCAATACCTTCTCTATGTACTAAGTAGAGAAAGTAAACATTTCAATGCATTACAGCTTCAGTTCACATTAAAGACATTAGAAAGGCTGTGAATGTGAAATAGCTTAAAGAGTGTATCTTGGTGCCACACAATTCCGGAAAAGTTACATATGGGCATACTCGCTATACAACATATCGATTTATTACACCATCACCAGCAAATTTAAAAGTTTATTTCTCCACGGCGATGTCAAGCTTTTACATGGCTTCACTCTCAGAGAGTTTATATTTTATTCATGAATCAAGAGAAGGTTCAGATTGGCACAGGTTAGACAGTTGACATTTAACCCTTAGTTCGAAATTTCCATTTGTGAAATCCAATTTTTCAGCCGAAATTTATTTTAATCAGGGTTGGTTGGAATGCATTGTGAGATGATTCATTCCCAATTCAATCTTACTTAGTAATTAATTACAATAATTTCATTAATATAATGCATTTGTGACATTTGGAAATTTCAGAGCATGTAAAATATATTATTGAAATTTTATACCAGTTATTAAACATTATAATAGTGATATTTCTTCCACGTATTAGAATTCCAGCTTTGTGGTAATTTAAAAATAAAGTTTTATTGTTTAAATCCATTATTCTAGTACAAATGAGCCACGTGATGAATTTTAGAAATTCTGGTGTATTCTATTCACAAGATTTTCTCTATATCTCTGCAACAAATTATTGTTAAAAAGCTTATGCCTTTATTTACTTCATACCACTCGAGAACAAATTAGCAGAAATAGCTTATTACTTGTTTTCTTGTAAGCAGAAGCGAAATAAGGCAGTACCATAGATTATGGTGATAGTCAAAAGCTGCTTGCTATGTGACTGTAGTTCCTTTGTTTATATGGACAGGAGCTGATAAGTTCCTATATGAGAAAAGTAAGTTTTTCATTGCTAAAACAAAAAATAATGAATATCTCAAAACCAATCAACTCCACGAAAATAATGTATATGACGTAAATTGTGTGTTTTAACATGCTCTACATTTCTTGTGCAGGAAGTTTTTATCTAAGTATATCGGTTTAGCAGGTATGCTAAATTCCGTAAAATTCGTCCAGAATAAAATAGTTTTCAGAAGCTATTGCCAGAAAATTCAAGCTATACATTTTGTTTGTCAGATAAATATCGTTAATATATGATATTTTAATCAGAATCGTTTGAGCCATTTTTGAGAAAATTAAAATTTTCGAAAAAAGTTCCATGTAAAGGGTAGTTTGGTGTGGAGGGATTTCTCTCAAAATCTTCGTGTCGCATCCACTTTTACCGGCTTTTCGTTTTTGAGTTATCGTGTTCACAGACACACGGACACAGACACGGACACATACACACACACACACACACACACACACACACACACACACGGACCCTTTTGTGAAAATAATTTTTTTGGATATAAGGGACCCTAAAACATATATTTCCGATGAAATCTCGGTATCGAATTTTTGTGTAGAATGCAATACCTTCTCTATATACTATGTACATAGTGTTTGTAGAGGAAGTAAACATTTAAGCATTTTAAAACTGAAACCAAGAGTATCTCGGAAATGGGCAACTCCACGAATAAAAATGTATATGACAAACTGTGAGTTTAATGGATCTTCATTTTTTGTGTAGTAACCTTTTGTCAAGGCGGCGCGTGACTGAGTGGCTGCACCGCTTCCCTCCCACCTAGGTGGCCCGAGTTCGACCTAAAGGGCCCACAAATGGGATTTGTGGTGCACGAAACGGCATATGGGTGGGTTTTCTCTAAGTCTTCCGGGTTTCCCCGTCACTCATTCCACTAATAATCATCACCTTTCCTATCATCCATCTAGCTTGCATTTCATATCATCCAGTTCCTTACGCTCATCCCTGCCCACTGGCCGTCCACTCCTTCCAGTTTCTCCATTCTGTGGTTAGGTGTCGTTGGCTTCCCTGATCCCTGGGAAACCGCTTTTAAGTCCTAGGGGATGTCAGTCCTATATAAAGGGAAGGTAAGCCGATTATTAAAAAAATAAAAAACAAATCTGTTACAGTTTACCATTTATGCAAAAGTCATCCATAATGAAGATGTCTTCAGAGGCTATACCGAGAAAATTCAAGATATAGATTCTATTTATGTTGTAAATATTTAACATACGGTATTTTAATCAAAATCGTTACAGCTACATTGTAATTAAATTACAATTTTCGAAATATTTCCCATATTTAGGGAAGTAATGGGCGGGGGGATTTTCTTGAAATTCCTCATGTAGCATCCTTGCGAAATAATGAAGTTAAATACCAAGTTTGGAATTTAACTGACTTTTCGTTTATGAGCCATTGTTCCCAAAGGCATGTATATGTATGTGTGTGTCTGTGGACAGCAGAGCTCAAAAACGAGAAGACTGTTAAAAACCAAACTTGGTATTTAAGTTTGGTGTCTCCCAAGGATTCGACATGAAGATTTTTAAGAAAATCCTTACACCCCCAACTACCCTTTACAAGGAAGATTTCCCGAAAATTTTGATTTTCTCAAATATGGTTCTAATGATTTTGACTACAATATTGTATATTAAAATATTTACATGAAAATTAAAATGTATATCTTGAATTTCCTGAAAATAGCCTCTGGAGTACTTTAATCTGGTATGTTTTGAATATTCTTGGAAAAGCTACAGAAGAAATCTTTAATCTGGATAAATTTTGCATAACTGGTAAAACGTAAAAGATAGACAAAGCTTATCTAATAATAAATGTAGATCTCGTTAACACTGACAATTTATGTTGTATACATTTTTTTCGTAGATTTGATCATTTTTACATATCGCTTGTAATTGGTTCAGCTTTAAAATACATATACTTTTCTCATATGAGAATTTGTCAACTCCTGTTCATACAAACAAAGAAACTTCAGTCGTATAGCCACCAGCTTTTGACCAGCGCTTTAGCGTACGTTACTCCCTTATTTCTCTTCTGCTTAAATGAAAACAAATAGTAAGAAAACCTTTTGCTATTTTTTCTAGATTAACATAAAGTGAATAGAAGAATAAGTTTTTTAATAATCATTTGTTGTAGAGAAAGTCATATAAATGGAACGCATAATTTATTTACTTTCTCTATACGTACTACGTACATAGTGTATAGAGAAGATATTGCGCTCCACCCAAAAATTCGATACCGAGATTTCACCGAAAATATATGTTTTAGGGTCCCCTTTATCTAAAAATAGCATTTTCAAAGAAAGGTCCGTGTGTGTGTCCGTGTGTCTGCGAACACGATAACCCAAACAGTAAAGTCGGTAAAATACCAAACTTGGTATTTAAGTTTGGTATCTTCTAGGGAAGCAACACGAATATTTTGAGAAAAATCCCCCCACCCCTATTTTGAAAATTTTGATTTTCTAAAATGGCTCTAACAATGGCTATTTACCTGACAAATAAAATGTATATCTTGCATTTCCTGATAATAGCCTCTGGAGTACTTTATTCTGGTTGAATTTTACGGCCTTTTGAATAACTGCTAAACCATAAGAGATGGACAAAAGCATATCACACGAAAAATTTAGAGCACGTTAAAACACACAATTTATGTTATACATATTTTTTCGTCCAGTTCATCGTTTTTGATACATTCCCTGTTTTTTTGGTTTCTGCTTTGAAAAACGTATACTTTTCTCATACAGGAATTTGTCAACTGCTGTCCATACAAACAAAGGAACATCAGTCACATAGCAACCAGCTTTTGGGTATCATTTTAACCTATGGTACTCCCTTATTTTGCTTCTACTTACAAGGAAGCAAGTAATAGGACTATGTTTGCTAATTAGCATTGAGTAAATAGAAGCATAAATGTTTTAACCACAATTTGTTGCAGAGATGTAGAGAAAGTCACGTTAATGGTACACATCAGAATTTTTATAGGCATATTAACCCTAAAGAGTGTGTATGTTCGTGTGTACATTAAGCAGGGGTATTCCACACTGCCGCCGTGGGCTTATGTACCAAAAACCCGGGAGGAGAGGATGATGTTAGTGTAATTTGAGACGGCAGCCGACATCGAGAAATGGAGAGAGCCGCCTTGGAAGGTCAGTAACAGTTTACATATAATTCTTCAGTTCGACGCGGGGAGCTATAAAACCCGGGTAGACTCAGTTCTTGGTACGCCTCTGAGTCCGCAGAGAGCCACTAACGCCATCCGTCGCCAAGAACTGTATTTCCAGAGCGCAGTCACCTCCACGAAATGGCGCCTCTGCCACAGTCCTTATCGACACTTAAAACCGTTAAAGAGACCAGTTTGGATGAAATGGAGAGCCTGAAAGTTCAGAGGAATGAAGACTCCTTCCTAGCGTTTGCCTATGACCCGGAAAGCTTGACGAAAAATCCATGGTTCAGAGAGGTCAACCGCGTGGAACTGATCCTACGACCTCCCGAATGTCAGTGCCAGACGATGTACCTGAGCCACCTGGCTTCGTCCCTAATTAGAGTACAAAATGATAACTTTTCACATTCTCCCAAACACTTGATTATACAAAATGTAATAATTTACTTATCCAATTGAAGCATTATTTCGAAAAAATCCGATGTGTTACACTGACATGCCTTTCTCTAGCTGCTCTACAAATTTCTTACAAAAGATTACAGTAATAATTTTAATTAATTTTACTAATTTTTACTAATTTTGAGCATAGAGTAATTTTAAAAATAAATTAAACAGTCAAATGTAGTAATATAAAATTATTTTAATTACATTTGACTGCAATGAGTTAATATATAATATAAACTTAAAGTTTGTTTTAGAAATAATTATTTATTGTAATAATTATCATTATATTATAATGAAAAACAAATGTAAAAACTTGTGAGATGATAATATTTTACTAATATCCCAATGTATGTAATGTTATCGTTGTAACGGGGCATGCAGATGAATATTTAATAAACAAAAAAAATGCTAACCGAGATAAACATTAGAGGAATATTTTTATTACTTAGCTCCTTATATGTAGAAGAGAAGTAAGGGAATGCGCTAAGCTAAAGTGATAGCCAAATGTTTTAAAAGCTCTCGTTATGCGTTTGTCATTGCAAATTGCTTCTTTCCAAGGCCAGGAGTAGAACAAAAGAAAAACATACACTTCCTGTCTGAACAAAGTATAAATAGTTCAGTGTTGAAACCAATAACAAGGAAAATCTTGGAAACGTAAAGCACATAAATTGTGTGTTTTGACGAAAACTACATTTCTTGTGAAGTAAGTTCTTGGCTATCTTTTACGCTTTAGCGGTTAAGCGAAATTCGGCAAAACTCACCATAAGAGGAAAGTTGCAGATATACATTTTATTTGTCATACAAATATCCTATATATAAGATATTTTAATCAATTTCGTCAGAGCCATTTTTGAGAAAATCAAAAACATGTTACATTTTTTCCAAGTAAAGGATAGTTGGAGGTAGGGTGAATTTTCTTGAAAATCTTCGAGAAGATATTAAACAAATACCAAGTTTGGTTTTTAACGGTCTTTTCGATTTCTCCCACAGACACACACACACATACACGGACATGTTTCTAAAGATACTTGTCTTTGATTCGCAGGGTGTCTAAACAGATATACTTCCGATGAAATCTCGGTATCGAGTTTTTGGGTGCAATACAATACCTTTTATATACGATGTGTACATAGTGCAGGTAGAGAAAGGAAGTGTTTGTTTTTTTTTCTTTTTTTTAGGAAATAAACATTCTTGTGATGATAGGAATAAAGCTCTACCATTCGGAAGCCACCGTCCAACCAAAAGGGAAAATTACAATTAGGGGGATGCAATCAACCTTCCCAGACCGGCGTTCACCTGCTGTCCCGCGGAACCCCAAGATAAAATCCATCGATCAGGAATCGAACCCAAGGATACGCGATTGCGATTATCATGTCGCCATCTTTTTACTAGAGAATCGAATGCAGGAGCTCCCGAATGCGCATCCCAAACGCAAGAGGGTGGAGAAAAGCGAAGAAAGCTTTCAGCAAGAGAATAAGAACTGATTCTCTCCAGTGGAGGTAAAGTAAACCTTACTTAAATCTTCAAACTTCTCGACAACGCGGGGGTCATACTTCATCGCTCCCTTTCAACTTAATTTCTCTATCTTCTTCTTCCTATCCGCGGCCGCGATGTGGGTTTCTGTAACGAAGAGAAACGATCAGAAGGTAATTAAAAGGGGGGGAAATAAATTTCTGCAATGGAACGTGCGAAGAATTGAGTTCAATTAGGCAAGAAATGTTCTTCCTCCTTTGTATGTGTGGCGGGCTGCATTGGCAGAACGTGCGCGGCGCAAACTGTCAAGTGCGGCAAAGAGACGAGGATTAATTTGAGAAATTTTCCACTTGCAAGGGGGAAGACCTGAATAGTAAACCAGGCCTCTTTACTTCAATCCAATTGGTTGCCGGGAAGTTGATGGTCGGCAAGTGAAAGGCCGTCTTGTTAACTTGATTGCTGCGTGGCCGAGTGATAGGCAGCGAGAACTCGGTGCCAGGAATTCCGATGAGAAACGGGAAAGGTGTGTTCAGGAGTAGGTCATGACCCGAAAGTGACTTGTAACAGTCACACGATTCTCCTTAATTCTCCTTTCAGAATTAGCTTTAGAGAAACATGTACGTTAATTTAAATTAGTGATAGATCTCCGTATTTGGAACTCATTTGGTATCTTACGTTTTTGTCTCTGACCATTACCTACTTAGATAATTTACTTGTTTTTTTTTCGAAAACAAGAAATAGATAACCTAGCAACGCTGCAGGTTGTGTTTGGGTATCACTTGCACTAGGACGTTGAAGGCATTATTTCCGTTTTTACTGAGCGACTGGTGACCAAGTTGCACTCGTTATCCCCCATCCTGCGTCGTGTTTGCAAGCGACCGACGTGTTTACATCCAGAACCGGTTCAGATTCCTGACCAACCTCAACGAAACGTTGCTGAGTTACTTCACGTCTGAAAAAGCTGCTCGGAAAATTCCTTGAATTCTTTTAAGTGATTAATTATTTCGAAACCCTCTGTGATGTCCCATACTTCCTACCGAAACTCATATCAGAAATCCGTTGGTCTACGCATCTTACAAGTAACAAGCTATTTTCTTTGTACATTCCTGTGGAATTACGCACCTAATTTGGAACAAAAGCCATTTATTTTTTTTCTAAATAGGTTGATCAAAGAATAAAATGCTATTAGACTTTTTTGTTTGTAATGCTTCTATGAAGCACAATTTAGAAGGAATGCAGTAAGTTCCCTTCCACACGCACACACTTTATTTATAATGAGTAGTTGATACAATATTGTGGACTAAACTGCAGTAAAAAATCGTATGTGCTCCATTCATATGACTTTCTCTATCCATTACACAAACACCTTTGCTTACACAAAATATATTTGTTATCTGCATTATTCTAATCGAGATAAACATTAGCAGAAATTGTCTTATTACTTGTTTCCTTGTAAGTAGAAGGAAAATAAGGGAGTACACTAGACCAAATAGCCGCGCCATGGCCGAGTGATTAGACCACTTGCCTCTCACCTACACGGCCGGGGTTCGATCCCAAGCTACCGCATATGAGATTTGTGGTGGGCACAGCGGCCCAGGGGCCTACAGTAAATGAAACGAAACGTAACTTCCTGTTTGAGAAAAGATTAAGTAGTGCAAATTGTAACTGGTCATTTATCTCTAATGGATAAACCGTTATGCAAAGTTCCTCAAAATTTATCTGGAATAAAGAGGCCTGCCTAAGCTATTTATATAAAATTCAAAATATACATTTTATTTGTGATATGATATCTTTAATATACGGTATATTAATCAAAATCGTTAGTCATTTTTGAAAAATATAAATTTTCAAAAATGTACCACGCAAAGGATAGTTTGTTGTGAGGTAATGTTTACTTTCTCTACCCGTACTGCCACATATTATATAGAAAAGGTATTGCACTCCATCCAAAAATTCATACCGAGATTTCACCGGAAACATATGTTTTAGGATCCCTTGTAAATGCCAAAAGTAGCATTTATAGAAAAATGTGTGTATGTGTATGTCTGTGAGGACCTATGTGTATTTGAGCGTATGTGTGTACATTTTATTTGGGATGTAAGAATCCCTAATATACGGGGTTTTAATTAAAACTGTTACATCCATTTTTGAGAAAATTAATAATTCGATTTCTTTCCATATAAAGGGTAGTTTGTGGTGGGTGGATTCTGTTGAAAATCTTTGTGTCGCATCCTTGGAAGATACTAAACCTAAATACCAAGTTTGGCATGTAACAGTCTTTTTGTTTTTGAGCTATGCTCTCCACAGACACACACACACACACACACACGCACAAACACAGACGTAAACATACGAACCTGTTCCTTAAAGTGATGTTTTCGTACATATATTTCCGATGAAACCTTGCAACCTCATAATTTGGGTGGTATACAATACCTTCTCTATCCACTATGTTCATGCAGGCTAGAGAAAGTATAAAAGGTTTTCTTGAAAAAGATATATATGTACTTCTTTGAACAGCGTGACTCAAAAACTGAATTTCAAAAGGTGCATTATAGTTGAATATTAAAATCATCTTCCAAATATGCGAAACCAAGCTTTTCTAGAAAATCGTACAAGTCAAACTATCCTTTACGTGGAACATATTCATAGTTATTTATTTACCAAAAATGGCTACTACGATTTTAATTAAAATATCACGTGTTTAAGATATTTGTAAGACAAAGTATGTGTATCTGGTTGTTTGGGAATAGCCTCTGTAATCCTTATTTTAAATGAATTTGCGAAACTGGTAAACTGCAAGCCGCATACAAAATGTTGTTACTCAAATGTATATATTTTTATGGAGTTAACCATTTCCGAGATATTTCTTGTTATTGGTTTTCAAACACTTTTGCTATACGCATTTGGAAAATATTTATTAGTTTTTCCCTTTTGGCCTTGGAAATTGAAAGGAATTTAAAAATCAATACATAGCGAGCAGCTCTTGAAATATTTCACTATGTGTACTAGTTTTGCATCGTCATTATCCTATGCAAAACTAATGTACAAAACCCTAGAGGGAAGTTTTAAAAAACAAGTTTCCTAAAAGGCAAGGGGAAATTTTCTAAAAAACTGAAGAAAAAAACTGGTAGAGTTTCACCATGTTTATTAGAATATTCTTTATTCTTAACAAACAATCAAGAAATGTATCTAATTTTATCAACAACACTTTTACTTAGAAAATTACATGTATTACATTTTTAAGTTACAGTTTATAAATTCGATCTAAGTTGGAGGCAATGAAACTTAATTTGACCAGAATCTAGTAATAAAGTAAACGCCTGATTGTATCGAGTAAAGAGTGAGTTTTCACAATAATAATATTTAGACTTACCAAAGATATTTAACTCCAAATTTTCCCAAACCAAAGGCGGCTACGCAGTAAAGCTTTGCTGCGCTTTTAGAAGATGGTCTGTCCCACGGAGAGTTTTCCAGCTGACTGAATGTCCCACGCTGGCCCACCAATGAAGTGGAGGAAGGTTAGTTCTAACCTTTCCTACCATTTTGCAGTTGAATCTCTTACACGTCACTGAAGATAGCAGGAAGTCTTGTCTACCTCATAATACGAGATTTCGGTGGATGTAACCTCAGCTGGTTCCAATCTTGTGCAAAGGAGTAAACAAACAGTTCAGTTTATACATGGAGCTTTTTAGGAAAGCAAGGGAGTAGTGCATTAGAAAAGAAAGGGAGGTAAGAAAGAAGGAAGGACAAATGGAAGAGGGGGTTGAGAAAAAACATAACCTTGAATATTTAATTCTTGATTAGCTGATTAAGTAAAAATATAAATATGTGTCAGCGAAACAAAATAATGAAAGACATGTAAATAAGCTTTAAAGATTTTCTGTTAGCTTTTAATTTATGAGGTGTTTAAGTTAAGAATTGGCTGGAATGAATCTGTAAAAGTAGCAAGCTCACTTAGAATCGCGCATGTTACCTTCAGGTCGACGCCCAGTTCATTATAGTGAGGGTGAAATCGGAAACATCTTGAATTAAATTGATTCACATTAAGATGAACTAGAATCAAGTATGTCAATGAACTCGCGACAAGTAACGGAGATTGATCACATGACAAACTTAAACATACGAATCGTGTGATGGGAATAACGTGGCGCGGTACTAGGCGCCAATAATAGCGCGAAAAATCTACCAATCTCGCAAAAGTAAAAACATAAACGCCACGTATCTTAAATTTGTATAAAAAGAGGAAGTATCAGAGGAGCACCATTTTTCTGAAAGATATTGGCGTCGAAGCTATGTCCAGACGGGACAAGGACGCGCATACAAAGTGTGCTGCTTTAGTTTAAATGTTAGTAAGTCGCAAAATAATTAAGTACTGCGGACAGGTAATTAGCGCTCAACGCGCAATTCAATGTTTGTGATTCCGAAATTACCCCTGGAATAATAGTGTGTTGTAAATCCGTTGGGCGTAGTACAAAGTTGGCGCCCAGTTGTGATTGCGGGAATGGTGAGTTTGGGCGTAATGAGATCGCGAATGCTTGGGAGTCGCAAAATTGGCGCCAGAGAATTCTGTTGGTCATTGTGAGATCACAGAGGTCAGCCAGTTGAAATGAAAAGGAGTTTCATTTATGAACGCTCTTTAACTAATATGATTCTCAGTGTACCATTCTATATTGGGTGTGAAAAACCGATTAATTTTGCTCAGAGGCCTCTTTGTTAGGCTTGAGTTTCTTTTATTTGCCGACACGGGACCAACGGCTTTACTTCTCTTACGAAGGAAGCCATGCTAACGATCTTTACGCCCGAAAAAAATCTATCATCCTCCGCTGGGTTTGAACCCAAGACCTTGGATATAGGAAGCTAGCATGAATACCATTACACCACAGAGGGCGACACCCAGCCAGGTCATAGCTGCAACTAGGACTTGTAGAAACTTTGTGATATGACGTGTGATTTATTAGTCACCGGTAAAGTAAATAGAGAAAGATGAGTACCGTGCTTCTCGTTCCACCAATGAGATCTCCACTAACGTCCTTACTAGGAACCGAACTCCCGCATTCCCAGAAACCATTCTAACCTGAGAACAGCTGAGGCACGAGGAATGGCATGCCACAAACCGGGAGCCAGTACAGAAGGTTGGGCGCAGAATAACAGTAGCTGGCTAAGACTGACAAAGAATTGAGCAGTTAAGCTATAAGGCCTGGGTGCCAGGCAAACGGTTCAGTACACACAGAGCTCAGCTGACAAGACAACCCTAGATAGCTTAGTTTAGCCATTGAGGCAAACAGCATTGCGTTCAACGCTTACTAATATTATAGAGAAAATCTTATGTATTCCATTCACATGACTTTCTCTACATCTCTGCAGCAAATTATTGTTAGAAAGATTGTGCGTCGTTTTACTTCATCGAAGAAAAATTAGCAGGAATAGTCTTATTGCTTGCTTCCTTGTAAGTAGAAGCCAAATAAGGGAGTAGCATAGGTTAAAGTTATTGTCAAAAGTTGGTTACTATGTCACTGAAGTTCTTTTATTTGAGAAACTCCTGTATGAGAAAAGTATAAGTTTATAAAGTTGAAACAAAAAACAAGGAATATCTAAAAAAACAATTAACTCCAGGAAAAAATGTATATTACATAAATTGTGTGTTTTAGCATGCTGAACATTTTTGGTCTAATAATTTTTTTTCTATCTCTTACGGTTTAGCAGTTCTGCAAAATTCCGTAAAATTCACTCAGAATAAAGTAGTCTTCAGAGGCTATTCCCAGAAAATTCAAAATATACATTTTATCTGTCGGGTAAATATCTTTAATATACGATATTTTAATCAAAATCGTTAGAGCTATTTTTTAGAAAATCAAAATTTTCGAAAAAAGTTCCGTGTAAAGGGTAGTTTGGGTGGGGGGATTTTTCTCAATATCTTCGGGTCGCATCCCTGGAAAATACTAAACTTAAATACCAAGTTTGGTATTTTACCGACTTTTCGTATTAGAGTTATCGTGTTCAACGACACACGGATCTTTTTCTGAAAATACTTTTTTTGGATACAGGGGAGCCTGAAACATATATTTCCGGTGAAATCTCGATATTGAATGTTTTGGTGGAGTGCAATGCCTTCTCTATACACTATATACATGGTACGTGTAGAGTAAGTAAAAATTAGCAGAAATAGTCTTATTACTTGCTTCCTTGTAAGTAGAAGCGCAATAATGGAGTACCATAGATTATAGTGGTAGTCAAAATTTGGTGGCTATGTTACTGAAGCTCCTTTGTTTGTATGAATAGGAGTTCACAAATGACTGTGTGAGAAAATTATGTTTTTAAAGGTGAAATCTAAAACCAGGAATAACTCAAAAACAATTAGTTCCACAAGAAAAATGTATATAACATAAATTGTGTGTTTTAACGTGCTCAACATTTTTGAGAGGGAAGTTTTTTTTTCTATCTCTTACGGTTTAGCAGTTATGGAAAATTCCATAAAATTCACTCAGAATGATGTAGTCTTCAGAGGCTATTCCCAGAAAATTCAAGATATACATTTTATTTGTCAGGTAAATATCTTTAATATACGATATTTTAATCAAAATCGTTAGAGCCATTTTTGAAAAGATCAACATTTTCGAAAAAAGTTCTATGTAAAGGTTAGTTCGGGGTGGGGGGATTTTTCTCAAAATCTTCATTTCGCATCCCTGGAAGATACTAAACTTAAATAGCAAGTTCGGTATTTTACCGACTTTTCGTTTTTGAGTTATCGTGTTCACAGATACACGGACACACGGACATACACACACACACACGGACCTTTTTCTGAAAATACTTTTTTTGGATGTAGGGGACCCTAAAACATACATTTCCGATGAAATCTCGGTATCGATTTTCTGGTGGAGTGCAATACCTTCTCTATAGACTATGTATATAATACGTGTAGAGAAAGTAAAAAAGTGTGTGCGTGTGTGTGTGTTTGTATGTGTGTGTGTAGTGACGTCTCAAAAACTACTCATCTGATTTTGATAATTTTTTCACCATTCAAAAGCCCGATTCACTCTAACGTGTAGGACACTGTAAAACACCATTGGTTTCATTTCATGGTTTAATAACAAAAAGGCAACAGGAAACCTTTGTGCTTGAATGCGAACACCTTAGAGCTATAGATAGATAGGTATTTATTTAACTTCAATAACTACCTGGTTTAATTTACACCTACAATTCTGTAATACTTAAATTCTATCCCTACATGTTACTTTTACATCTCATTTTCTCCGGTCGTCTCCTTAACGCGGTAGTAGTGGAGCTGCTAGCCAAGCGGGAGACCTGGGTTCGATTCCCAGTACCGATGGGAGACCTGGACCGGAGTGCACTCAGCCTCCTGAGGTCCCTGGGGGGGGGGGCAATTGCGGAGCTACTTGATGGAGAAGTAGCGACTCCAGATCATGAGAACCGCATTAACCGGCCGTGAGGAATTCGAGGCGACCGAGATGGGGGACTCAGCGGCCGGGCGGTAGGCCAAGGTTCCTTGTGAGCTGTCGTGCCATAGATTTATCTCATTTTCTTATTGCTGCACTTTTGAGGACCCATAGCATCCAAAACCATGGATACCTAGCTATCGGATCCTATTTACTTCTTGCTTTTATCAATCCACATTACTTACTATTCCTTATTTCTAATTCCCTTCGTTTATCTAATTCTTACTACACTTAAATATTTTTCTATTTCTGTTAAACTTTCTTTTGATTTAGCTCTTAACGTCGTTTTACCTATAGTTTTATTTCACCAATTGATTTTTCGTAATTTTTCTCTCATATTCATTGTTCCTTTGCATTCCAGAATTAAATTCCAATAATGATTAAACTTTCTATTACACAATAGGCATTTACCTTGGTTTGCTCCTTCCCCTGAGCCTTTTCACCGCACCACCCGTGTCCTAGTCCATGCAAATCACTTTCTTGCTGGTTTCTTACAAACATCAACATAATTTTCTCTCCCTTTTATCGTTTTAAATTCCGTACATATATATACAATTCTCAATGCAACTCTTCCCCAACAGCCTTTCTCGCCTGCACGTCTGTCCTTTCAAATATTCCCACACTTTGTTTCGTCTAAAGTACTTTACTCGCTTATACTAAGTATCCTGCTTATTAAGCTTTCCTTGAACCGCTAAGCATTGCTTTAGTACATTATTATTTTCTAATTCCATGGAAAGAACTTAATAGTGCAGAAGACCTAAATATATAGTAAGGAATGCCATAGGGTAGAATCATTATTGTTGTTACATCACAGAATATAAAATTTGCTGCACAAAATTCCTTGCAGTAAAATAAAATAACCGCCAGTTACATTTCATTGAAGGAGGTACACAAATGGCCTTGATGAAACATTTCAGCAAGCACGATCAGTGTTTAAAAATCTGATGTTTTCCATTCACATAACTTTCTTTAGCTGTTACAAATAAATTGCAGTAAATACATAGCCTAAAGCGATAGTCAAATCCTTTAAACCTCGTTGATATGTGTAACAATTGAGGTTCGGTTCGCCCTCTATGGTCCCATTTGAGAATAGTAACAGTATTTTAAAGCTGAAACCAATAAAATGTAAAATCTCAGAAATGGCCAGCTCTGCAAATAAAGTGTATATGACACTATTATTTTTTTTTTAATGAGGTCTACTTTTTTATGGTAAGTTTTGTCTATCTCTTACGCTGTACCAGTTATGTAAAATTAAGAAAAATCCTTCAGAGGCTATTCCAAGAAAATTCAAGATATACATTTTATTTGTGATGTAAATATATTTAATATACCATATTTTAATCAACATCGTTAGAGCCATTTGAAGAAAGTAAAACTTTTCCAAAATTTTTCCATATAAATGGTAACTTTGGTGGTGGGATAATCTTGAAAATCTTCATGTCGCATCTCTGGAAGAGATCACACTTAAGTACCAAGTTTGTTACGTAACCGACTTTTCGTTTTTAGCTATGCTGCCCCCCACACATATGTACATAGAAACATGGAACTTAATCTAAAAATGCTTTTTTCGGACTCAGGGGACCTCAAAACATATATTTCCGGTAAAACCTCGACATCAATTTTTTGTGGCTTACAATACCTTCTCTGTCCAGAAATACATTATACATACTAGCTAGAGAAAGTAAAAAGTATGAGACATAGATTGTGTGTTTTAACCATATCTTAATTAGAAAACTGTAAGATCCATTATAACTCCAAAACTAAATGGAATGCCTCAGGTTTTAACATGTGTGGCCTACATTCGGTGTTCTCGAGTTCGTTATCATGGAATTTTCGTGGCTTCCCTGGACTGGCAGGCCAACGCTATAAAGTTTATTTCCTGGCGTTATTTTCGGATCACTCTGGTGGGACATGCCCTTTCGGGGGACTTCTGGAACTTCGGGTCTTGTAGGTAGGGAAGGGCGCGGTCGGATGCATTCGAACTGGAAACGTTAGGGATCCCCTTCTTAGCTGCGTACGTCATTATCAGGATCTGATAGCCCTTCCAGTGTTTGCCCTCATCCTTACCAAAGATCACATACGTTACAAAGCGCCATTTTATAAAAATATCTCCCAAATAATAACTTGGAAAACATTGCAGATTTCTCTACCCATTTTCTTCCTTAAGATTTTAATATAGTTTAACTAAAAGAGCAACCACATGGGAGAAACACGAAAACAAAAGAATTGTTCCCATTTTCATCTCGAAAACGCAGTGTTCATCTGCAACGATATTTAACTGTTATTACATTCGCTTTGTTTTTAAACCCTGGAACAATATACACACTACTGCGGTCAGTGTATTGTTTTTTGTTTCGTAATCAAATTTTGATTTAAGGTACTTAGTGGTTATTGTATTAACTTCATTTGTTAAACAAGAGCCGCATACACCAAGTATTATGCTATAAAATGGAAACCGTATTAGCGCGTTATTTCTTTTTTATATATACGTACAGGATTTAAAACGATCTGGAAAAGGATTTCCATGTATTGGTATTAAAGTGTACGATAATATAATTTTATCGCCAGCTCTAAAGAATTAACAGCCTGCGTGAGCCCTGCCATTCAATTAATGAAATGAGAAATGATTGCGTGTTTGAACCGCAATTCGTCATTGGTATTTTACCGAGGCCTGCCTCTAGTTAATTCCTAACAAATGAAAATATGTTTCGAAATTGATCGTTAATATCAATGAAGGCTGGCTTTGGTCAGCGAATCAATTTCGGTCAGTTTTTGTCACTCACCGCGGTGTTCAAAATATTGCAAAGGAAGGGACCTCTATTTTATGACGTTCCGATGAAAACATGAAAAGGGAATACAGTGCTATTCAAAAATGAATAAACCTTGTTAACTTTAGTATCATTAATGTCTATAGAATTTAATACATGTAGTATGAGAAGTAAATAGAAAACAAATTCTATTATAACTTTCTATTACTTATTAGCGAGTGTACCAATAATTATACTCACAATTATTATACGAAAGTAATTATTTGTCTGTCTACTTTATTTTAATGAGACCGATCAGTAAATTTTCCAAAACCTAAAGCATTCAATTGAGTATTTTGAATGTTTTACTTTCAGTACAAAGTACGAAAAATACTGTATGCCATCTAAAAATTCGTAGTCCAATTTCGCGGAAACATTTTTGAAAACCCCTGAGTAAACAATCTGTGTTCCATTCACATATAACTTTCTCTAGCTGTTTCACAAACATTAAAAAAATTTATCTTTTATCTAAATCATGCTAATCAAAATAAACTTAGCTAGCATTGACCTTATTGCTTGGTTATTTATAAGTAGATGTGAAAATTGGGAATGCATTAGGCTAAAGCGATAGGCAGATCTTTTAAAAATCGGTCGCTAAGTGAAAAAATTGAAATTTCAACACGTCTCCCGTTTGAGAAAAGTTTAAGTACCTTAAAGCTGAAACCAAAAACATATCTAAAAACGATTAACTCTGCAAATAAATATTATTATTGGTTCATCGGCTATTTATAGCTTTCTAAAATGAAAAGAGTTATTGATTTTATCTCGTGATCAAACAAGGAGAAGAGATTTTCAAAGCCTTTCACATGGTGACAAGCTCTTAAAAGAGTTGTCTATCACTTTATTCAAGCGTATTTTTTTTACTGTGTATCTGCAACACAATATGTAATACAATCATTGCTATAAATGTTTATAACCAACAGAGCTAAACTTTTGTAAGATTAGTTTTATAAATAATAGGTAAAGAATATCACTTGAGGATAAGACACAAGATTTTAGGTAACACGTGTTTTTTTGGGTATAAGGAAAGATAGTTTCGATGCAGTAGGTACCTTAAGTCATTCCTGGATTATGAGTTTTAAAACACTAATTTTACAAAACAAAACGTATATTACGTTGGAATTGTTATTGCTTTTAAGCCGCATATCAAATTTATGTCCCGTAATTATGTTAGAAAATACGTTTGTTAAATAATTTAATTTTAAATTTCTTGGTATAGAATAGCTTTTGCTAATTGCGAGTTTGTAATTTTGCAATAAGTGTAGATACATGTATGGAACTGAATAAGCTTAGTGGAATACCACATTTACCTGACATTAATAGCTGCATTGAATTTTTAGTAAACATAAATTGGGGAAGCTATTTCCAAAATTTAATTCTGATAACCTAAAAATATGTATCGTAAGCATCACCTTAAATACTGAAAAAATATGTATCAACCGAGGAAAATCCATTACAAAACTTTCAAATGAAATGGCCTAAATTTCTGCTTCTGTACTTTAATTGACATAATTTTTCTTTCTCTATACGTACTATGTACATAGTGTATAGAGAAGGTATTGCATTGCACCCAAAATTTCGATACCGAGATTTCACCAGAAATTAATGTTTTGAGACCCCCTGAATCCAAAAAAAAAAATCATTTTTAGAAACATGTCCGTGTGAATGTCTGTCTGTGTGTATGTGTGTGTGTGTCTTTGTGTCTGTGGGCAGCATAGCTCAAAATCGAAAAGACCGTTAAAAACCAAACTTAGTATTTAAATTTGGTATATACCAAGGAAGCGATACGAAGATTTTCAAGAAAATCCCCCCACCCCATGGAACTTTTTTCGAAAGTTTTGATTTTCTAAAAAATGGCTCTAAAGATTTTGATTAAAATCCCGTATATTACTGACATTTACATACCAAATAAAATGCATATCTTGACCTCTTCATTCTGGATGAATTTTGCCGAATGTTGCTTAACTGCTAAACGGTAAGAGAGAGACAAGAGCTTACTACACAGAAAATGTAGAGCACGTTAAAACACACAATTTATGTTTTACAATTTTTTTTCGTGGAGTTGATCGTTTTTTAGTTATTCATTGTTTTTGATTCCACCTTTTAAAAACATATTTTCTCATACAGGAATTTGTCAACTCTTATCCATGCAAACAAAGGAACTTCCGTCACATAGCAACCAGTCTTTGACTATCACCTTAAAATATGGTACTCTGTTAGTTCGCTTCTACTTAAAAGGAAGCAAGTAATAAAACTATTTTTGACATTTTTTGTCGATTAGCATGAAGTAACTAGAAGGCATAAGCTTTTTAACAATAATTTGTTGCAGAGATATAGAGAAAGTCATGGGAATGGAACACATCAGATTTTTTTTTTTTTTTTTTTGTGGATTTGATCGTTTTTTTAGATATTCCTTGTTTTGGTTTCAGCCTTGAAACACATACTTTTCTCATACAGAAATTTGTGAACTCATGTCCATACAAACAAAGGAACTTGTCACACACCAACCAGCTTTTGACTATCACTTTGACCTTTGGTACTCCCTTTTTTCGCTTCTACTTACAGGAAGCAAGTAATAAGACTATTTCTGCAAATTGTTTCTCGATGAGCATGAAGTAAATAGAAACATTAGCTTTTTAACAATATATTGTTGCGGAAATGTAAAGTCATGCAAATGGAACACATCAGATTTTTTTCATACGTTCTCTAACACGTATGTGCATACAATGTGCATAGTAGATAAAGAATATTTTGAATTCCACCGAAAAATTCGATAACGATATTTCACCGGAAATATGTTTTGAGATCCTCCGAGTCCAAAAAAGGACTCTCTTAGAAAAAGATCCGTGCGTGTGTGTGTGTGTGTGTGTTTGTGGACAGCACAGCTCAAAAACGAAAAGTTCCTTTAATACCTAACTTCTTGTTTATGTTTAGTGTATTTCAAGGATGCGACACGCAGATTTTTATAACATTAACCCCTCAAAGTACGCAAAGAAACCTTCTTCGAGGAAACTTTGTCCGCACCACTGAAGCTATCCACCGCAATTGTGGACGAAACGTCTGGAACACTTACTCAGCACACCATGGCAACACAACTCGGATACAGCTCCTGGTTATATTGACTCCAGCCGTGAAAGCCTACGTTCTCTTGCTACAGCTACGTTTAAGATAAAGATAATTTTCAAAACATTTTCTGTATAAAGCGTAGTTTGGGGTGGGGGATTTCCTTGAATATCTACGTTCACTTCCTTGAAAAATACTAAATTTAAATACAAAGTTTGCTATATAACGGTCTTTTCGTTTTTAAGCTATGCTGTCCACAGGCGCGCGCACGTGCGTGCACACGCACACACACACGCACACGCATATATGCCCACAGATGGACCTTTTTCTAAAAATGTTTACATATTCAAGATATGTGAATTTCTCTGCCTATAATTTATAGGTCAATGTAAAAATGACTGTATAATCTGAATATATACTCGTATGTCTCTAACTTTTTATGATCACATCTTTTGTGGTTTGTCAAATAAATGGCAAAAATTGGATATTTTTATGCTCCGTTATCTGAGAAACCAGTAATAGCAGAAAGCTGAAACCTTTAATGCATATAAAGACATTCTGCCTTATACCACTGAACTAGGGGATTTAAGTAAACCATGATACTTCTGATTTGAAAAACGGTTATTGTCTGTAACAAAATTTATACCTAAATGTTTGAATCAATATTCCGAATTTTTACTTTTTCTACACGTACTATCTACTTAGTGTATAAAGAAGGTATTGTATTACTCCCAAAAATTCGAAACCGAGATTTAACGGGAAGTACATGTTTTGGGAGTTCTTGAATCCAAAAAAAGCAGATTTAGAAAAATGAAGTGTGTTTGTCTGTGTGTGTATTTGTCTGTGGGCAGTATAGCTCAAAAACGACAAGACCGTTAAACACTAAATTTGGTATTTAAGTTTAGTATCTTCCAAGGATACAACACAAAGGTTTACAAGAAAATTACCCCACCCTCACATACTCTTTAAATGGAAAACTGTTCGAAAATTTTGATTTTTTGAAAAATGGCTCTAACGATTTTGATTAAAGTATCGTATATTAAAGATATTTACCTGAAAAATAATATATATATATATATATATATATATATATATATTGAATATTTATGGGAATAACCTTTACTTTATTCTGGATGAACTTTACGGAATTTTGTATAACTGGCAAACCGTAAGTCATAGACAAAAACTTACATAACGAAAATGTAGAACTCGTTAAAACACACAACTTATGTTATATAACTTTCTTTCGTGGAGTGCATCGTGTTTTAAATATTCCTTGTTTTTGGTTTTAGCTTTAAAATGCTTTACTTTTCTCATACAGGATTTTTTCAACTCCTGTCGATACAAACAAAAGAACTTCAATCACATAGCAACCAGCTTTTGACTCATTATAACCTATGGTACTTCCTTATTTCGCTTCTACTTACAAGGGAGCAAACAATAGGACAATTTCAGCTAATTTTTTCTCGATTAGCATGAAGTAAATAGAAGCATAAGGTTGTTGACAGTAATTTGTTATAGAGATGTAGAGTAATTCACGTGAATGGAAGACGTAAGGTTTTTATAGTAAGTTTTTTACTATTGTTTACGGTTCCCAGTTATGCAAAATTCAGAAAAATTTATGAGCACTACAGAAGCTATTCCAGATATGCGTTTTATTTGTCATGTAAATATGTTCAATATATGGCAACTCAAAACATCTTTTATATAAAGCGTAGTTTGGGGTGGGGGATGTTCTTGAAAATCTGCGTGTGGCTTTCTCTGAAGATACTAAATTTAAATACCAAGTTTGGAATTTAACGGTATTTTTGTTTTTGAGCTATGCAGTCCACAGACACACACATACACTCACACACATACACATACACACACACACGAGCGCACGCAAGGACCGCTTGGTAAAAATACTTTCTGGGGATTTCAAAAAGCATTTCTGGTGGAACCTCAATATCAATTTTTGAGTGTAATATAATTGTCTCTTTCTACCTTATGCATAACACATAAGGAAAGTAAAAGGGTGAAAATGTGTGTGTTCAGTGGACTCCAAATGCATATTTCCGGCGAAATATCTATTAGAATTTTTAGGGTGTGTTTTAAAATGTTCTTTATGTATTAAATAATGTCATACAAGGGAAATAAAGTAAAATCCTTGCCTATTCAGTCCCGAGGGTTCAAGACGAAAGAACGATAAGGAAACAAAGAAGGACCAACACATACGATTATGTTAACATATTGGTCGATCCGGGAATGCACATGTGTGTTAGCTAACGTTAGAGAAATAAAACAAACCGTAACACTAAGTCCCCGGGCAAGCGTGTGGGAGTGTCGCCGGCAATATGTCTAGTTAATGTGACCCTAGGGGCGAGTCCCTTGTTAGGGTCGTTCTTACATATGAACCCCGAGCGATGAATATTCGAGGCCTTCTCCAGCCCATGAATCTTCAGCTCCTACTTGAGCCGAGCAGTATTTTCTTGGCTATAAATTCAAACTTTCTTATACACACGTTTCAACAGCTCTACACTCGGTTATGAGGGGTCTTTGACCGCAGCCTGCTACGCACGTCTGGTGTTTATTTATCTTTGTAGTCGAGAGAGTAAGCTGCAGCGGCAATTTCTGACGTGTGCGCTCATATTATACAGTTCGTATATATAGGCAAGCAAGCTAACCTGTTTTAATGGCCACATAATAATAATAAAAATCAGAAGTGTTCCATTCACATGAGTTTCTCTACATCTCTGAACAAATTATTGTTAAAAAGCTTATGCCAAAATTTACTTCATGCAATCGAGAAAAAATTAGCATAAATAGGTTACTAGCTTCCTTGCAAGTAGAAGCGAAATAAGGGAGTACCATAGGTTAAAGTGACAATCAAAAGCTGGTTGCTATGTGACTGAAGTTCCTTTGTTTGTATGGACTGGAGTTGACAAATTCCCCTATGAGAAAAGCATAAGTTTTTCATGGATGAAACCAAAAACAAGAAATATCTCAAAAACGATCAACTGCACGAAAAAAATATGTATGACATATATTGTGTGTTTTAATGTGTTTTAAATTGTTTGTGTGGTACGCTTTTGTCTATCTCTTACGTTTTAGCAGTTATGCAAAATTCCTCAAGAATAAAGTAGTCTTCAGGGGCTATTCCCAAAAAAATTCAAGATATACATTTTATGTCAGGTAAATATCATTAGTATACGATACTTTAATCAAAATCGTTAGAGCCATTTTTAAAAAAATAAAAAATTTCGAAAAAGATTCCATGTAAAGGGTAGATGGAGGTGGGGGTTTTTCTTTAAAATCTTCGTGTCGCATCCTTGGAAGATAACAAACTTAAATACCAAGTTTGGTATTCAACGATCTTTTCGTGTTTGAGCTCTGCTGTCCACAGACACACACACACACACACACGGACCTGTTTCTAAAAATGCTTTTTTTTTTTGGATTCAGGAGGACCCAAAACATGTATTTCCGGTGAAATCTCGGTATCGAATTTTTGGGTGCATTATAATACCTTCTCTATACACCATGTAAATAGTACGTGTAGAGAAAGTAAAAATCATGTTCTTCTATCTACTTCATGATAATCGTAGTAAACATTAGAAGAACATGTCTTAATTACTTGCTTCCTTGATAGTCAAAAGTTTTAAAAGGTGGTTGTAATGTGGTGGAAAGCCGTTTCTATGCAGAGCCATTTTTATGTAGCACTACATTTTTATGTAGTAAGTTTTTGTCTATCACCGGTTTACCAGTTACACAAAATTCAGCAAAATTCATTCAGAATAAAGAAGTCTTTGAGGTTATTTCCAGAAAAATCAAGATATAAATTTTATTTGCCATATAAATATATTTACTATACGCTATTTTAATCAAAAGCGTTAGCACCAGTTTTGAAAAAATCTAAACTTTGCAAATTTTTTCCAAGTAAAGAGTGGTTTGGGGTGGATGGATTTTTTCAAAATCTTCGAGTTGCATCCTTGGAAGATACTAAACTTAAATACCAAGTTTGTCATTTTACAAACATTTCGTTTCTGAGTTATTGTTTTCACAGACACGTGATCACACGGGCCTTTTTCTGAAAATGCTTTTTTGGATACAGTGGAGCCTATAACATATATTTCCGACGAAATCTTGATATCGACATTTTGGGTGGAGCGCAACCGTCTCTATACGCTCTGTACATAGTACGTGTAGAGAATGTAAAATTGTACTTATTTTAGTTTCTTCACATTGTATCTATGCAGTGTATAATCGAGCCAGGTAGCTCAGGCGTTTCGTCTGGGACTGGCATTCGGAATGTCATTTGTTCGATTCCCGCGGGTTTTACCGGTTCACTAGTCGAATATTATGGAGATTTCTTCATTCTCCGAACTTCCTGTCCTTTCGTTTATCTTCATTTCATCCAAACGGTCCATTCCAGGGTTGGATAGGTCAGGACTGAGGTTGTGGCAGTCTTCCATGGTGGTCAATGCGCTTTAGACATACGGCTCTCGGCGGTCGGTTACCGATGGAGGCATTGTAGGACCTAGGGGGGTTCGCCTACTCCTGGCGCTCTCCGCGTCCAGATGAGCAACTTCTCAGACTATGTTAGAGACCCTCGATAGTGGCTCCTTCTCCGCAGTCTGATTGCGGTCACCCCTTTGATAATACACTCCTATTCTATTTTCCTAGACGCTGACGTACAATAATCCTATGGCGGCTGCAATGTGGAACCCCCTCTGGAATGATATACACATATTAGATAGGTAGAGAAGGTATTACATTTCTTCCAGCAAAAAAAAAGTCGGTCAGTTAAAAGTAGATATAGCAATAGTTCCAGCAAAAACGTTTGAAATATCAATTACTTTCAAACTCATTAAATTTGATTTCTGCTCGTTCGAAATAAATTTCAATTAATTTTCTTCTTATTTTGAGTAAGATTAATATTTCAATACTTTTGGAGAACACTCAAATGTTTGATATGAGTTTAAAAAGGCGTGACCTATGTTGATTTCTAGCTGAAATTGTATTGAATTTGGAAAGAAAACGTAAAAATTTGTGCAATAATTTCGGCTTAATATAAAGCAAATCTTATCCCTTGTAAAAGAATATCAAAATCTCAGTAAGACAATGCCCCGCATGTAAATACTTCTGGGCGTTGTGACCCTGGGAGGGAAGAATAGAAGAGAGACCCGTAGGGCGATCAGATCCGGATGACGATGGAAGTAAGCATGGGCAGGGTTCCTGACCATATCCACAAACCCCAAGTCTCTGGAGGTCTCCCAAAAAGCACTCAAAGATAGGTCCAACGACGCCAGAAAGTGACTTTTACAGAACGAAGCCACCGCCGCAATCCGCCGAACACCGTCGCCTGAAGCAGGTGAAAAGAAGTGGCATATACAAGAAATGCTGGTCAGGAAAGTCGTGGTAGATGAATCACCGTCTGTCAACCCGAGGAACAGCGAAACATTCGTGCGGTTGCTGGAGATCAAATGCGAGAATGTAGACGACTTATGAGGTGTATCCCAAAATTTAAGATATACGTTTTACCTGTATTTAATAATCGCCGTTAAGGTACTTTTGAGAACATCAATAATTTTAGAAATTTCCAGGTGGTGAGAAGGTACTGTGACGGGGTGATATTTTCTTGATAATTTTCGTTTTGCATACCAAGTTAAGTTTTAACCGATCTCTCGCCTCTCGGTTAGTCTGTTCACAGAAATACACGTTTAGCGTTTTTCTAACAAAAATGTTTTTTGGATTTAGGACAATTAACACTATATTACTGTACATACTAGAAAAAGTAAGCATAGAATCTGAAAGTTCTGGGGCTTTCACCCAGGTCGTGAAGGATTGGTACTCCGACGTTTCAAAGACTTCCATCCCCTTCGTCTTCAAGGAAACTGAGAGAAGAATTCAACTCCTGTTTACTGGTAGTATTCTGCTTACCGTCATGGGGAACTACTCTGGTGCAATAAGCACCATAATATGTCATAAAGTACTCCTTTAAACTCCGTCAGAACTCAGGAAGCTAATCAAATCAGTTAAAGACATAAGAACTCAGACACCTGGAGTATGCCATTTACTTGAGAATGTGATGGTTGTTAGGTATATAGGGCAAGCACTAACCATCTACAATTCTGAGTACCAAAAGAAGCATGAGATTAATGTAAGCAGAACACTGCACTGAATGTGGTCACAAAGCGAAATTTGAAGCTTTCTCATTAATAGCTAAGTTCTCCTGAAATTGGGGCAGGAGAGTAAAAGAGATTCTAGGCATCTCCACAGAAAATAACTTAAATTGTGACTCTAGACGTAAATTTAGTTCTAACATGACACATCTGTAAAGCGCTTTCATCAGAAAAAAGTTGCAAACTCCGCGATTTTTTTCTAAAGGGACCATGCTAAGACTAAGGTACTGTGACGTTTCATGGGATGTTTTCAAAGCTGTCATGCTCAAGTTAAACTGCATAATGTAGTTTTATGTGAAGATCCTTAAAGTAGCCAAGTATTCATGTTTCACCTCTTGGTTAGCACTGCCCCAAAGGGTCATCTGCTTATAAATAGGAGTGGAATTCTTTCAGCTAATGTGGTGGAGCGTGTTTCCCTGGGGTTCTAGGACAGAATCTTTACACCAGAAGAGTCTCCGGATTTTGAGAAGGTCACGAGTGACACCTCCACAGACGTATCTAGCTTAGCCTGAACAGGCATCTAATTAATAAAATATACAGATTCCTACATAAACACTACTTTGCAGTAGCAGTTGCGGGGAAAACATTTCCAAAAAATCCCAAGAAGGTCAGTCCCCGAAGAGTCCGTTTTATCATACACCTTTATGACAGACTTCCCAGCAGTACAGGATGTTAATGTGTCTGTTTGCTGATGACTTCCTGTTTTATACAACAGAAAGAAACATACTCAGAGCCTTCAACCCAATCCTTCGTCCAAGACTGATGGAAGCAGTTGCAGATTCCATGAGCCCGGGCAAGTCATGCTTTTTTGTTTACCAGACAACATATTCCCGCAGTTCAGCCACCCAGCTTCTCATACCTTGAGTGGAGAAATTATTTCCAGTATTTAGGATTTAACCTTTCATGAACACTTGTAGGGGACGATGGACAAAACTGATACTTCTAGCATGTTCTGGCCTCCCCTAAGTCGGTCCACTTAAAGCTACATCTTTACAAAGCGCTAATACTCCCACTAATGCTCTATGCTTGTGAACTCTATGCATGGCGACATACTCGTGACTTCTCTGGTGAACGGATGCAGAATAGAAGACTCTGGTCCATTTACCCTGCTTTCGTTCCCCAGTGAGGCTACTTTATCATACCTCCGCACTTCCTTAAGTGCAGGAAGTGATTAGGCGCCGGACTCAAAATGTCCCTACAGATTGACTCAAGATATTGAAGCAGATTTATATATAATCCCCCAAAATGAATTAGATTTTTATAATATTCGATTACTTGAAGTAGATAACTGAACAGCTTTACCTATAAAAGTATTAACAGAATTCTAATTACATTAGAAGTTGTGATACATACTTGAACAATGCCTAATATTGATAAGAACTCTTCTCAGAGCTTTGGTGGATGTTGCTTTGGTCAATACCGGGCACATTGCATGGCTTATGGGCATCCTTGCCGAAGGTATTAAACCAGCCAACATTTATAAACTGAGTGCAAGAACTCCCACCTCTTTCTGGGATCTCATCAGAATCCACATCGCCTATTTTTGATACAATAGGATCCCAGCAGAGTAGCTTCAAAGAAAAACGCAACCTTACAGCAATGTAAAGACATAAATTATCTCTTTAACCACCAAATCCCAAACCTATATAACAACCCAAATCTTTTCTGTGGCTAAGACTAACGAATACAAATACACAACACTATACCTAGGCTGCAACGAGCCTGCCAGACTTTCGTCACCATGATGTAAGTCTTCGAAACGTCGAAGTACCAATGTCTCACTTTCTGGCTGACACACAAGAACACTTTCAGGTCAAGAAAAGACATTCGCCTCGTTTGCAATAGTGTATAGAGAAGGTAGTGTATTACAGCCAAAAATTCGATACCGGATTTCACCGAAACTACATGTTTTGGGACCCCCTGGATACAAAAAAGAATTTTTAGAAAATTGTCCGTTTATTTGAATATGTGTATGTGTGTGTGTGCGTGTGAGTGTGTGTGTATCTGTCTCTAGGCTCCATACAAGATCAAAACAAAAATTTTATTATATGCTAAACTTGATATTTAAGTTCAGTATCTTCCAAGGATGCGATTTGAAGATTTAAAAAGAAAATCCTCCACCCCAAACTACCTTTTACATAGAAAAAGTGGCGAAAATTTTGATTTTCTCAAAAATGGCTCTAACGATTTTGATTAAAATCTCTTATATTTAAGACACATGAAAACCAAAATGTGCAATTTCAATTTTCTGGGAATAGCTTCTGAATACCCCTTTATTGTGGATGCCTTTTATCGAATTTTGCATAATTGGTAAACCGTAAGAGATAGAAAAAAGTTTACTGCTCGAAAAATGTAGTTCTAAAAAAAAAAAAAAAAAAAAAAAAAAAACACACAATTTATATCATGTACATTTTTTTTCGTAGTAGTCCGCATTCAAGATACTCCTTGTTTTTGATTTCTGTTTTAAAGTACTTGTACATTTCTCATATCGGAACTTGTCAACACCTGGCCAAGCAAAGAAATGGGTTTCACTGCCATAGCAACCACATTTTAAAATATTTCACTTATGTTTTAGCCTATTATATTTCACTTCTACTTATAAGGGAGCAGGTAATAAGACCGTTTCTGCTAATATTTAGCATAAAATAGATGGAAAAATTAAGCTTATTAACAATAATTTATTACAGAGATGCAGAGAAACTCATGTGAATAGAACGCATTCTACTTTCTCTACTTTTACTATATACGCACCTAAACATTTGATATCGAGATATCACCGGAAATACTTAATTTGGGATCGCCTGACTACACAAAAAGCATATTTAGAAAAATATGCGTGTGTGTGTGTGTGTGTGGTGGGGGGCAACGTAGCTCAAAAGCGAAAAGTGCATTAAATACCAAACTTGATAGTTAAGTTCATCTTCCAAAGATGCGACACGAAGATTTTCAAAAACATTCCTCCACCTCAAACTACCTTTTACATGCAAAAAGTTGCGAAAATTTTGTTTTCTCAAAAATGGCTCAAGCGATTTTGATTAAAATCTGTTATATTTAAGATACATGAAAAGCAAAATTTATAATTTAGATTCTCTGGGAATAGCTTCTTAAGACCTCTAGAGAATATCCAAGCACCAGCAGTAGCGGATTTGTAGCTCCCAACATTTTTATACGCGGACGATTTAGTATTGTGCTCTACGACAGTAAACGGATTGCAACGAGGACTGGACAAACTTAAGAATTATTGCGATGAATGGCTACTTACAGTTAATGTGAATAAGACTAAGACAATGTCTTTCAAAAATGGTCCTGTTTATAGCAGGGAGGAGACTTGGACATATGCAGGACAGATACTGGACAATGTTAAATCTTTTGTATACTTGTTTTAAAATGAACGGAAAATGGAAAAAACACATTGACATCACGGAACACAAGGCAAGGGTGAAAGCGGCGGAAGCTCTCCGAATACGCTGCAGAATACCGAATATATCCATAACCTTAATGGAAACTGTATACGGAGCGACAGATCCACGATGTCATATGAAGGAGAAATATGGGGGTGGGAACAAACAGGGAATCTGAACCAAGTGAGGACCCAAATTTTTAAAGGAATTCCAGGGTATAGGGAGGGGTACGGCAAACTGCGGATAATAAGGGAATTCGGGGCACATAGCAAAATGATAGAGTGCAAAACAGAGCAGTTAAATATTGGATTAGAATCGTTCACGAAAACCAATCTCTAATTAGGACAGTCTGCTACCGTGAACAGTTGCGAATGGAAGGTAATTCGAAGTGGGCATCAAAATTAAGGAAAGGGTTGGAAACCATTGGGATGGAATACATTTGGGTGGCGGGGCAGGCAAACAGGCGGAGTATTTGGAGAAAAATTAAGAACCGCCTCTGTGATATGGACAGACAGCAAATAATTGAGCAATGCACAGAGATTTCATTAGAAGTACAGTTTGGGCTAAAATCGGAGTGGGGTATGGAGCAATACATCAAAACAGGTACCAAACTCATTATAGAGGGGCTCCCGTGGATTAGGCTAGGAGTATGGAGGAACTCCAAAATTTCTGACGAGAATGGTACGAGAATCTGTCCCATTTGCGAGGAGGAAGAGTCGTGGACTCACATCTTGGCAAGATGTAGGGGTACGGACGAATGCCGGGAAAAATATTTACCGCGATTCTTTACCACGCGAATGTAGGGCTAGAAGCATGTTGGACGCTACTGGTAGGCACGGAAAACATGTACGGGCTAGGTAAATTTATACTTAAGGTAAGACAGCTGAGATCTGAGGAGGGGGGGAGGAATAAGTTCAATTAAACAAAAGTGACTACAATGTTTTACATATATATTATGTCATACTTAGGTCACTGTTGTGTTATAGTTTTATATATTGTGTATATTTTGTGTATATATCATGTGTATATATTTCTTTTAAGAGTAATTATCAATTATAAGAGGGTGCATCTATGAAGATGTACTGTGCTCTAAATTTAAATTGCTATATTTGAATATCCTTTTATTTTTATTTTCGGGTTTGCTCTTTTAATTCTTTGTTGTTGTTGTTGTTTTAATATTGTTTTATGTGTATTACAAAAGCACGTACAGTCTGTGGACCCGTGCGATTGTTGAAATTCTATGTATGATATTGTTATGTCAATAAATACATTTATTCATTCATTATTGTGGATGCTTTTTATTGAAATTTGCACAACTGGTAAACCATAAAAGATAGACGAAAACTTACAGTTCAAAAAATGCAGATCTCGAAAATACACACAAATTATGTCATACTCGTATACATTTTTTTCGTGGAGTTGAGCGCATTTGAGATATTACTTAATCTTGATATTAGTTTTAAAATATTTTTCTTATTATTAATAATAATTTATTACAGATATGTAGAGAAGGTCACATAAATGGAGCACATTAGATTTTTTTGTTTATAATTGTGATACTTTTGTGTTAATGGTATATGTGGGGAAATTAAATATAAGCGCTAGTGATTAACGCAGGTCATTTTATCTCCTATTAAAATAATCTGTATCGAACTGGGAACTATGGTAGGAAACGCCGGGATAATCATTTAAACGTATCACAGGGAACAATTATCCATGCCATTACCTATAATTCACTGACGGGCTTAAATTAGCGTAATGCTTGCAATTATTTAAGGTTTATTGACTTGCCAATTCAAATTTGGTTTCTGACGGTTAATATCATTTCATTTCTCTAATACAGTGTTAGATTTCATTTTCGTAATTTTGAATTCGACAGATTATATGTGATTAATATAATTACAGCATTTTATTTAAATGTAGCATTTAGTTATTTTAATCATGTATATGATGTTTCATTGCACAATTATTTTAATTACTGTTTGAATTCATTAATAGAAATTGCGAACATAACCAACCTTGTATATTGCGTCAAAATAGTATTTAAATAACAACCATTAAGCCTCAGGGAAATATATAATTACACTTTTTATTTTCTTTGCTTACATAAACTAACTAAAGATAGTAGTGCATTCCATGGAGAAACTTTGTATCGAGATTTTTGTGGAATTTTTTAATACATGCTTATTATTTTCTTTTCACGAACTATGTACATAGCATAGAGAAGGCATTGTATTCCGACCAAAAATTCTATAACAAGATGTCAGCGGAACTTATCTTTGCAGATCATTTGATTAAGAAAACCATTTTTAGGCAAATATCATTGTGTGTGTATTAAATACTGAACTTGGTGTTTAAGTTTAATATCTGCCAAGGATGCGACACAAAGATTTCCTGGAAAATCCTCCTACCAAAACTACACTTTACAATGAAAATTTTCTAAAATTTTAATTTCCTCAAAAATTACTCTCATGATTTTTATTAAAATATTATATATTAAATATATTTTATAAGAAAAATAAAATGTATACACTACATTTTCTGAGAATAATATCTGAAGACCTCTTTATTTTAGAAGAATTGTTTTGAATTTTGCATAACAGGTAAGCCGTAAGAGATATACAAAAACTTACTTAACAAAACGTGTACAACTCGTTAAAGCATACAATTAAAATTAAATACTTTTTTTTTTCATGGTGTTGATCATTTTTGAGATATTCATTGTTATTAGTTTCAGTTTTAAAATACTTATACTTTTATAATATGGGAATTTTTCAACTCCCGTCCATACAATAAAGGTACGTCAATTACGTAACAACCAGCTTTTAAAATATTTGACTATCTATTTAGCCTAAGGTACTCCCTTATGTCCCTTCTACTTATAAGTAAGCAAGAAATAATAGAATTATGTTAACTTTTTATCAAATAGCATGAAGTAAATATAAGAGTAAGCAATTTAACAATAATTTATTGCAGATATGTAGAGAAAGTATATGAATGGAGCACATCAGATATTTTTCTTGAAAGTAGACATGAAAAAGTCACAGTCTATGCAATTTCTCTTTCTCGTCCACTGCTTTGCTTACAAATAGTCATATGAGTGTGACCTCGCAGAGAGTATCTGAGTGTTTCAGTTATCCCAGCTGGATACTGAACTTAAATACCGAATTTACATTTTAGAGCTGTTCTGTCCACACATGAACCTTTTCTAAATGTGCCATATTGGAATCGGAGAACTCTATGGTTAGAGTTTATTGCACGCTTTTATATCTTACGGCACCGCAGGTGATAACACTGACGGTGCTTGAAATGAAGCTGTAATATCGGTGGAATGCAATGGCGGGGTAACCCGGAGAAAACTCGCCTTTGTCCATCCCAAATCTAACATGCGGTCGCTTGGGATTGAACCCGGGCTGCCTAGGTGAGAAAGCGAGTGGTTTAACCACTCGGCCACGGCGCGGTCCAAATAACTCTAAAACATGTATTCCCGGTGAGATCTCAGTATTACATATTTGGGTGCAATACAATACCTTCTCTATACACTATGTACATAGTACGTGTAGAGAAAGTAAAAAACATAAAAAAGGTTCGTGTGTGTGTTTGTCAGTCTGTCACGATTGAATTAGAAAAACTCGCGTCACTTGCTGTAATGAAGTGCCCAGCGAGCATACCAGAATTTTACTTTCTGTACACGTACCATGTACATAAGTGTATAAAGAAGGTATTGTATTGCATCCAAACATTTTAAGGTATCAAGATTTCACCGAAAATATATGTCTGAGATCTCCTGAATCCAAAACAAGTCATTTTAGAGCAATGTAGTGTGAGCCTCATTATCAGTCTTATTGTCTGTCTGGCCTGTGTGTGTGTATGTGTCTGTGTGTGTCTGTGAGTGTGTCTGTGTGTCTGTCTGTGTGTGTATCTGTCTGTGTGTGGTTGTGTGTGTCTGTGTGTCTGTGTCTGTGTGTCTGTGTCTGTGTGTCTGTGTGTGTCTGTGCGTGTGTCTGTGTGTGTGTGTGTCTGTGTGTGTCTGTGTGTCTGTGTGTGTCTGTGCGTGTGTCTGTGTGTCTGTGTCTGTGTCTGTGTGTCTGTGTGTGTCTGTGTGTCTGTGTGTGTCTGTGCGTGTCTGTGTGTGTCTGTGTGTGTCTGTGTGTGCTGTGTGTGTGTCTGTGTGTGTCTGTCTGTGTGTGTGTCTGTGTCTGTGTGTGTGTCTGTGTGTGTGTCTGTGTGTGTGTCTGTGTCTGTGTGTGTGTCTCTAGGCAGCATAGCTCAAAAACGGAAAGTCTGTTAAATACCAAACTTGGTATTTAATTTCAGTTTCTTCCAAGGATGCGACACGAAGATTATCAAGAAAATCCTCACACCCCAACTACCCTTTAGATGAAACAATTTTCTAAAACTTTTGATATTCTCAAAAATGACTATAACGATTTTGATTAAAATGTCGTATATTAAAAATATTTACATCACTAATAAAATTTATATTTTGAATTTTTTGGGAATAGTCTCCGAAGAGATCTTTATTCTGGCATAAGTGGTAAACCAAAGCGATAGACAAAAACTTACTGAATAAAAAATGTAGAGCTTGTTAAAACACCCAATTTATGTTATACTATAGTTCTTTCGTGGAGTTGATCGTTTTGAGATATTCCATGTTATTTGTTTCAGATTTAAAATACTTAAAACTTCTCTCACTCGTAAAGTTTTAAACAACAAACCATGCATAGAAACGGATTACAACCAAAAAGCAACCAGCTTTTAAAGGATTTCATTATCGTTTTAGCCTAGCGTATTGCTTATTTCCCTTCTACTTAGAAGGAAGCAAGTAATTAAAAGAATAATTTTTGTCTCTATTATTATAAAGGGGATAGAAGAATGCGCTTTTTAACAATAATTCGTTACAGAGATGTAGAGAAAGTCTTATGAATGGAGCGATTCATATTTTTAATGGATAACATTTATAAGAATAGCTTTAGATGAGTTACGGACTTCTGAAGGATCTTGACCAGTACTTGTCTTCAGGTTTGAGGGATAACGATTTTCCTTGAAAAAACTTGAGCATCGCGGCCCGTCTGGGGTTGGACGGTAAATTAAAGAACGAGAAGTGTTTCTGTTTATCTTTCTTGCCTGCCATCTGGAGTACGTAAGGAAGACGGGAATAAATTCGTTTATCTTGCACAAGCCGGAAGATGAGAAAAAAACATTCGATGTTTGCCATTCACATGACATTCTCTTACTATTATGAAACAAATGATTACTTTCTCCAGCCCCGAAGTACAATATATAGAGAAGGTATTGTATTCCACCCAAAAATTCTATTTCAAGATTTCACCGGAAATACATATTTTGGAACCCCCAAATACAAAAATTCCGATGATTTTCTCTACATCTCTGCAACAAAGTATTGTTAAAAAGGCTTCCGCTTCTATTTACTTCATGTTAATTGAGAAAACTTAGCAGAAATAGTCTCATTAGTTGCTTCCTTGGAAGTAGAAGCGAAATAAGAGTGTACCATAGGTTAAAGTGATAGTCAAAAGCCGGTTGCTATGTGACTAAAGTTGCTTTGTTTATATGGAGAGGAGTTGACAAATTCCTGTATGAGAAAACTGTGCGTTTTTTATAGCTGATACCAATAACAAGGAATATCTAAAAAACGATCAAGTCCACGAAAAAAAAAAAAAAAAACGTTTATAATATAAATTGTGTGTTTTAACGTGCTCTACATTTTTGGTGTGGTAAGTTTTTGTTTATCTCTTACGGTTTAGCAGCAATGCAAAATTCCGTAAAATTCATCCAGAATAATGTAGTCTTTAGAGGCTATTCCTAGAAAATTCAAGATATATATTTTATTTGTAAGGTAAGTATCTTAAATATAAGGGTCTTTAATAAAAATTCTTAGAGCTATTTTTGAGAAAATCAAAATTTTCAAAAAAGTACCATGTAAAGGGTAGTTGGGGTGGGTGTTTTTCTTGAAAATCTTCCTGTTGCATCCTTTGAAGATACTAAACGTAAACACCAAGTTTGTTATTTAACGGTCTTTTCGTTTTTGAGCTATGCTGTCCACAGGCACACACACGGACCTGTTTCTAGAAATGCTTTTTTTGGATTCAGAAGTTCTCAAAACATGTATTTCCGGTGAAATCTTATAATGAAATTGTTGGGTGCAATACAATACCATCTCTATACACTATGGAGGTACATAGTACGTATAGAGAAAGCAAGAAGCTTTTGTAAGAACATTTTACAGTCGTTAATATATTACCGATGGTAGAGAAAGTAATGTGATCTCTGCAAAAAACAGCACTGTTACCATCACTAAGCGATAAAGCATCTAAAAATACAGTCATAACGGCTACCATTAGCACATAATTTGTTATCAGAAAGCCATGATAGCCCATTTTACGCCCGTAATGTCAGTTTTAAAGCACACAGCAGCATAATACATCTCATAATGTTTTAAATTACGTATTAAATGACCAGCATTTGTTACCCATAAATGAGAAAACAAGCGCATGCATTATAACCAGTTTATATTCCCTCCAGTTGTAAATAATTTTATATTCAAATTTAATGTTTATTTCTATTCATATTCTCTTGAAATGTCAATATTGTTTATCTATTAGCTATTGGATTAGAAAAACACGGTTATAAATGAGACCATAAATCTATTGCCTGAAGCAGTTTATAGTAATAACAATGTAACGATGAAAAATGCCTAGACCGTTGCTTGATTTAATAACTGCGGCATTAAAAGCATGCTATAGGGAACCCAGAGTCTGGAAATGAGAATAGAATTGCATATGAAATGCGACATCTATTTTACATATACGTAGATATCTCTATACTTCATATTTTACTTTCTCTACGTAATAAAGAAGGTATTGCACTCCACCCAAAAGTTGATACCGAGATTTCACCAGAAATGCATGTTTTAGGGTCTCCTGTATCAAAAGAAAAAAAATCTGATGTGTTCCATTCACATGACTTTCTCTACATTTCTGTAACAAACTAATGTTAAAAAGCTTAGGCTTCTATTTACTATATGCTAATTGAGAAAACATTAATAGAAATAGCCTTATCACTTGCTTCCGTTTTATTAAGAAGCAAGGGAATACTATAGGCTAAAGTGATAGTCAATTGCTATGTGAATGCATTTCATTTGTTTGTATGGACAGGAGTTGACATTCCTGTATGAGAAAAATAAGTTTTTCAAAGCTGAAACTAAAACTAAGGAATATCTTAAAAACGATCAACTCCATGAAAAAAGGTAAATAACATAAATTGTGTGTTTTAAAGTGCTCTACATTTGTTGTGTGGTACGTTTTTGTCCATCTCTTACGGATTAGCAGTTATTCAAAATACCCCAGAATTTACCTAGAATAAAGTAGTCTTCAGAGGCTATTCCCAGAAAATTCAAAATATACCTTTTATTTGTCAGGTAAATATATCTTTAGTATACGCTATTTTAATCAAAATCGTTAGAGCCATTTTTTAGAAAATCAAAATTTTCGAAAAGGTTCCATGTAAAGGGTAGTTTGGGGTGGGGGTATTTTTCTCAAAATCTTCGTGTCACATCCCTGAAAGATACTAAACTTAAATACCAAGTTTGGTATTTTACCGACTTTTCGTTTTTGAGTTATCATGTTCACAGGCACACAGACACACTGACACATGGTTACTCACACACACACACACACACACACACACACTCAAGGACCTTTTTCTGAAAATACACTTTTTGGATACGGGGGACCCTAAAACTTTTATTTCCGGTGAAATCTCGGTATCGAATTTTTGCGTGGAGTGCAACACCTTCTCTATACACTATGTGCATATTACGTGTAGAGAAAGTAAAAAAAATATTCTTGGAATAAAGTCCGTGTGTTTGAACATAACTAAAACACGGAAAGTTGGTAAAATAACAAACTTGGCATTATTCACTAGTGTCCAAAAGTTAAGCATAATGCAATAGGTTGTTACCAATGCATCACACATGATCTGGAATGCATTAGAGTGAGAAATAGCAGACAATTTTGACCTAAGGACACCTTTTCACGCAAGCACAAAATCTGACGATCATTTCCACAATGACAATGATGATGCTGAGCGGTGAATATGGGGTGTGGTGATCCTTCAGGGCTACACAAGTCTCGCAGCACTGTGGCATGGTCTCTGTAAGGTGGTTAAAGATCTCTGCAGGCAGCAGTTCCCATCCTCACGGAGAGCGCGTCGGAGGTCTGGAAATGTCCTTGGCGGGGTCTTCCTAATGCAGCCCAGACCCACTGTATTGGGTTCATATCCGGGAACATCACTGGCCAGTCCATGCGCTGGATAACTTCCCTTTCAAGATCGTGTCCCCCAGGTGGGCACTATGCGGAAGTGCATTGTCGTCCTATAAGAATAAATATGGAACAACTGCACCTCTGAAAAGTCGCACAGATGGTTCCAGTACCTCGTCTAGGTACCTCAGGGTATTCACAGTACTACCGTCGAAGATGTAAAGATCTGTACGTCTATTGAACCTTATACCTGCTCACACGAGTATGCCACCACCACCAAATGGGCGTGTTTCCATGATGTTGGTGGGATGAAACCGGGTTCCACGTTCTCTCCAGATTATTGTGGGATGAAAATCATTGTTTAAGCTGAATCTGGACTCACCTGTAAATAGCACGCTCCTCCATTCATTCAGATCTTATGTTGACGTTGCTGACTCCATTGTAAACGGGAACGCATGTGTATTAGAGTGAGCGGGGCACGTCTGGCTAGAGGCCGACTGCTCTGAGCCTCTGGTATTCAGTTTGCGTTGAAACTCTAACTGCTGAGGCGGCTGCAAGCTCGGAAGACAGTTGTCTCCAGACATCCTCCGATGTCGTCGTGCATTATGATCAAATATCGGTCCTTTTGCGACGTTGTGACCTGTGGACGACCATGTACACGCATCTTGGAACCATCACCAAAGCCTGGAAATGACACTTTGTGGTTCATTCATGGCCCGAGAGATTGTGGTTTCCGGCTGGCCTGCCTCTAGACGTCCGATGATTCTATCCTTCAAAACAGAGTCCAGTTGACGTCTTTGTGGCACATTGGTGCTGCCTTATAAACACTTTGCGAAGAAACTACTCTCTGTTCACAATGGGAGACCAATAACGAATGAGCTACGCCCTGGGTCTGATGCCCTAGTATTGGTTTGCTGCTCTGGTTTTGTTGACCTTAGACGCATGAACCCCCTTACCTATCAGAAACCACCAGTAAGGGGAAGCACACACTGCTCGCTCAGTTCTCTGTTTTCCGAATTATGCTTAACTTTTGGATACTGGTGTAGTTGAGTATCTTCCAAGGATGCGAATAGAAGATTTTAAGAAAATTACGCTACACCCAATTACCCTTTCATACATTACATTTAGAACATTTTGATGTTCTCAAAAGGACATTTAACGATTTTGATTAAAATAAAATTTGATTTAATTAAAATTATTAAAATAAAAACCTCTGTAAACCTCTTCATTCTGAATGACTTTTGCATAACAATAAACCGTAAGAGATAGAGAAAAGCTTACTACACAAAAAACTTAGACCTCGTTAAAATACACAACTTATGTCATATAATCTCTTTTCGAGGAGTTGACCGTTTCCGAGATATTTCTTCTTATTGGTTTCACTTTTAAAATACTTATTTTCTTATACGGGAATTTGTCAATTCCTGGCCAAACAAAGAAACAAATTTTAATTATAAATCTATCAGCTTTTAAAGATTTGACTATTGCTTTAACTTAGTGTATTCCCTTATTTCTCTCCTACTTACAAGAAAACATGTGTACTAATGTTTATCTCGATTAAAATGAAGTAACAAAATAATTTTTATCAATAAATTGTTACAGAAATGTAGAGAAAGTGATGTTAATAGAGTATCATATTTTTTTAATCAGAGACCGCAAAACATGCATATTTTCTGTATCAAAAATGTTAATGCAATCCAAATGAGCTATATACTAGTATTAAGATTTTAAGGTTACATCAGGACCGGATCAAACTTGGCTAAATATGCTTAATAACCTGGCAGAACAGAATGAGGTTCAACTCATCTGGGTGCCGGACAACAAGGGCATAGAAGGCAATGAAAAAGCTGACAAACTGCAACATAAGGAGCAGCTTCACAATGTATTGGATCAGAGCCGGCTGTATGAATATCTCGGTGTTTAATTAGAGAGGCTACTAAGAACTGATCCAAAAGAGAACATCACAAGACCTGGCCTAAAAGCCCAGGAAATATACATGGGAAACTATTTATCAAAGGACTATATAAGGATAGAGCTGAGAGCTTGCTAAAGTGTAGCAGACTTCAGCTAAGAACAATTACTGCTTTCCTCACAGAGCATGCGGCTATGAATAAGCATATCAACACAAATGGGGTGCTTCAGGGCAACTTAGACTGCAGATTTTGTAGGAAGGAGACTGAAACAGCCAAGCACATTTAATGCTCCTGAGAAGCTTTGACTCCGAAGAGATACAAAACTTTTGGGGAAATGTTCAGAGAACCAGAAGAAGTATCATCCATACATACTCCTTTTTAAGGGATGCAGGTGTAATGGGTTGGCTTTAAATGATACAGGTAGCACAATAAGCCTCAGGTTGAAGTGCCTCCGGAGAAATGACGGGAATGTGCATCGTAAATGAGGAAGAATGAGAAGAATGCAAAACCCTTTTGCTTCCAGAAAGGTGAATACTGTGAAATAATTAAAATATTTAATGTTTTTCCCCAAAAAGTTAGCAACTAAAATATTTTAAAGCTTCTCTTAAACAGTGCTTATCTGCAAGTCATTATATTCTGTAGACGAATACTTAAGTCAATAACCAGCCTAATTCTTTTCTTGTAATGTCAGCATTAGATGAAGTAACCCAAGCTATTAAAGCCAAGTGAAGATATTTATTAATGACTTTTTCTGGGGACGACAGCCTGCTAAGTGTTGGATTGGCCTCCGGTATTTATAAATTCCCGTGCGATTGTGGAAAAATTTACATCGGTCAGAAGGGGAGGGCTATGGAAGAGCGCATCAAAGAGCACAACATTGCATCAGGTTGAGCTACAGAGAAAAATCTGCGGTGGCACAACATACTTACGATACTAGCCATAAGGTCAATTTTTCATCCACCAAAATAATAGAAAAATCTACCGGAAATTAAGTCAGACAGATAAAAGAAGCAGTATACATAAAAGTAAACAAAAATAATTTTAACAAAGGTGAAGGTTCAGTAAATAAGCAAAACATGACAATCTATAATTCATAACCAGTTTCCCCACCCTCCTCATCCCTCATTGGCCAGTGTCGACCAATGACAGCGCGCCTTCAGCCTTCCCCTCCAGGTATAAATATCACCGCCAGAGTAACTTCTCTCCAAATCCACAATGCCAGTTCCCTCTTAAATTGCGCCTTACTAATCTACGCCTGCGAGATCTGGGGCATGGCGCAAGACTCCAATCAGGAGTTGCTTCAACGGGTCATCTATTCTGTGCCCTCTAGAATTTCCTACGAGACTCCTGCACGAAGCCTCTCGTCTGCCATACCATTTCATCGGAGCGCCCTCGTTAGGACTCTTGGGGATTATAATCCCAGAAACCGCCACTTCAGGCGATACTGGCTTTCCCGCATGGCTTGCGGGCATCCCCGGTAACGAAGGAGCACCTCCAACAGCTGCTATGGCTCAGCTCCTTATAATCCTTCAAGCTTGCTTGAATTTCAAAATTTCAGCCCCCAAATAAATGTTTTGTAAATTAACTACACCAGTGGTGCACAAGGGCCATTGCAACATGACTGGCAACCATTGAGGAGCACACTTGCTATCTCGTTTCACTCCCCAGCCTCATTTTCACCCGCCATCCTGCAAACCTCACATTCCCGCCAGTACATGGTTAAATTCTTGCAAGAATGGGAACACGTCTAACACACCATCGGGTTGCCCTCAGCCTGCCATCTGCTCGTGCGTATACTTCTCTCCAGTTCCCTGATGATGGCGACAGAGTACGTCGTTGCAAACTTGGAAATTAGTCCAACACTTACCTGACTTGACGTCCCGAGAAGAAAGTTAATAACCAGCGCCTGGAAAGTTTCAAATCCTTGAGATTGAGACCGTTAGTTGGTTTTTCTATAGTAACTATTGCAATTTGTATTAATTGCTTAGCAGTTTACATTTAAAGAGTGCCAATACTTGCTTATTCCATGTAACAAGAGTGTAAAAATCAGCTTTTAGTAAGATCAGTTAAGAGTTGTTTACGCCAAACTTGGAAAGTGGAGAGAGAGGTTTCATTGTTAGCAAATGCTCTTTTGTCCAGGCACATACGAGCTAAACGTGACGGTTACGTCCCTTTTAGTTTGGAAAAGAGTATTTTTCCACTGTGTAACACTTGTCACGTGGGGGTTATGTTGCATCCTGGGAAGAAAATTATGTATTTTGGGTAATATCGACTCCCGTTTCGCGGCCTTTCTGCCCAATCAGAAAGGAGCCGCCATGACAGCAATTTTGCTATATTAGGAGAAGATTGCCACACATCAGGGCTGTCTCATAGTTACATTGCTGCTCTCATGTAGTTATTCGGCTTACAAGTTAAACAACGCAACTCTCACAGATACTTAGTTATCGGCGCCCTCAGCAGTGGATAGATAAAGTCAGTGACGCGTATCCAGACTTAATTATATAAAGCTAACTTAAAGAGAACAGAGTTATAAGTAAAATACGTGTGAATTGTCTATAAAGAAAGCTCCTAGTAAATAATTTACTTAGAAGGCTGTAAAGCAAAGTGCTTATCTCTAGTTTTCTAGTGACAATAAATTGAAGAAAAGTAACGTGTGTCTAAGCAATTTCATAAGATCACTCCCTGAGCTACCCTCATTGTTTCCACCCCGAGTGAGTCAAACTAGCATGCAGGCTGAGTCTAGCTGAAGGCACCCCATCGGTAGCAGGTCTGCAACACAAAGATACGCAGATCTACTCATCTGGTAGCGGAGTGACTCTTTAAGCACCGCCTGGCCGCGCCGTGGCCGAGTGGTTAGACCAATTGCCTCTCACCTAGAAGGCCGGGGTTCGATCTCAAGCGACCGCATGTGAGATTTGTGGTGGACAAAGCGGCGCTGGGGCGGGTTTTTTTCGGGTATTCCGGTTTCCCCCGCCATCGCATTCCACCGATGCTCCATCATCATTCATGTATCACCAGTGTCACCGCTTGCGGGCGTTAAACACTACCAAAAAAAAAAATTAAGCACCGCCAACGTCATAGTACATCTGAGCACGGGGTCAACATTATAACGCTACAAGATCTACATTATTTGTGTAGTATGTTTTTATCTATTGCTTACGGTTTAGCAGTTATGCAAAAGTATCCAGAAAGGAAGAGGACCTCATAGGCTATTCCCAGAAAATTCAAAAAATAAATTGTATTTGTCCATGTTCCATGTAAAGGGTAATTTGGGGTGAGGGGTTTTCTTGAAAATCTTCGTGTCGCATGGTTGGAAGATACAAGTCCTTGAAGATATTTATATTTAATGTCCATACTCAATATTTTAGAACGTATATCTTAGTATCAAATTTGGACACTTTATATACAAGCAAAAGTTAAACTTAAAGTCTCTCTAAATATGTCAAAGTACTCATATTTTAGTCCAAAAATTACGGGAATCTGTATAGTAAGTGAAGGAGAAGAAGTACTAAGATTTTGTCAGAGTGATTAGAGAAAGAAAAGTGAATGTAAACACGGTTTCGATCTAATATATGGCACGATAACGGAGCACAACAGAAGATATCGCAATTTCAGGTTTTAACAGTTACACTTTTCAAAGCTGTCACATATAAACTGAACTGCTACGTGATATCATGTACAGTTCATTCCAAGAGCGTTTTCACTCCCTTCTCCCTCTAACCCACCCCCGCGCACCTTCGATTCCAATATGCCCCTTATGCAATATTCTATGAATTCGGATCGAATGAATGCGCTGGCCATTCTTCAGCGATGATGAAATTCATGAGATTTTCTATACCCTATCCGTGTTGCGCTTCACTTGAGTCGTGTAGAACGAGACCACAAGTCCTGTAGAAAACGTTCTAAATCGTGCTGCACTGCGATATCAGTTTCAGAGTGTCGTAGGCGAAACATTTGGTCTCAAAAACCACCCATTTCTAGTCGTATCTAATCAGTAACAGATTCCCACATAGATATGAAAGGAAGAAGAAAAGATCTTCACACCTCCACAAACATATTATCGAGAAAAAATTAACAGAAAGAGTCTTATTGTTTGCTTCCTTGTGAGTAGAAGGGAAATATGGCAGTACCATACTTTAAATCGATAATCAAGGACTTAAAACGAAAAGGCCGTGAAATACCTAACCTGGTATTGAGGTTTAGTATTTTCCAAGAAAATCTCCCTACCACAAACTAGCCTTTATATGGAAAAAAATTCAAAATATTTTATTTTCTCAAAAATGCCTCTAACGATTTTAATTAGATCCCGTATATTAGATATTTACATCCCATATAAAATGTGTATTTTGAACTTTTTGGGAATAGCCTCTAAAGATCTCTTTATTTTGGATGTATTTTGCCCGATGTTGTTTAACTACTACACACTAAGAGATATACAAAAACTTACTACACAAAAATATAGACTTCGTCAAAATTCACAACATGTCCCTTACGTTTTTGTTGTGGAGGTAGCCGTTTCCGAGATAGTCCTTGTTACCGTACTTATACTTTTCTCAAACAAGAAGTGTTCGTTATTCTTTTGTTCTAATCCTGGCCAAACAAAGAAGCGATTTGCAATGACAATGGCATAACTACAGCTTTTAAAACATTTGACTCCCACTTAGGCTTAGTGCATTTGCTGGATCCCTTATAGCTATATGAAACTAAGTAATAAGAATATTCTGCTAATGTTTATCTCGATTAGTATGGTATAGAAAGAAAATTAATCTTTTGTAAGAAGTTTGTAGAGCAGCTAGAAAAAGTCATGTGAGCGTGTAACATATCGGATTTTTACTTTCTCTATACTCACTATGTACATAGTGTATAGAGTGTATTGCACTCCAACAAACAATTCGATACCGAGATTTCACCGGAAATATATGTTTTAGGGTCCCCTGTATCCAAAAGGTGCCTGTGAACACGATAACTCAAAAACGAAAAGTCGGTAAAATACCAAACTTGGTATTTAAGTTTAGTATCTTCCAGGGATGCGACACGAAGATTTTGAGAAAAATTCCCCCACCCCAAACTTCCCTTTACATGGAACTTTGTTTGAAAATTTTGATTTTCTAAAAAATGGCTGTAACGAGTTTGATTGAAATGTCGTATATTAAAGATGTTTACCTAACAAATAAAATGTATATTTTGAATTTTCTGGGAATAGCCTCTGAAGACTACTTTATTCTGGATGAATTTTTCATAACTACTAAACCGTAAGAGATTGACAAAAACTTAACCCACAAAAAAATGTAGAGCACGTTAAAACACACAATTTATGTAATATACATTTTTTTCGTGGAGTTGATCGATTTTGAGATATTCCTTTTTCTTGGTTTCTGCTTTGAAAAACTTTTTCTCATACAGGAATTTGTCAACTCCTGTCCATACAAACAAAGGAACATCAGTCACATAGCAACCAGCTTTTGGCTTTCACTTTAACCTATGGTACTCCCTTATTTCGCTTCTACTTACAAGGAAGCAAGAAATAAGACTATTTCTGCTAATTTTTCTCGATTAGCATGAAATAAATAAAAGGTAAGCTTATTAACAATAACTTTTACAGAGATATAGAGAAAGTCATGTGAATGGAACACGTCAGATTTTTTTAATTACCCATGTAGGTTAGAATTTTGATACATGGCAGACATATCAGTATTACTATATATAAATTAGTGATATATGTGTCTGTTTGATATCTTTACATACTGTGCATTTCGCAAATTTCACAGATGCTGCACTAAAGGCAGAAAAGACCACAAAATATAGTAAGAGGTGCAGCGAATGTTGATGCCATTATTTATCCTCCTATTCTGTTCTATGGGTATCACAAAAGCACAGCACAATAGAATAAAAGTCCAAAGAAATCTACAATGCTTTCCTCGGAGTCTGCTGCGCTCCAGAGAATGGCAAATTGCAGGAATCAGAATAACCAACTGCTGCATACGTTTCTGAACAGGTCAGTCGAGTAAGGAAAGCGAATCGATTGCAAAAGGGGCCAGCTGAAAGGGGGAGTTTGTTGATGGGATTGCTGGCAGGGCATCGTGGAATTTTCTCAAACAAAATGTAAGAGCGTGGCCCCACCATACATACGCTCACTGGCATTTATCAGCATCGGTTGCTAGGCAACAAAGAAAAGGTGTGCAGAGCATCGTATTCTAAGACCTCGTTCCACCATAACTGATACGCGGGGTGTTCAATAAGTCCTTTGAGAAAGATAGGAAAACAAATTATTTTTGATAGATTTATCTTTATTTATCAACACAATCTCCTTATAGCTCGATACACTTTTCCCAGAATTTCTACAACTCTTTTAAGCCTTCCAAAGAGTAGAATTTAGAAGGTCCTCAAAACATGCATTTTTGGTAGATAACCTCTTCGTTAGACATAAATTGCTTATCGTTGGGCCACTTTCAACAGTTTGGAAATAAAAAAAATCTGATGTGTTACATTCACATGACTTTCTCTAGCTACTCTACAAACAAACTTCTTACAAAAAACAAGTCTTCTTTCAACACCATGCTAATCGAGATAAACATTAGCAGAATGTTCTTATTACATAGTTCCTTATAAGTAGAAGGGAACTAAAGGAATACACTAGGTTAAGATGATAGTCAAATGTTTTAAAAACTGTTGTTATGTGATTGCCATTGCAAATCGCTTCTTTCCTTGGCCAGGAGGAGTAGAACAAAAGAAACACGGACACTTCCGCCTGAGAAAAGTATAAGTACTTCAGAATTGAAACAAATAACAACGAATACCCCGAAAACGGAAAGCTCCACGAAAAAAATGTATATGACATAACTTGTGTGTTTTAACAATATCTACATTTTCTGTGGAGTAAGTTTTTGTCTATCTCTTACGGTTTATTAATTATGCCAAATTAAGTAAAATTCATCCATAATAAACAGGCCTTTAAAAGGTATTCCCTGAAAATTTAAGATATACATTTTATTTGTGATAGAAATGGCTTTTAACATGTGGTATTTTAATCAAAATCGTTAGAGCTATTTTTAAGAAAATTTAAATTTTTGTAAAAAGTTCCATGTAAAGGGCAGTTAGGGGTGCGGGGATTTTCTTGAACATCTTCGCGTCGTATTCTTGGAAGATACTAAACCGAAATAACAAGTTTGGTTTTTAACGGACTCTTCGCTTTTAGGCTATGCTGCCCACACACATACAAACAGACAGACAGATAGACACACACACGGGCATGTTTTTAAAAATGCTTTTTTTTTGGATTCAGCAGGTCTAAAAACATGTATTTCTGGTGAAATCTCGGTATCGAATTTTTGGGTGCAATACAATATCGTCTGAATGTACATAGTACGTATAGAGAAAGTAAAAAGTCAATGAGGACCAAATCTGCTGAATACGATAGATTTTGTAGTAATCCGAACCTTAATTCTACAAAATTCGCCAGTGAAACTACGCAGATGTAAACCCTTGCATTGTCTTGGTGGAAGAGAATTTTTTCTTGGTCAAATGCGGGCGTTTTTTCTTGATTTATCCTTTCAACTGGTGCAATAATGATGCATACAATTCTCTATCTATCGTTCTTCCTTTCTGCATGTAATGTAGATGATTCCGTGTGTATCCCAAAACAACCGAGGCCGTCAGCTTGTCTTCAGATTTCACCATTTTTGCCTTCTTCGGAACCGGTTCACATTTAATAATCCACTGTTTTGACTGTATCATTGTCTCTGAAGTATAGTAGTGTATCCATTTTTCATCCACAGTTATGTATCGATGCAGAAACTCGTTAGGATTGAGACGTAAAAGTGCCAAACCAGCTTCCGAATCGATCACACGATTGTGTTTATCTTCCATTGAGAGCAACGTGACACCCATCTTTCCGAGGTCTTTGTCAGACCTGCAAAATTGAGAACTCTGTACTTTGTGATATGCCTGTGGCCTCTACTGTTTCCAAACTTTGCTTCGTCGGTCACTCAAAACCATATCCTGGATTTTGTCAATCATTTCGGAGGAAGTCACTTCTACTGGACATCCGGATGTTTATTATTTGTGAATGTACGGTCACATTTAAAATCTTTTAACTAATTGTAAATTGTTGCATATGCAGGAGCAGATGTGCCAAGAACTTCATCCAACTCAATTTTTATCTCTTCCGGTGTTGAGTCTTTTAAATAGAAGTGTTTAATAACCGCATGGAACTCTTTTTTTTTTTTTTTCCATCTTTCTAAAGAAGCACAAGATTGTTGATTCAATCGCCTATTATAACGAATCCACGTAATGGATATAGCTGAAGCTTTAATTGCCATTTATAATAGACGAGGTTGCTTAATAGAAACTTTTTCGATGCTATGAGTGTAGTTTCTTGGATTTTCGAAGGGCTTATTGAGTGCCCCTGGTACTAAGAGTTTTAGTTTTAACCTATTGCTGTTTGCTCGCTAATTTAATTAACAAGTTTGAAGATAATTATTAGTTTCACATTTCTTGAAGCAAAATATCTGAATTCCATTTCACCTAAAAATCTAATATGTTCCGTTCTCATGATTTTCTCTACCTATCCTACCAAACTATTCTTATAAAAGTGTATAAATATATCTAAATCATGCTAATCGGGATAGATATTAGCAGAAATTTGCTTATTACTAGCATCCTTGTAAACAAGGGAATACACTATGCTAACGCGATACTCAAACCTTTTAAAAGCTGTCGTGTGTGAAACAATTGAATCCGGTGCTCTTTGCATGATTAGGAGTAAAACAAAAGATGTGTGAGAAAAGTTTAAGCGGTTTAAAATTGAAGCCAATATTAAAGAATATCTTTGAAATGGTTAATTCTACAAAAAATGTATCATATAAGTTGTGTGTTTTAAGGATATCTATATTTTTGTGTAAAGAAAATGTTTCTGTAAGGCGGCGTCGTGGCAGAGTGGTTAGATTGCTCGCCTCCCACTTGGGCGGCTTGAATTCAATCGTAAGCACTCGCATGTGGGATTCGTGTGGACGAAATAGTGGCTACGCGGGTTTTCTTCAGATCATCCGGTTTTCCCCGCCATTTGCTGCATCGTCACCTTTGCTATCATTCATTTCGCTTTCATTTAATATCAATCAATTCCTCACACGGGCCGACTACTCTTTCCAGGTTCTTCATTTGGTGGTTACGTGCCGTTGGCTCCCCGACAGGCTTTTGAGCCCTAAGCGCCAGCTCCAACATACGGGTAGGGTAAGCGCACTACGTGACGTAAAGTTTTTGTCCATCTCTTACAGTTTACCAGCTACACAAACTCGTCGAGAATAAATACATCTTCAGAGGCTATTCCCAGAAAATCCAAGATATGACATGAAAATATTTAATATGATATTTTAATCAAAATAGTTAAGACACCTTTGCGAAAATCAAGATTTTCGAAAAAAGGGGTGGGGGATTTTCTCGTAAATCTTTGTGTCGTAGCCGTGGAAGATACAGACTTAAATACCAAGGAATTTTAGGTTTTGGACTATGCTGCCCACACACACACACACACACACAGACGCACATTTTTCTAAACTGCTTTTTAGGGATTCAGCGGGTCCCAAAACATTTATTAGCGGTGAAATTACAGCATAATTTTTTTTTTATAGAATGAAAAGCGTATTTACTATGTATATTGAGTGGCCAAAAGTTGCGGGAAGTGTTGTCCCATTAGAAAATCTGCCAAGTGTTACGGGATATGGCACGAGAGTAGAGTCGATATCTGAGCACTTTGTTACAGACACATTTGTAGTGAAAACGTCGTGATTTAACCCAATTGGAGCTGAGATGATATTCGGTACACAACGCATGGGTCATAGCATATCTAAAGTTGCACCAGAATCCAGGTTTCCGAGGTCAACAGTGTCTAAAGTCGAAGACATTCATAGTGATCCCTGACAGCCAGCTCAGCTGATAAGAGGTGTGTCTGCCAATAGATTCGTGCTACGTAAGCAATGATGTCATCCTTGTTGAAAGATGTAGCAAACATTCCTCAAAGCAGTTTCACTTGACGCGAGTATCCGTTTGTACTGAGCTATTTTGCTTTGCTACAGACTTTGTGCTAGTGTGTTTATTTAGTTTGAAAACGGCGTATTGTTCTGGTGCAACTTCAGATATGCTGTGATCCATGCGTCGTGCACCAAATATCATCTCACCTGAAAGTGGGTTAAATCACGACGTGTTGTATATTCACCACACACGTGTCCTTAACAGACTGCTCAGATATCGAGTCTACACTCGCGCTATACCCCAAACACTTGGGAGTCATACATGACACATTTTCTAATGGAAAAGGACGAAGTGGCAACCGTGTGACGGAGCGGAAACGAGGTAAGATAAATGTCACGGATCACTATGAATCTCTCCGAATTGAGTGTGGATCTCTCAATTTCGCAGAGATAGTGTAAACCACAGCTAGGCAAGGCTACAGGGGATAAACGAACGGACTTCACCTCGCCTCAGCATAACCATATGGGCGCTGGAAGGGCTACTGTTAGTCATATCATGTTGAATGTTGGGTGTCAGGGATTCATTTCCACCAGGGTTGTAAGGGGACACAGCGACGACCAACTCGTGCTCCTTTGCTGACTCCTCGATACACAGCTCAACGACGTGACAATGGACCATGGCACAGTGGCGGCATGTGATATTGTCAGATGAATCCCGGTTCAAGTTGTATCGAGCTGTAGAGCGCGTGAGAATGTGGCGTATACCCCATGAAGCTATGGATTCTGCTAGTCAACAAGGTGTATCCAGACAGAAGGTAGCTCAGTTATGATCTGGGCTGCATTCTTGTGCTCGCAATTGGACCCATTTTCCGGCTGTAGGTATCCAGACAGAAGGTGGCTCAGTTATGATTTGGGCTGTATTCTTATGATCGCAATTAGGACCCATTGTCCGGCTGTAGGAATCCAGACAGAAGCTCGCTCAGTTATAATCTGGGCTGTATTCTTATGATGGCAATTAGGACCCATTGTCCGGCTGTAGGTATCAGAGACAGAAGGTGGCGCAACTATGATCTGGGCTGTATTCTTGTGATCGTAATTAGGACCCATTGTCCGGCTGTAGGAATCCAGTCAGAAGCTCGCTCAGTTATAATCTGGGCTGTATTCTTATGATGGCAATTAGGACCCATTGTCCGGCTGTAGGTATCCAGACAGAAGGTGGCTCAGGTATGATCTGGGCTGCATTCTTGTGATCGCAATTGGAACCCATTGTGCGGCTGCAGGTATCCAGACAGAAGGTGGCTCAATTATGATCTAGGCTGTATATTGTGATCGCAATTAGGACCCATTGTCCGGCTGTAGGTATCCAGACAGAAGGTGGCTCAGTTAGGATCTGGGCTATATTCTTATAATCGCAATTAGGACCCATTATCCGGCTATAGGTATCAGATGCAGGTGCTTGTTATGTGGATATTCTTTTATCCCTTTCTGGTGATAGTGTGCCTTGATGGAGATGTCATGTTTCAACAGGACAATGTGACATGTCACGGCTCCTTGTGACACGTAGGTGATTTGATGAGCATTCCAGTGAGTTTACTACCATGGTTTGGTCTGTAGATTATCCGAGCTGAATCCAATCAACCATTACTGAAATGCTGTCAATACTGGTGTACGCTCAATGAACCCAGCACCAAACATCACATCAATTTCAACCTCAAACACTTACAGTAAATCATCTATGTGGAAAATCATCATTCGATCAAATTATAGTTTATTACTATTTGTATGCTTCATATTTGAAGCCTGATAATTATCTGGGTTTGTGACATTTCAAGTATTTTCACCTTCTCTAGCCCGTATGTACATATACGTAGTGGATAGAAAAGGTATTGTATTTCACACAAAAATTCTATATAAAAATTTCACCGGAAATACACGTTTTGAGATCCCATTATGTGAGTGTCAGTGTATCTAGGCGTCAGTGGGCAGCATAGCTCAAAAACGAAAATTCGTTAAATACCATATCCGTTAAATCCGGTTCTCTTTTCATTCCTAAAAGCAAAACAAATGACATGAAACGAATGTTGACTTCCAGCTTGAGGAAATTTAAGTAGTTTAAAATAGATACCAATAACAAAGAATATCTCGGAAGTGGTTAATTCTACACACATATATTGTGTGTCTTATTCAGATGTACAATTTTGGTGTAGTAAGTTTTTAGCTATCTCTTACGGCTTACGACTTATACAGAATTCATCAGCAATGAAGAGGTCTACAGAGACTATTCCCAGAGAAATGAAGATATACATTTCTTTGGTCATAAAAATATCTTAAGCATACGGTATTTTAAACAAAAGAGTTAGAGCAATTTTTTCAACAAATCAAAATTATTGAAAAATGTTCCATGAACGTTGGGGTGGGGAGATTTTCCTAAAATTCTTCGTGTCACATCCTTGGCAGATGCTGAATTTAAATACCAAGCTCGGTATTTAACTGACTTTATTTTTTGAGCTATGTTGCCTATAAACAACCACACGAACATTTGTCTGAAAAATTATTATTGGTTTAGTGGGTTACAAAGCATATATTTCCAGTGAAATCTCGAGATCGAGCTTTTGGGTGGAATAAAGTACGCGTAGAGAAATTAAAATTGTCAGACTGTATCGACATCATTCATATTGAAACATAGTTACAGCTATTAGAAACTATTTGTGCAATGTAACTGTGAACCTGATAACCATGAAAATAAATACCTTAATAGTTAATTTATTTACTTATTTATCCTGGTTGGAGTTAAGGTCATATGGCCTTTTCTTCCACTCAACCAGGCAATACATTCAATTCAATACAGCAATGATACAATGAATAAAGGACAAAAATACAATTCTATACAACTTAATAAAAACGGATACAAAAAGGTGCAACAAATATACTGAAAAGAAAAGAAGTAAACTGTAAATAGAATTATTTTTAGTGAAATATTCATGTAGGTTGAAACGCATATTAGCCACATTTACAACTGAAATGCATATTACCTGTCAGCACATAAAATATTAGCAATAACAAATTAAATTAATAATATATATATATCATATTAATAAAGCAGCAGACTAGGTATGATTACAAAGGTATGTCCTAATTTTCTGCTTGAACAGTATAACGTTCCGGCAGTCCCTTACGTCTTCAGGGAGGGAATTCCAAAGACGAGCTAAATCTATTGTAAATGATGATGAATATAAGGTTGTATGATGAGCAGGTATAGCAAGAAGGAAAGAGGGTCGTGAGCGAATTTCTCGATTATGACAGTCAGAAAGATATTGGAAGCGAACATTTATATAGTTTGGAATGCGAGAATGAAGGAGTTGATAGAGAAACGATAAAGAATGCAATTTTCTACTATCCCTAAGCTGGGGACATTTAAATTAATGGTTAATACACTGTATCTACGATGGTTATAGCTAGAGAGGTCAGACAGGGTAACATTTGAAGGATTGCAAGTTAACTGTGCTACGAGAATTGTTTTCAAACGGCAGTACAATTCAGCTTCTTACAAATGTGGTTACAGTTTTGTTGCTGCACAGGTCTGGTTTGGGCAGCATTATGATGTTTGTACATGGTTCCTTGTACTAATGACACCCAAACATGCCTTGAACATTTTGAAGAACCGAGCTCTGCTCTAAAGAAAAAGTCTCGAGGGAAAACAACAAGTGTGCGAACACTGGAGAATATCGTTGTGTAAGGACCACATTCGAGCGTTGTTGTAAGCGTTCAGCGCCACGCCTCTCTTATGTCTACTGTTTGCAGAACTCCGAATAAGGATCTCAAGTTCCAACCGTACAAAATCCATATGATTCAAGATCACAAACAGATCTTGTCTGAAAATACCACCGAATTTGATTTGACAGAGATATGAGAAGTGTGTGTGGAGAAGTAAAAACCATCCAAGGAACGGATTTTCAAAAACCTGATCAGAATGTATATAAACTACTTCTATCTTGTTTGATTTATATTTTACTGTCTGTATCACGTATAATTACTTAGAATGTAGAAAAGGTATTGCATTTCTCCTAAAATTTGAATACGATATTTTAGTGGAAGCACGTGTTGAGGACCCATGAGTCAAAAAAGACATTTCTAGAAAATGTTCCCTGTGAATATGTGTCTGTGAACCCACCAAGGTGGCTCAGGCGATTCGTCTGGGATTGGAATTCGGGAGGTCCGGCTTGGCTCCCAGTTAACCGCGCACTCTCGTCCTGTTTTTTTTTCTCTCTCTGTGGTTTTCCTGAGGTGCTGTGTATCTACCACAGTCCTTTCCCTTTCATTTCCTTTCTTCATCTTTTAGGTCTGGGCCAGGTGTGATTTGAGGCTTTGCAGACAGATGGTTCGGTTGCTTGCTCCAAGTAAACCTCTCTTCCTCCTGGTTGAAGCTACTGTAGAGGCCTCCTTTCGGCCTCCCGTGGCCTTTATGGCCGGGACAATGCAGATTCTAGTTTTGACTGCCATTGGTCGATTGACCAACATGGCTGCCCATGCGCAAGCAGACAGAACGAACGGAAGACTGTGCATTTCGCATTGGAGAGCAGAACCTATTTTCAGACACTCCATTTTTATCCCTTATTTCGATCCACTTCATTTACATACACCTAACCTAATCTAACGTAGCCTAACCTAACCTGTCGTTCACCTGTCACGAGACCAACAGACAAAGCTCAGGAAGGATCCTTAGTCTAAAACTGAACTAGAATCTGCAATCTCGCTGTGTGGTCTCCGTGGCGGATCAGGGCTACCATCTAGTGACTTTTAGGGACTTCCGTGCGTCTCTGCTCTTGGATCCGTCTGCTGCTATGTGCTGGCCTGTGATATCTCCTCCTCTCATCCCTTCCCCTTGGGGGGTAGTAGGCCGCAATAGATCAGTATTTAGGCACAGTTGTCGAGGTTCTCCCAAGCTACTCATACCTCAAGAGTCCTTGATTAATATGTATTACACATATTTACATGAAAAATGTCTTAAATTTTATGGGAAAAGGCTCTGATATTCTCTTTATACTTTTGCACAACTAGATAAACAGAGATAAATAAACACTTTTTAAATAAACAATATAAATCCATCAAAACAAAATTTGTATAAAATACACCTCTTTGTGGCGTAGTTTTCCTATTTATTTCCTGTTATTTGCTTATTTTTCCATTACTTACACTTTTCTCAAATGGGAAATTATTATTCACGTCTTTTTCATTCTGGTGATGCCAAGACAACGAATTTCAAGTAATTACAAAGTGACTAGCTTTTAAAAGAGTTGCTATTGTTATTGTTGATAATTTTGTGTAGTTTAACTTACTTTATCACTGAGAGGGCACTTTAACCGAGTAACTCACTCTTAAAATATTTTTTCTACGACTTAGTGTAATTGAGTAGTTTACAAGCTCATTTCAGAACGCAAAACAGATTTTTATAGAATCCATGTGCAAAGAAGTACTGCAAGCGTAAAGTACATTTGCTCCAATTTTAGATTGCCAAAGTAATTCACGGTATTAGTGTGTATAAATCACTAATAAACAGACACCATTTTATAAATTTATCATATTGTGCCTCATAAACTTTTCGGGATTTATCACGTGGTAAATTTTATTTTTTCTATTTGTTACGGTTTACTAGTTATGCAAAATTCAATAAAAATCATCCATAATAAAGAGTCTTTAGAGGTTGCCCCCATAAAATTCAAGATATACATTTTATTTTCTTTATACAATCTTTAATATACTACATTTTAATCCAAATCTTTAGAGCCATTTTTGAGAAAATAAAAAATTTCGAAGTTTTTTTCCATGTAGGTAGTTGGTGTTGGAGGGATTATCTTGAAGATCTTCGTGTCGCATCTTTGGAAGATACTAAACTTAAATACCAAGTTTGGTATTTTACCGACTTTTCGTTTTTGGGTTATCTTATTCACAGACAAACGTACATTTTACTGAAAATAATATTTTAGATACAAGGGTCCCTAAAACGTCTATTTCCGGTGAAATATCGGTATCCAATTTTTGGGTGGAATGCAATACCTTGTCTATACACTATAAACATAGTACGTGTAGAGAAAGTAAAAATACTTATGTAGTTAATAGATATTAATGAATAAAAAAATTCGTTTGGTCTCCATTACACTTACTGAAATGTATGAATGATTTTTTAGACAGACACTGTTAAAAGTAAGCTTTTTAACACGAAACACTCGAACTAAAATTGTTCTTTATAACTCTAGATTTATAAAATATTCATAACACTCCAATGTTACCAACTTAAGTTTTGTTACTATCACTATATCCGTTATATAGAATGTTGTGATTTTGAAAGAGTTACATTGCTAGTGGAGTCCGATCGATATATCGTTATTTTTACTGCACAGAGAACTCCATAAAAATAAGAAGAAGATAGCTACACTCACCCTTCTGTTGACGTTGCAAATAACACCTATTAATAGTACGGTGTCTGAATTTAGCAACACAAACACACCAAGGACCTCGTCACAAGGTATCAACATTTCCAATTGTAATAAGTGTACAATAAATATCACTTTCATCATAATTGCACAGTTAAGAACTTAATGTTGTCTATTATTAATAAGAATTGTATATCTTTGTTTTCTGTTATTTATCTGTATAAATATAAATTAGGTTATGTTCCTGAAAAAACAATCGATAATAGTACCACAGCCTTCTTTACTCGTGTCTAAACATGCTCAACTAGACAACAATTTTCTTCGATTGGCAACTTCAAACATAGAAAACGTGTTTACTGGGTGTTTACTGGGTATACTCTATTTTATCATTTAATAGCAGAAGGAATGGAATGGAATCGCTAATTTATAAGATCTATGGCAAAGAGTAAAGAACTGATATTACAACATCGATTACCAATCTATGTCGATAGACAAATTCTATTCCCACATACACACACACGCCTCCGAGTGATAGGAAAACGTACTATTCCTTGAACAAAAATAATTTTGAACCTTGTATTATAAATTTGTTGATAAATTTAGAAATATTGTGCTGTCTAAAAAATAGTGAACGACACTCATGTTAAAAGTGAACGACACTCATGTTAAAAGTGAACGACATTCATGTTAAAAGTGAACGACACTCATGTTAAAAGTGTTTTTATTTTGCTAGTAGGATTGCAACACTCGTGACGCAAACTTTCCTTCTTGCAAAATAAAACTACATTTTTTACTTTCTCTACACTTACAATGTACATAGTGTATACAGAAGGTATTGTAATGCACCCAAAAACTCTATACCGAGATTTCACCGGAAATACATGTTTTGGACCCCCCTGAACCCAAAAGAAAAGTATTTTTAGAAACAGGTCTCTGCGCGCGCGCGCGTGTGTATGTATGTATGTGTGTGTGAGACTGTGTACAGCATAACTCAAAAACGAAAAGACCGTTGAATACCAAACTTGGTATTTAAGTTTGGTATCTTCCAAGGATGCTACACGAAGATTTTAAAGAAAATCCCCCCACTACCAACTAACCTTTACATGAAAATTTTTTCGCAAATTTTGATTTTTTTTAAAAATGGCTCTAAAGATCTTGATTAAAATATCGTATATTAAAGATTTTTACCCGAAAAATAAAATGTATATCTTGTATTTTCTGGGAATAGCCTCTGAAGACTACTTTATTCTTGAGGAATTTTGCATAACTGCTAAACCATGAGAGATAGACAATAACTTACCACACAAAAAATGTAAAGCACATTGAAACACACAATTTATGTTACATACATTTTTTTCTTGCAGTTGATCGTTTTTGAGATATTCCTTGTTTTGGGTTTCAGACTTGAAAAACCTATACTTCTCTCATACGCAAATTGGTCAACTCCTGTCCATACAAACAAAGGAACTTCAGAGACATAGCAACCAGGTTTTGACTATCACTTTAGCCTATGGTACTCCCTTATTTCGCTTCTGCTTACAAGGAAGCAAGTAATAAGACTATTTCTGCTATTTTTTTTTTCTCGATTGGATGAAGTAAATACTAGCATAAGTTTTTTAAGAATAATTTGTTGCAGAGACGTAGAGAAAGTCATGTGATTGGAACACATCAGATTTTTAACTCTTGTATCATAAATAACTATTGTTAAATGTTTGTGTGGCGAGTGACCACTCGTTTGTCTATTTGATTTTATTGATGCGGGTTTGAGTTATGGCAATTGGGTGAGGTTGGATCAGACACACCCTGTGCTGGGGTTGAGGTCTGCCTAACGCTTGACCCAGTTGGGGAAGTCATATGCATCATTAATGTATAAAGCTTGCACGAGGTAGGTACTGAGCTAAGTACGGCGCCAAGTGTTAAAGCCAGAAGTTGAAAGGGCTCAACTTGTCAAACTTGTTTGAGCACTTCGAGCCACTAAAATGTAACGCCTCAAGGAAGCAGCACAACTTGGAAAACAAACCAGTTGCACTTCCGGTGACTTCCCACACCAGCGAATTTGATACTATAAGACCTCTAACAAAAACTTAGCTATTCTGTGAACATTGCAGCCGGAGAATATCAGTTAAACATAGTATCAACTATTCTACCAACAGAAGCAGCCATCAACTTCCTCCTGATCTTCAGGCAGCACTCGACATATCATTATTTTTATACTTTATCTACACGTACTATGTACATGGTGTATAGAGAAGGTGTTGCATTATACCAACAAAAATCGTTACCTATATTTCATAGCCAATAGATGTATTATCATCTCCTATATAAAAAAATCTTATGTGTTCCATTCACATGACTTTCTCTACCTTATTTTATTTACTTCAAGCTAATCGAGAAAAAATTAACAGAAATGGTCTTATTACTTGCTTCCTTGTAAGTAGAAGCGAAATATGAGGGTATCATAGGTTAAAGTGAAGTCAAAAGCTGGTTACTAGGTGATTGAAGTTCCTTTGTTTGTATGGACACAGTTGAAAAATTCCGGTATGAGAAAAGTATAAGTTTTTCAAAGCTGAAACTAAAAACAAGGAATATCTTAAAAACGATCAACTCCTCGAAAAAAAGTTACATAACATAAATTGTGTGCTTTAATGTGCTCTATATTTTTTGTGGGGTAAGTTTTTGTCCATTTCGTACTGTTTAGCAGTTATGCAACATTCCTCCAGAATAAAGTAGTCTTCGGAGGCTATTCCCAGAAAATTCAAGATATACATATTATTTTTCGCGTAAATATCTGTAATATGTAATATTTTAATCAAAATCGATAGAGATATTTTTAAAAAAATAAAAATTTTTGAAAAAAGTTCCATGCAAAGTGTAGTTGGGGGTGGGAGGATTTTCTTTAAAATCTTCGTGTCGCATCCTTGGAAGATACCAAACTAAAATATCAAGTTTTGTATTTAACGGTATTTTCGTTTTTGAGCTATGCTGTCCACAGACACACACACACACGGACCTTTTTCCAAAAATGTTTTTTATTGGATACAAGGGGACCCAAAACATGTATTTCCGGTGAAATCTCGGTATCGAATTTTGGGTGCATTACAATACCTTCCCTATACACTACGTACATAGTACGTGTAGGGAAAGTAAGCATGTATTTATACTTTATTTACACGTACTATGTACATAGTGTATAGGGAAGCTATTGCATTCCACTCCAAAATTCTATACCTAGTTTTCATCGCAAATAATCGTCTTAAAAACATTATTACTTAGAGAAAGTATTGTAATGCACCCAAAAACTCGATACCGAGATTTCATCGCAAATATATGTTTTGGGGTTTCCTGAGTCCGAAAAAATCATTAAAAAAAAAAGGTCCGTATATGTGTCTATCTGTGTGTGTGTGTGAGTCTGCAGACAGCATAGCCCAAAACAAAAAGACCGTTAAATACCAAACTTGGTATTAAGGTTTAGTATCTTCCAAGGATTTGACACCAGGATTTTAAAAAAAATCCCCCCACCACAAACTACCCTTTACATGGAAAATGTTACGAAAATTTTGATTTTCTTAAACATGGCTCTAACGATTTTGATTAAAATCCCGTATATTAAAACTATTTATATCCGAAAGAAAATGTACATCTCGAAGTTTTTCGGAATAACCTCTGAAAACCTCTTTATTCTGGATGAATTTTGCTGAATTTTGCTTAACTGCTAAACCGCAAGAGACACAAAAAAACTTACTGCACAAAAAATGTACCTCATGACAAAACACACTATTTTTGTCCTTTACGTTTTTGTTGTGGAGGTAACCGTTTTCAAGATATTCCTTATTATTGGTTTCAATTGTGAAGTACTTAAACTTTTCTCACACAGGAAGTGTCTGTTTTTCTTTTGTTCTACTCCTGGCCAAGCAAAGAAGTGATTTGCAATGACAATCGCATAACGATAGATTTTAAAACATTTGACAATCACTTTAGCATAGCGCATTCCCTTATTCCCTTCTACTTATAACGAACTAAGTAATAACATTCTGCTAACATTTATCTTGATTAGCATTGTGTACAAAGAAGAATAATCTTTTGTGGGAGTTTTGTAGAGCAGCTAGAGAAAGTCATGTGAGTGTAATACATCAGATTTTTTTTCGTTCTACATTATGCTAATCGGGATAAAACTATTATTTAGTTCCTAATAAGAAGGAATCTAAGGAATGCGCTATACTAGTGTAATAATTAAATGTTTTAAAAGCTGTCGCTATGCGATTGTGATTGCAAATCGCTTCTCTGCTTGGCCAGGAGTAGAACAAAAGAAAAACAAACCTCCTGTTCTAAGAAAAGTATAACTATTTTACAATTGAAACCAATAACAAGGAATGTATTGAAAACGGTTCCTTACACAACAAAAAGTAAAGGCATAAATTGTGTATTTTGGCGAGATCTACATTTTCTTGTAAAGTATGTTTTTTCTATCTCTTACGGTTTAGCGGTTAAGCAAAATTAGGCAAAATTCTTCTGGAATAAAGAGGTCTTCACAGGCTATTTCCAGAAAATTAAAGATAAATATTTTATTGGGATGTAAACATCTTTATTATCGGTATTTTAATCAAAATCATTACAACTATTTTGAGAAAATCAAATTCATCGAAATTTTATCCATGTAAAGGTTTGTTTGGGGTAGGAGTACTTTTCTGGTGTTGCATCCATGGAAGGTAGTTAACTTAAATACAAAGTTTGGTATTTTACTGAGTTTCTATTACTTTCTCTATACGAACTATGTACTGAATCAAAAAAAAAGTATTTTTAGAAAACTATCCGTGTGTGTGTCTGTGTATGTGTGTGTATATGTGTGTCTGTGAGCAGCATAGCTCAAAAACGAAAAGACCGTTAAAGCCCAAACCTGGTGTTTAAGTTTGGTATCTTCCAAGGATGCTACGCGAAGATTTTCAAGATAATCCCCCCACCCCAAACTACCCTTTACATAGAAAAAATTGTGAAAATTTTGATTTTTTTAAAAATGCATCAAACGATTTTCATTAAAATATCGTATGTTAAATATATTTACCTAACAAATAAAATGTATATCTTGAATTTTCTGGTAATAGCCCCTGAAGACTATTTTATTCTGGATGGATTTTACGGAATTGTGCATTACTGCTAAACCGTAAGAGCTGGGGAAAAACTTACTACACAGAAAATGTAGCTCACGATAAAATACACAATGTATGTGATATACTTCTTTTTTTCGTGGAGTTGATCATTTTTAAGATATTTCTGGTTTTCGCTTTAGCTTTGAAAAACTTATACTTTTCTCATACATGAATTTCTTAACTCCTGTCCATACAAACAAAGGAACTTCAGTTACATAGCAACCAGCTTTTTACTATCATTTTAACCTATGGAACTCCCTCATTTCGCTTCTACTTACAAGGAAGCAAGTAAAAGATTATTTCTGCTAATTAGCATGAAGTAAATAGAAGCATATGGTTTTTAACTACAATTTGTTGCAGAGATGTCGAGATAGTCATGTGAATGGAACACATCAGATTTTTTTTTTCAGTTATCGTGTTCACAGGCAAACGGGTACACTCACATGGACAATTTCTTAAAAATTTTTTTTATATAATGGAGCCTAACACGTGTATTTTCGGTGAAATATCGGTATCGAATTTTTGGGTGGAATATAATATCTTCTCTATACGTTATGTGTATAGTACATGTAGAGCTGAGTTGTTATTTACCGAGCGGGATGTGATGGCTGAGGCTTTATCCTTTGTGACTGGTGTCCGGCACTCGGTGAGTTCTCCCTCTGACCTATGCTTTTTCGTGGTTTCCACGGATCATAGTTGGTTCATCCTCTGCTACAACTTTTCTATACCCTTCATATCCATGCCATCTGATTCAAGGTACAAGGACCAGGCAGCGATATTTGGCGAGTTGCGGCTGGGCGGTAGTCTTGTATTCTGTTAACATGTCTTCTCTGTCGTTAGTATAGCACCTTCTATCAGGACTCTGCCTTGGGATGCATTTTAGCAGTCACCTTTCCGGGACCCCCGCCGCCCCGAGTCTTAGGGTGCGAGCAGCATTCGATCTGGAAACTTTAGTGATACCGTTCATACTTGCACCCGTCATTATCTGGATCTGGTCGCTGTTCGGAACTTTCCCCTTATCCCTCTCTGGGATCACACAAGACGCAATGGACTATGTGTGGTGCTCTGGAAGCCCAATAGTGGCCTTCTTATCGTTAAATTGTCTAGAAACAATAGTTTCAGCAGCATATGTGTCCCACCTTACTGTCCCGGTTATTGCTTTTCAGTCATTGTCAGTTATGATGAAATATTGGTAAAATAAACAAATATCTAAACCTATCTATAGATTCTTTAACTGGGTTTTGTAAGACAGGGCATTGCATAATGTTAGCCAACCACTATATAGCATGTCAGTTTGTTTAAGAAAAACTTCTAAAGTATGCAACTCGGCGCTTCCCATCCTACCTTAACGGGAGCCAGGCACACATTTTGTTTCCTAGGTAGCTGTCATATTCACGCTGATCATGAACAGTTTTATTTATGTATTATTATTATTATTATTAATGTTGAAAACTACATTTTTGTGTAAAATAAGATCTGTACAACAAAGTCAAGATCTTTGTTCGAAATATCCTATTAAGGGGAAGCTATCAAATTAATTAAATAGTTTAACAGTTGCTGATGGAAAAGAGAGAGAGAGAGAGAGAGAGAGAGAGAGAGAAAGAGAAAGAGAAAGTGTGCATACCTACTCTTGACGGAATTTATAGGGGAATACTACCTACTTAAGAGATCCAAAAACGGCAATAAATCTGCCAAACCGCGAATACTCTAAATATATCAAGCATACCAATATTGCGATGCCTTATATATATATATATATATATATATATATATATATATATAGTTAAAATAAATAGATTATTCTAAAAATAAAAAAAAATGCATCCTTTCAAAAAAATAATAATATAAATAATACAAAAATTTTATGTCTTATATTCACATGACTTTCTCTACTTCTCTGCAACAAATTATTGTTAAAAAGCTTATTCTTCCATTTCTTTCAGGCTAAATCAGAAAAAAATAGCAGAAATTGTGTTTTTACTTGCTTCCGTGTAATGAAAGAGGAATACGAGAATACATTAGGCTAGTGTAGCCAAATATTTTAAAAGCTGGTTGCCATGTGATTAAAGTGCCTTTGTATATCAAGGAGGTATGAAAAATGATGACGTGTTCGATTCACATAACTTTCTCTACATCTCTGCAACAGATTATTGTTAAAAAGCTTATGCTTCTATTTACTTCATGTTAATCGAGAAAAAATGAGTCTTATTACTTGTTTCTTTGTAAGTAGAAGCGAAATAATGGAATACCATAGGTACTGATAGTCATAAGCTGGTTGCTATGTGACTGAAGTTATTTTGTTTGTATGGACAGGAGTTTACAAATTCCTGTATGAGAAAAGTAAATATTTTGAAGCTAAAACCAAAAACAAGGAATATTTAAAAGACGATCAACTCCAAGAAATAAAGATATATAACATAAGTTGTGTGTTCTAACGTGCTCTACATATTTTGTGTGGTAAGTTTTTTCCATGCCTTACAGTTTAGCAGATATTCAAAATTCCGTAAAATTCATCCAGAATAAAGTAATCTTCAGAGACTATTCCCAGAAATTGAAGGTATATGATTTATTTGTCAGGTAAATATTTTTAATATACGACATTTTAATGAAAATCGTTAAAGCCGTTTTTGTGAA